>VSDK01010122.1:226525-269872 GCA_009767595.1 Symbiodinium kawagutii | reverse complement strand
TGACCCCAATTCTCAAAAGAAAAAGAAGCGCTGCTTGCATTGTGTGAACTGTGCCGTTTTGTCTGAAGGAATAAGACGCACCTCATGCAACGCGTGATGAAGTTTTATTCATGAGACAAAACAGATGAAAGAGTTTTTGAACTCTTGAAGTGCACACAGTGAACAGTTTGAGTTGCAACCTTTTGAACTAACCTGCTGTGATCCAGTACAGTTGTTCATGTCGAGTTGCAACTTGCAGTTAAGCAGTTTGAACTTTAAGTAAAGTTCTTTTTGTTTGTCACTGCTTCAGTTTCAGTTTGAGTCACACTTGCAGTTGACATGTTGAGTTCATACGCCTGCAGTGTGGCTCACAGGGTCAAGTGACCAGAGCCATCAACATGCATATGCACATCAAGTGATGTTCTGCATGTTCATGTCAAGTGACATTTTCTTTTCGTCCCCACCTCTCCCACCCTTGATCAAATGATCAGGGATTCTGGACAAGTGTCCATTCATAAGTGTTGTCATTGATCCAGGATTATGGACAAGTGTCCATACGACAAGTGTCGCCAAGTCAGTTATCACGCTGGGTATTCACCCAACTTCATTCCTGTAATTCGACAAGTGTCGTAACAATAGTTTCTTTGCACCTTGCAGTTATACATACTATCCTGTCCGTTGAGAGGTTTTCGGTCTTTGACCTTCATGGGACCGTTTTGAGGCCATCCCAACTTCGTCAAGTGACGAATCAACAGTGGTCAAGTGACCCTAGTCAAGTGACTACCAGTTTTCTCCACTTTGGGATTTGTCATGTCAATGCTTTCTCATTGACTCACAGACTGTTAGATCAAGTGATCTTTGCTACATAGCTTAGCGCTTTCACAGTCTTAGTGCCTCACCCTAAGCCGTGACAGCGCGGCCAAAGATTGACCCCAATTCTCAAAGGAAAAAAAACGCTGCTTGCATTGTGTGAACTGTGTGCCGTTTTGTCTGAAGGAATAAGATAGTTGAAAAAATGGAAAGATCACGGAGACTTTGACAGACATTTACGAAGTAAATCGAATAGTCTTGATGAATCCAAGAAAAGTCATTTTCGTGTGCTGCAGCATTCATCTCAGAGGTGGAGTGGGTGGGAGCGTTTGTTGTTTTGTCACAAAAAGTGACAAAGGGGGTAGTGGTAGACTTGGTAGTTCCGAATGCCATGGAGGAGTCTGAAACTGATAATCATCCTACAGAAGCCGAATTGGATGACATGCTTCTAGCTGCTGCACAATCATCATTTGTACATGTTGAAAGCGACATACCTGAATCAGAATCAATGCCTCCATTCGAAGATGATCTTTTTGGATCTGAAGGATATTCGCCTGAGCTTGATGATGGCTATCAGGTCGTTGGTGAAGCCTTGATTGTTCAGGAACGTATCGATGACAGTGGGCTTCAGGTTGCAACTGGAGGTGCGTGGAACACAATGCTTTCACATGCTTTTGCAGCTGGAACAAATTTTGCTGAGTCGTTGCCACTACCTTGGGAGACTGGAACATTGAGATCTGTCTTCAGTGCAAGCACCCTTCCTAATATTTTGCATGTCGTAGGTGATTCCACTGATTTGCAATGTTTGCATGCTTCAGGAACCATTGAAGAGAGTGTGCAACATCCGGCCAATGCTGAACTAGGTCCTGAGCCTGCATACATGGGTGCTGTCCGGAGCTTACAAGATGTTGAATACATGGACAACAAACGCGCACAACTGACACTTGCAGCATCGAAGTGGTTAGATATACTCTCCATCAACTGGCGTATGTCACAAGTTGGAGAACAGATTGCAGACGATTTGCAGAGTGACCCTAGTGGTGACAAAGCGGAGGAGACCCTCAAGGCTGTGTTTGGAGTGAAGTCACCTGCAACTTTACAGAAGCGTGCTGCCAGTGTCAAGCAATACATTGCATGGTTTCAAAGAGATTGCAATATCAATGATCGCTTTGTGAGTCCCCTGCCATTCTTTGAAGAAGACATATGGAGATACTTCTTGCATTTGCGCGATGTCAGGAAAGCTACTAACAAAGGATATACTGTGAGTGGAACTTTTCTCGAAACCATTCGCTTTTGTAAGTTTGTGCTGGGCTTTCATGACTGTGATAGTATCTTATCTTCAAAGCGATTGCTGGGCTTCTCGGCAGTGGAGAAGAGAGAGAAAGGACCTCTCAATCAGGCCCCAAGCTTAGAGCTTGAGCACTTGCAGCGATTGCACGATATATTGAGCAATGGTTCGAACAACATTGACAGGATTGGAGCAGGGGCGTTCCTATGTGCAATTTATGCTAGGGCAAGATGGAGCGATTTCAGATTCGTTCATCACATCAAGTATGATGGCTGCAACAGAAACTCGACGATGGATCTCTACACAGTTGAGCACAAGACGAGTTCAACTGGTCTCAAGCGTGAACAGTTTCTTCCTCTTGTTGTGTTAGGGGAGGGCGTCGTCCACGGTGATTGGATTCAGACCTTTGTCGATCTGTGTCATGCTGAAGGCTTCAACTGGGACAAGGTACCTTTCGGCCCGCTACTTCCTGCACCGAAGCTTTCAGGCGGTTGGTGTGCTCGTCCATTGAGCACTTGTGAGGCGGCTCAGTGGCTTCGAAAGCTGTTGGCAGGTTGCAAAGATGCTGACAAGGTTAGGGCACATAGCCTTAAAACCACATTGTGTGTATGGGCTGCAAGGGCTGGTTTCAGCAAGGAGCACAGGGCTACATTGAGCCATCATGCATCGGCACTTGAGGGCAGTGACATTGTGTATTCTCGAGAGCTACAGACAACGGCAATCAGGAAATTGCAGATGCTCATCAAGAGGATTCGTTCAGGGTTGAATGGATGCGATGATGATGTCAATGTGGGTGAGATCACAGCTCCCTTCGACAGTCAAAGGATCAGTGCAGTACGAACCCCAACTTTCAATGCTGCAGCCCCTGCGACTCCTCTTCCAGATGCTCCAGTGTCAGCGGAACAGAGCAGTGGACCGTCTGGATCAGATTTGCTTGGCGAAGAATTGGTGAGTGACTCAGATGTTTGCAAACGTGAGGACAATCTGCTTGAGGACTGCAAAGCATCTGCACAGGATGTATCTTTGTTCGGGCCTGAGTTGTGCTCCACAGGACTGATTGAAATTGACAGTTCATCTGGCAGTGATTCAAGTAGCAATAGCAGTGAGACCGACAGCAGTTCTGATGAGCATTTTGCTGCTTCGATTGCCGTCCCTGCTTATAGTGTGAGTCAGTACCAGCCAACCTGGACTATGTTGTCCACAAGAAGAGCCGTATCATGCACAAGGCCAATCTAGGTGCGAGTGTCACTCTTTGCAAAGCAAACATCACTTCGAATTTCTTTGTGACAGGTAGAATTATCACTTTCAAGTTTCCCAAGTGCATGAGATGTTTTCCAAAGGAACACAACAGGATCCGGAGTCATCAAGAAATGATTGATGCGCTAGACGCAGCCTCTAAGAGGCGAAAGGAAGCGTCGAGCTGAGCACGCAATCTTGTGAAACACACGAGAGAAAATCTTTGAGCTTGCCTTCACTCTCTCACTCTCTCTTTCCTTCTTCTTATGCTTAAGAGCACTTTTCCCTCTCTCTATGTTAGCTTAAGAGCAATCCTCTCCTTGTAACTCTTCGGACTTAGCATCCTCCTGTTCTCTTGTAGCACATGCGCACTTGGTTTTTTGAGATCTTCATTTATGCTTAAGAGCAATTTGAGATACCGGAGAGCCGGAGATTGCACACAAAGTTTGAGTTCCGGAAAGCCGGTGAAGAAGTTGATTGTGCCACTGCTTGGCTCAAAGGAGCATGGCAGTTTGATGCCATCATACTCAATCCATGAGAACTCAATCTTGGCACACTCCAACAATTTTTGCACAAACTTGTGATTCGTGTTCATTTTCTATTTTCGATTCAGGAAGGTTTCAACTTTGCACACTTTAAGCTCTTGTCTTCATACACCCTGTGAGTCACTTGATTTCAGGATGTCAGGTTGCAAGTTCATACACTAAGGAAACCAACTGATCCTGACAGGGTGCCGAGCCATGAGTCCTTTACTCGACTCCGAAGCTCAATTCACAGCGCGTGCATCTGAGATTGGTTTGACTGACCATTTCATTCGTGAACTTCGAAATGCTGGCATTGGAACATTGTCACAGCTTGCTTTCAGTGCTGGTCAGCCAGGGCAGCCGATCCTAGCTGCTGATGTGGATAGGATGTTGACAAACATCATTGGACGGGCACCGCTGTTGAATGAAAGTGCATCAGTGCGACGCTTTGCATTCGAGGCGCAGACAATGGTAGTTGCTAGCCTAAGGCAGGTCATCGAACAGAGAGACGACAGTGTACCGAAGAAGATTGGGGCTGCAGAACGTGAGACGAGGATGACAGCAATCCGTGCCGAGCTCACTGGACTAAGCATTGCAGAAGAGAATGAGCCGTCCCACATATTGTTAGACAAAGCAAATCAGATTCATGAGAGCAACACTCTTCGATACATAGAGCCTGCTGCTTGTACATCGCGTTCTCAGGAGGTTCAGGGCGGTGTGAAGACCAAGGAACTGGTTTTGGATGGAGGTACATTGGTTGTGCGTGATAAAGACGACAAACTTGTTGCTCCTACATCCAGTGAACTTCATTTTCTTCATGCAATGACAAGACGAGGAATCGCATTCAAGTTTGCAAGATTGATGTCATGGGAGCAACACAGCCAGTGGACAAGCTTCCTCCTTCAAGCCCTTCAAAGAGATCCTCCGCCTGGTTATTCCAAACCCTCTCTCCATCAGATCATGGCATGTGACAAAGCAGCATTCACAAGATTGTCAACGACAATGGGACAGGTGCGACAGGCTCCTGACAACAGCTACCCATTGGGCATTCAACTTCTGGCCTTGAGGAATGGCCCCATGATTGCATTGCACCTTGCTCCCCTGGCGCGGCCTCAGGCATCGAGCAGTGGATCCAAGGACCCCGCCTATGCACCTGTGAGGACTCCAAAGGCACCGAGCGATCGCAAAGGAAAAGGCAAAGGGAAGAAAGGCAAGTCACCTCCGTTGCCTCAAGCACTGAAGGGCAAATGGCATCGTACAGCCAATGGTGAGCCCATTTGCTATGCATACAATTTGGGAGGATGTGATTTGGCAACAGATGGCATGAAATGTCCAAAAGGTTGGCATGTTTGCTGCGAGCCAAAGTGCCTTATGGACCATCCGCTTTCGAAGCACCCCAAGGATGGTCAGAAACCAAGGAACTCTTGACGGTTTCTACAGGACTGGACCGATCAGCTGCTTGACAAGTGCTTCATGATTGAACTCTTCAGTGGAACAGCTACATTGTGTTCAGTCGCAAAACAGCATGGCATGACAAGCTCAATGGCTTTGGACAAAGTTAGAAAGCGAGGTGCTAAGACAACTATCTTCGTTTTCGATATTCTCAATCCTAAGGACCGAGAATTGTTGTATCACTGGGCAAGCTCACCCCTTCTGGTCTGGTGCCATATGGCGCCAGTGTGTGGCACTTGCTCCCGAGCACGGGAAATCAGAAACGGTGGTCCAAGACCATTGAGGTCAGACGATTTTCCGATGGGCCTCCCAGACCTCACTCACGATGAACAACACCGTGTGAATCTGGCAAACGAGATGTACGATGAGGCTTGCAAATTTTTCATTCATTGCTATTCCCAAGGAACCTTGCTAACGTTGGAAAATCCAACCAACAGTATTTTCTGGCTAACTACGCCCTTCTTGCTTTTGCAGCAGGCTTGTGAACTTTTCTTCAGTGACACTCAAATGTGCATGATGGGAAGTGCGCGCCCGAAGTGGACCAGGCTGGCCGCAAACTTTGAAACAGTGGTCGACATGAATGCAACATGTGATAATAGTCACAGGCACGCATCCTGGGGCAAGACCTTTGACTCACAGGGCAGAGAAGTGTATGCGACGAGCCTGGAAGCGGAATACCCACGTAGGTTTTGCATTGCATTGGTACAGTGCATTATCAAGCAACTGCAGATTCAACACATGAGTCTCCCTCCTACGTCCTTGTTTGAGCTCAAGGATGACAAAAGCTTCGAGACCCAGGCTGCCAGAATCTCATCGCATCAGCAATCCCGTCGTAATACCCTGCCACCTTTGATCCCGGAGCACAACACGGTTGCAGTGTTTTATTCAAAGCTGTCAAGTGCCATTCCAGTCCCTCTCATGGCAAAGCTTCGCGCAGCTGTGGAGCTTTACAACAAGAATGGTGATTTGGAACCCGTTCCAAAATACTCGAAGTTCCTACGGTGTACACCTACAACATCACCTTTTTCATCAACGGGGGGGCTGCAGAAAGGTGACAGTTGTTTTGAAGTGGCTTTGGGAATGCCATGGACTCCAGAAGAGTTTATTCTTAGAGCCACCGAGCATGGTCACCCGGCAAACTTCTGCAAGATGGTGCCTCAGGATATACAGCATGCTATCGATTTCCATTGCAACTCGACTCTGGAAGAAATCAGTGCCTACAGGTTGGATTGGTGCAAACGGTGGTTGAAGCGTTCATTGGAACTTGCAAAAGAGGAGAAGGAGCATGCTGCACATCGACCTTCTGCAACTGCCAGGAAGAGAATTCTTTTGACAAAGGAATTGTTGGCGAGCCTAGAATATGAAGATCCAGATGTGCTCTCAATTCTCGAACAGGGCTCAACTCTTGCAGGAGAAATCGAATGTGCTGCAGTGTTTCAGTCTTCGTACAAACCTTGCTCGACTACAGTGGATCAGTTGTGTACCAGTGCATCAAAGCGCAATGAACTCATTCTTGGCATGACAAAAGGAACCGGCGAAGCAGATCTGGATGAAGCCGTTCTCCAAGAGACTCTTGAAGAAGTTGAACGGAAATGGGCAGACGGTCCATGGTCCTTGAGTGATCTGCCTGATGGGGCCGTCATCTCCAGGCGCTTTCCTTTGAGACAAGGTGAGAAGATCAGGATGATAGATGACTACTCCATCTCAGGTGTAAATGACTCTTGCACCATATATACAAAGCTGGATCTGCATGCCATTGACACGTTTGTTGCCACTGCAAAATCATACTTTGGTGGAATGGCCGCTGTTGGCAAGGACACCTCACTACTTGCCAAGACGTATGATTTGAAGAGTGCATACAGGCAAATCCCTGTCAGATCGGATCACTTGAAGTTCGCATACTTTTGCATCTTCAACCCAAAGCTTCAGCGTGTGGAGATCTATCGCTCGTTGACTTTGCCGTTTGGTGCGACTCATAGTGTTTACAGCTTTTTGCGCCTTGCTCGCATGCTTCACTGCATTGCTTGTCGTGGAGCCAAGTTGATCACTACGAACTTCTATGATGACTTCATACTTGCTAGCCCTGAAGGTTTGCAACAGTCGTCGAAGAGTTGCATGGAAATGATCCTGTTGCTGACAGGTTGGGATTTCGCACAAGAAGGAAAGAAGGCCACCTCTTTTTCGAAGCTGTGTTCTGCACTTGGTGTCACGTTCAACTTGAGTGACTCGTTGGATGGGATATTATTGATTCAGAACACTGAAAAGAGAATCGCTGAACTCTCCTTGCAAATCGATGAAGTTGTTTCAACTAGAAAGCTGAACAGGGCTGAATCGTTGAGATTGCGAGGGCGGCTAGGCTTTGCAGACGGTTTTCTCCACGGCCGTTTGGGTGCTTTAGTGCTGAAGCGCCTCATTGATCATGCGTATGGAAACTCCTCCAAGGTCGATGACAACCTGGCCGAGTTACTCACCTTCATGAAGGATCGGTTGCAGAACGCCGGCCCCAAGAAAGTTGACTCCAAAACTGCTCAAGAGTGGTGCATCTTCACCGATGCTTCCTTTGAGAGTAGCAGTTGCAGTGGCGGACTTGGTGGTGTCTTGATTGCCCTTGACGGCAGTGTGCAAAACTGGTTTTCACTTGCAGTTGACAAAGAGATGTGCAACCTGCTTGGTGCGGATCAGAAGGACACCATCATATATGAATTGGAAATGTTGGCCGCTTGTGTAGCAATGGAAACTTGGGCCGGTTTGCTTCAATCTTCATATCCTGTGCATTACGGTGACAATGACAGTGTTAGATATGCTCTCATCCGTGGTGTCGGAATGGGACATGTAGCTGAAGCCATACTCAAGAGGCATTTGTCGGTTGAGACCCACTTCAACACGAATGTTTGGTTTGCTCGTGTGCCCACCGAAGCTAACATAGCAGATCTTCCCTCGAGATTCATAGAACATCCTCTCCTGAAAGAAAGGTTCGACTCTTCATCCTTGGCCATGGAATGCTTAACTCTACATCTAACGGATGTCAGAACTGGGCGTCCTGAGTTGAAAAGGAAAAGGGGGTGAGCAGTCAACTGGACGCCCCACGTTGTCCTTTGGAAAAAGAGTCTCGCTGCTGCACTGGATGAAGAGTGACGATGAAGCTTTACGAAGTAAATCGAATAGTCTTGATGAATCCAAGAAAAGTCATTTTCGTGTGCTGCAGCATTCATCTCAGAGGTGGAGTGGGTGGGAGCGTTTGTTGTTTTGTCACAAAAAGTGACCCACCCTCTTCCACCCAACAACAAACAGCTCTATTCACCATGCGGCCTTCGGTGAATATCTGTTTCGATCTCTATCTGTTAAACAGATTCTCTACAGCCTAGCCCTACCGTCGTGAGCAGTCAACTGGACGCCCCATGTTGTCCTTTGGAAAAAGAGTCTCGCTGCTGCACTGGATGAAGAGTGACAGATCACGGAGAGTTTGACAGACAGGGCAAGTATCTTCACATGTCCTTGCTCATATTTCCCCAAAGGTAGGGATTGCATACCAGTGGCCTTCGCTTCACATGTCCCTGCTCATATTCAGATGGCCTGTGACGTCCAAATGCAAACATCTTCGTCTGCAAAAGTGATCCTTTGAAGCGCAGAAGCGACAAACTTCTCAGGTCCAGATGTCGGTGTGCAAAAGTAATGCTTCATCATGTGTTCGAATGTGAGAACAAATAGGTGTGCAATGTGCAAAAGTGGTGTTTGGTCATGTGTTCGAAAATGCTCCTGCGATTTTGATGAACACGGCCAGCAGCTGCCCCGATACTTTCGATGAACCTTGCCCGGTCGTCAAAATGATTCAAACAAGCTCGCCTTTCTCTTGCAGCGCAAGGTTGTACGCAGGTCCGTGGTTAGGAAGAAAATGACCGCTTGTTTAGCGCACCACCAATCAACAATTGTTGCGATGTAGATTGGTTGCGGATGAACACCCTGGAAACGGCCAGTGAACAGAAAAGGAAACCACTGGAACAGACTGGAACCCCTCAAATTCGATTTGGAATATGGAATGAGATAACTAGTCGCAGTTCAGCTGTGGGGTCGTCCAAAGACACCCAGCAATAATATACGGCCAGTGAAAAAAAAATATGGGAACCCCAACACCCATAAACCACTTGATCACTGTAGACGAAGCAGAGCTGATACAGGGGAAATCTCGAGTCTAACCTATTGACCATTCGCAATGCGCACCAAAAGATCAATAGCCAAAGGTGCATGAATATTCCAGTAAGCATGGGCAGTCAATTGTGGGGTTGCCAGCCCCACGTGAGAAAGTCAAATTGCACAGTTTTAAACCCGGTTTGTATGTGTCAGCAGTCAAAATGAAAAAAATGACATTGGAACCCATCCTGCAGTCGCCACACCCAGCGTCTATTGCAGCGAAGCAATGCAGGATCAAGAGTTCCCATGGTCAACTCAAAATGGAAGGGATATAAGGGACCAAGCTAAAAAAACTGCGGATGGTGCTACGCCACCAACTTTAGGCCGTCAACGTTAATCGCAAAGGAGCTTTCGCATCTATCTACGGATGAACACGTGTGTGTGTGTGTACGCAAAATGAATATAAATGTATGTCATGTGAGGGTGGTGGAATGTATTTTGGTGTGTTGTTTGCATGTATACATGCATACAGGATGCGTGCATACATGTATTTGTGCAATGTTTCGAGCAATAATGTAACATCATGTATTCGACAGTGCATAAATGTATGCATTGATGAATACAACATGTTCATTGTTGTGCTTCAATCTTGACAAAAGCTGGTGTTTGCTTCATTCCGCAAGCTTATGGTCACTGTTGAAGGTTGAAGGCATTTCAAGTAGATTATGCAATTGCATTGCTCAGAAGGTTCTTGTTGAAGTCATGCGAAGTCCTGCAAAGGTTCATTTTGATTGATAACAACGGTTGCTTTACTGAAAAAGAAGACCTGGAAAAATGATTCGGTTTGAACAACTTGAAAGAAGAACATGCTAGTTGATTTCCGTAGGCTAGTTGTCTAAAGTCCGCTTGGAACTTGTGTGCAGGTCCATTTTTTGTGTTTTTCTCGCTTAATCTTCATGCGGTTGCATCTTTTGTGCTTTTGGGTTCCAGCGGCAACCTCCGATCCGCCAATGGTGGCCTCAGGACAGTGATTTGCGCTTCCAAATTGAGGTTTGATGCGCCAATTGTCTTGGCAGAACAGGAGTTTGCTTTGCATCATGTTGCGGAAGCTTTGGTCAAAAGATGGTGATGCATTTAGCTCACAAGAAGAGGACCGGCTGTTTTCAATTCAGTTGCGTGCAAAGCAATCAAGAAATTGTGAATAGATTTTGAACACTTCCAAAAACAGCATTTCAGATTGATTTCGGACACAGGCCGCAGTGATCAGATTGGCATCGGCACATAGCCGGCTTGTGATCGAAAGTGGCCGAGTCAATACGAAGAGTGAGGTTGGAAGGAAATTGGGCACAGTTTCTTCTTGCCCTTTTTGGAAATTGAAATTATTTGGCTTGATGAAAGCCTGCCCTTCCCTGCTTGTTTTTGTTGTTGAACAGGCTGGATTCAATTCATGTGCTCTGTTCTTGGAGTGCCTCGATGCCACCGAGAGAGTTGGGATCTCAAAAGCTGAAGAGCTAACTAGACTTTCATAGACTTTCTATCTATAAAGTAATTCCAAACGCATTGAATTCAGCTCCTCACTTGGCGGGATATGTGTTGTGCAAGTTCAATCTGAGGCAATGCATCTTGATGCAGCA
Organism: Symbiodinium kawagutii; assembly: GCA_009767595.1. NCBI lineage: Eukaryota > Dinophyceae > Suessiales > Symbiodiniaceae > Symbiodinium > Symbiodinium kawagutii. The sequence goes on along the minus strand of VSDK01010122.1, from coordinate 258,821 downwards.
CCAAGGAAGTGCTCTCACAATTCCAATCACATTTTCTTTGACTCACTTGGCTCATTTGACTTACTTGACTCATTTGACTTGTTGTCAGATCTTTGACTTTATTGACCGTCACTTTACCCAGATAACCGCGGGGTGCAGGACCTTCTTTTCGTAAAGGTCTGCTCTCCTCGAAACTTTCTGTACAGGTATCGTGCGGCATTCACCATCAATTATCGAGCTCTCTTCCCAGATGAGGCCCTTGGCTGCTGTTGACTTTGCATCTCACATCATCTCACCATGTCTCTGTTTGAGCATTGCATCCGGAAATGCCTTGGCCGTATGCTCTGCTTGATCTGCTAGGCACGCAACTATCGAGTTGATGTGCTTGAAGCAGACGCCTTGGTTTTGAATCTTTCGTTGACCGTATAAGACCTTTGAGTAGAGTTGAGCCGATATTTTTTTTGTGGTGGCTACAACCACGTTTAGGCCAAAGTTGTGGCACACAAGATTCGCAGCTGAATTTTCAAAGCTTTACTGTGGAAAGAAAGATTACTTGCAGCACTTGTTGCTTTTTCAGGGCCCATCAACCTCAAAAGTGACTCGATTTTGAACTTGTTGCTCAACTTCAACGTTCTGCTCAGATTTCCAGTTAACATATGCAGCCCAGCTACTCTTGCACATTTGGTTTTGCATCAATTAGCCATGACACCTGTTGTTTGACTGGCTGGTGACTAGTGGCTTTCTAGACCCAGGATTTCTGGCTATGCTAACGTTAAAGTGTTTCTAAGTTTTCCTTCTCACTTTGTTCTTCTTGTTCTTCTTTTCCAAGTTCCTTTTGTTCGGATGCTAACAATATTGGAGAACCTCTTTCCTTCGTAGGTGCACGAAGAAAAGTACTCTTCCTATCAAAAGGACAACTTTAGAATACTCTAGATATTTTTTGATATTTGATCTTGTATCTTCATAGCTTGAGCCGTCTGAACTCAGAAACCCTGCACCAAGCTTCCAGCTGAGTGCGTGAGGCCAGCGTTGAGCAATACGCCGTCATTTGGGTGAACGGGGACAAGGCAACGTACGTTGACACATTGATTTGACACATAGTGACTTCGTGTTAAGGCGCGTATCATGACTAAAATATTCAGTGAGACAAAAATTGCATGCACAGCATGGAAATACCTTTCTGCTGCGCCAGTTCGAGTTTAGTGCAGAAGCCATGCGCCGGGCAGAGGCCCAAAACAGCAAAGCAGCCTTTGTGTGAGGGGGGCACTGCGAATGAGGGATAGAGGACTTGCAAATGTTTGTCATTGGCCTGTCGAGCAAACAAACAGTTTCTTTCGACACCATGACACAATGGAATCGACCTGTTTATTGCTTCCTTTACTTGAGTTCAGGCTTGGATAAGGATATTGTGAGCAAAGCTAGACGTGTAGCCAGCTTGTAATTGAAGAGCAGTTCATATGCTGCATATATGAATAAATGCATATGTACACATTAATTTGTGCATACATATTGCATACATTGAATCTATAGATATGTGTACGGATGTTTTCATATCATACTCGTCAATGATTTTGCATGTATCTAGACAAACAAGTGGACACCTCAGATCAAGTAGATGCTGGGAGTGCCAGACCCGTAGCGATTCCGCATGTGAGTAGGATGGACCCTTAGCAGCTATTCACACGTCAGGAATGTAGCAGGAATTTCAAGATGCAAGATGCAGCTAGCATTGCTGCCGGTGTGAGATCTTCTCCTAATGTATTTTTCTAATCAACCTACCTGAGTCTTTTGTTTTCGCTTTCAACCATGGGCAAATCAAGCCACAGCAGAACTGAATTTGAAAGGTTCAAACTCGTACAACCCATGAACAAAGCTGGTGAATATTTACTGGGGGCAAGGGATGAACAGCCATTGGGATGATTATTATGGTAACGATTCCAGTGATTCTATATTCACTGTGTGGATCACCATATCTAGTGTAAGGAGTCTTGATCATGGCTCAAATCATTACATAAAAGACCCTCTTTGATCCTCTTTGCATTTCTAGTAGCCAAAGATGAAAAAGATGAAAAATGGTGTTAAAACCAAGGTAAAACCCAACTGCTTTTGGATGCAAAGGATTCCGACTGGAGTAAGGAACCACACGAGTTGCTCCAAGAATGTAAGTTTGTCCGAGTATTGGTGCGTTGAATCGCACTCACGTCTGAACATGTCAAACAAATGAAAATACTCCTGAATTTCGTGGATGCATTTTTGGCATAGAAGCTGAAGTAAGAAAGAGCATACATGTCGGATGGTAGTGCCCAGGGAGTATGTATCACTGCCCATTTCAACTTGGATCAAACATTTGAACATTCGTAAGATTTGTTTGCTTTGCTGTCTCTATCCAAACAATTAGAGTAGGGCTTTGCTTATTTGCTTCGAACCCAGCCCTGTGATTCAAGTTTCATCAGTTTCGTTGGGATGTTTTTCAAAATTGGAAGGGAAAACATGGACCGAAAGGGACCGAAAGGTCGGAAAGATTGACATTCCAGAGCTGCGGAACACCTATGTGTGCCATAGAACTCAAAAGTACTCGAACCCCGAAAAGTAGTCCAAGAGACAAAAGGGGCAGGATATCTTTTCAAGGAAAAAATATGTGGCGCCGCTAGAAAAGGAATCATTGCGACAGACGCCGAAGTTGCGAATTCGAACCTATATTCATCTATACTACTAACTTCCAATGTTGGGAGTATACATAGTCAGACGTGCAGGCAAGCTTCCAGGCTTTGTTCCTCATATACTTTGACATCCAATGTCATCAACTTCTTCGGACTAAACTGAAATTGATTTGAAGTTCCGAAAGCTATTTATGATTCATGTAGCTAGGCCCTAGGCCAGGCTTTTACCTAGCTTGGTGGTACATTTGTAGCGAACCTTGTCGTGGTTCAGGAGCTTGACATGGGGAAATTTGAAACACGATATACCTTGCTGTATGTGCTCTGTAGAATCTCGGGGTCGTGTGCTTTGCAGCGCTTTGAAGGCCCTGCAGCGATATTGGGCTGACTTGGCAGTTCTACTGGAACGGTGGAACACAGAGGCACAGCATGGCACAGCATATTTTGATTTTGAAGAAGAGGTTCAATTCAGGTTTGATACGGTACGCTTCTATATGCTAAGATGCAACACGTGGTTCAAACTCGAATATCTTCACTTTGAAGGCCAGAACAAGTCGTCCATCAAGAACCGATATTCGCTCTGCGCTAGCCCTCTCCCCAGCTTTCATTTTTTGAATGCGAATCAGTACTAAGCCTTAGTAGGCAAAGAAAGTGTTCTATCTCATCCAAGGAAGTCTTGCAATCTGAATTTCCGTGTCAGGTACCATTTGGAAATCATATAAGACAACAATGAAAGGATCATGGAGTAAAGTAAAGGCGCAACTGAGTAAAGGAAGCCTCAGGTAAATGAGTACAGTACACGTCAATGGAGTAGGCCGAGCAAAGGGTCAAGGGAGTACGGTCAGAGCCCAGGGAAGGACGGAGTGACTACGGAGTACGGGGCAACTACGGGGTAAATGGATGGTGCAAAGGGCTGAGGTGAAGGGTGAGCCAAGGGAGCCAAGGCGAAGGATCACTCGGCGAAAAGGCCCAGCATGACATGGACGGGAGAGGGTGAGGAAAGTGTCGAGCAGACCATGGAGCAGGTTGAGTCAAGGGAGTAAGAGAGGAGTAAGAGAGGAGTAAGAGAGGAGTAAGAGGGGAGCAAGAGAGGAGTAAGAGAGGAGTAAGAGAGGAGTAAGAGACTTGATGGAGAAAGAGAGGCTGTCAAAGGAGTAAACAAAGGAGTAAAGTTTGAGTAAAGGGTCAATGAACGAGTGGAGTAAAGGGCGAAGTAAAGGACCAGCGAAGGGACAATGGAGCAGAGCAAAAGGAGAGGCTCACTTTTGCGTTTGTGAAGATGCATTACAAACTAGTTGTATGTGCTGGGTGAATTTGAGTCTGACTGCTTGCAAAATTCCAGAACATCGTGTTTAGCAAGTCTATGGTGAAATCGGCATTAGGGAGGTGTCACTTCAGGCTGAACAACATTGCATAGTTCTATTAGAGCTAGTAGTTCTATGAGTTCTGTTGTTCTATTGTGTTTGGAAATTCTGTTCTGCCGATCGCATTCTCTTGGCCGCTGGAAGTGCGAACGTAGTGCCACGGAGTGGTCCTGCGGTTGCAACTCTGGGATGGCAATGAGAGTGTCATCGAAAGGTGCAGACAGGAGTCACCCCAAGAAACGGTCAAGAAATCGTTGTCTAATTTTGGAAACAATAGAATTACAGGACCGGATAACCCAACATGTTAACATTTCCCACAGTCCATTTTCGGTAAGTAAAATTGAAGTGAAAGATCAGCTATAAGGGCTGTGAGGACAATGCGTCGCTGACAAGATGTGGTGAGATGTGTGTTATTGACCGAGCACCATGATGACAAAGTGTCGACAGGATTCGGTGAGCAAAACGTACCACACAAAAACGTACCACACAAAAACGTACCACACAAAAACGTACCACACAAAAACGTGCAGCAAATTTCCCCGCACCACGGGCACACGGGCACCATGCGCGCCTTCCATCCAGACGCCGGCACAGAACCCACGTCATCCAAAGTATCACGCCAGCCACACAAAATGCCTGGCGCGCAAGCCTTCCGTCCAGCCCCTACCGCCTCGCCCAAAGTATTACGCCCGCCACGCACAGCGATCATGATAAGAGGAACATCATGATGGATATCAATTGGAAGATGATGATGCAGATCAAGATAAATGGAGATGATGTGATGATGCTGCTGCTGCCGCTGCTGTTGCTGCTGATGATGATAATAATAATGATATGGAGGCCAGGAGGAGGAGGAGGAGGAGGAGGAGGCCGGGAGGAGGAGGAGGCGGCGGCGGGAGCACGACGAAAAACAAAAAAACGACAATTCAATGTGTGGGAAAAGAGTCATTTAGAGATCATCTAAAGAAGCTCTGACAATTCGTTCTAGAAAAGAATCAACTGCGATGATGACTCATGCAGGTCTGTCAGGATGGTAGTTGAGTCCAACGACTTAGAAGTGCAGAGATGGCTGAAGCGGTGTCAAGAGACGGTTAGCTGAGTCTGAAATGATCAGCTGAGACAATCAGATGCCTTGGGAAGGGGAACAACCCTGGAAAACAAATATCTACACAGATATTGAATTACATTTCCAAAGGCACTGAACCCTTTGCAACTTCCGCACCTAGAACACGCTTCCGGTCTGTGATGTTTTGGGCCCGTTTGTGAATTCTCTCATTCTGATTGTAGGTTTGTCCATTTTGTTTTTGGATCTACTTTGACTACTGAGCTGCGTTTGTTTTCAGCACCGAGGTTGCGTTGGATTCTGCCTGGGCCAGCTTCGAGCACAAGTGCTCTTGTTGAGGGAAGGTTCTGCAGGTTCTCATAGCTCCAAGAAATGATGCCGACTGATTTGATGTGTGATTTGACTTCGAGCGTTTGGAGTAGCCACTGCCCACGACAATCTAGATCTGCACTTGGAAAGTATTAATATTAGATATTTATACACATGCAATGAAATATGCATGCACACAGTAGCCACGCAAATGGAAAACTATTGCAGCGATGAGCTTCAGAACTCCTCCACAATTTTCGGAAGTTACGTTTACCTACCACATCACACTCATACTAAGACTAAGAGTCACGCTGCCATCCTTGAGCCTTTGAGATTGACTGGTTTTCGGTCACGGGTTGTTAAGGCTTCAAATTGGAAAGCCACAAACAAGAAACAATTGAGACCCATACCACCTTCTCGAAGTCGATTTGCAAGTAGCAGACATGGAGCAGTCTCTGCTTTCCGATCCCGGGTGGGGCACTCATTTCCATAGCATTTTCTTTCTTTCTTTCTTTCATCAAGTTCAATTCATCACAGATGTTGGAGGAATGAAACGCCTCGCTCTTTGTATCCTGTACCGAGTGAATCGCTACCATTGCCTGAGGAGGAGACAGAGAAACGCAGACACAGGCAGCCGAAGCATCGAAATTCTGGAGGATGGAAGTTGGAAAAGTTTTAGGTTTTAGGTTAAACCTTTAAACCTTTCAGGTTCTTCTGCTTCTTTACCTCAAACAGTCACAAGCTCAGTCCGCATCACCTTAATGGCCTGGCTGGCCTTTCTGGCCTTCCTGGACTTTCTTTTTGAATTCCTGGGTTTTAGTGTCGTCCGTTGGTCCTTTCAAACTGAACAATGCGCAGCAGTTCTCAGGGCCTTGATCAAGGCCGAACCTTTGATGTCACTGCAGTCGCTGACACAATCCATTGCAAGTGATGCCAAACGCGACAAGGCCTCGCAATGTGCTGAGCATTAGAATCCGCGGTCATTTCACAATTCAAACTTCACAAACTTCATATTTTCATTTCAGACTTTAATGTTTTTCATATTTCTTTCGTGTGTTTCTTTCATATTTCTTTGATTCCTTGATCTTTTACAGGCCATGAAGGCTTTGATCGCAGCACAACTCTTGGTAAAGGACTTGGAGCTTGTCCGCCAGGCAGGGAGTGCGAAAATTCTCAACCAGAAATCCTCGAAAGTCAGTACTTCAAAAGTCAGAGCAGTTGAGCAGTGCATATTTCATTTGCCAGTTCCACTTTTCATCTCAAGACTTTTGGACTTTTTTGGGGCAAGTCCAATCCAGTAGGTTCATTGCGTCAGTGGATCTTTAATGTCAAGCTTTTGTTGGATCACACGGACACCGTCGTTGGGTGAAGTCTGTCGACTGTGTTTCAGCTACTTGAATCAGATATGAAGAAACATATTGGTACCAAGTTCGTTAGGATACCAGGTAACAAGTGTGTCACTGTTCAGGTGTTGATTTGACCGTATAACCGGTACTGCCAGTATCACCTTTGCCAGCATGACACTGTTCGGGGTTTTGTATGTTGGGATTCATTTTTGGCGACTCAAATAGTGGTTGTGCCTGGCTTTGATAAACTTGAAACTATATCTCAAAATAGGGGACTCCAAAATTGGTTGGTTTATTACTAATAAAGGGTAATGCTGGGCGATTTGGGGGTACCCCTATTTCGAGAAACACCTATGTATACATATATATATATACGCACATATTTTTGTGGCACTTCATATATATTTTTTCCATTACCAGTTTAATTCAGGACACTACCCAAATAGCATTTTATACTTTCTTAATTATTGTATATATTAGCATTAGTATATATATTATTGTACTGTATGATTTTACATTGCAAGTGTCCCGGAGAAGTACTGCAATTGAGAATCGACTGCGCTACTTGTGGTTTGAGAGATGTAATCTTTGGGAAGCTGACAGGAGAGGGCAGCTGAAGAACAGCAAGCTTTGCAACTCAGAGGAGTGAATTCGTTTGGAAAACTTCGCAAGTGCTGGCAGCTGAACAAAGCTGTGCTTTGCACATTTTAGGTGATCAAAGATGGTGTTCATCACGCGATGTTTGCCATTCGGGACTGGATAGGCCAACTTGCAACCATAGAGAAGCTCTTGGGAGTTGATGCTCCCTGAATGCAAAAAGCATGCCGATTAAGAACAACTTGCAAATTGAACATTAGAATAGTCTTCAGAATAGTGCAAATTGATGCAAATTGTCTTCAAGCATCTGAGGCCGACGCAGTAGATGGCCTCGGCCTCATTGCATTCCAGTCTCATTTCTTCCGCCTATCCCTTTGACTTCAGAGGATCGGGTGAGAAGACTTTGCCAAGAACTTTGAAGTTGCTTTGGTGTTTTCTTCATGTTTCTTCCAGATTCATTCCTTGGAATGTCGCAACTCTCTACAATTCCCGAGGTCTTCATGCACTTGCTGCATGGCGCTTGGTGCCAGGCAACATGAATGGGTTCGCCATCGATGCTGACCGCCGGAATTCTCAGATTGCAAATCTCACGTTGAGTGGAGGAAGTGTTCGCGAGGCACATGCTTTATGCCCAATTTGGAAACGTCTAGGGGCATGGTGTTTGTGTGTATAAAATGAGCTGAGTCAATCTTTGTGATTAGCTGTCATCAATCCATCAGTACCAAGGGGGGGCTTATGATTGTGGAAATCTATTATTTCATGGATGACCATACCCAATTTTCAAAAAGTGGCTCAGGCATACTTTCCCAATAAGTTGAAAAAATGCGTTTCACCGCAGTGAGGTACCATTTTTTGAACATCTCATGTCATCTTGTCGAAATACGAAAAACCGCGCTGAGACCTTCAGTTTTGCACGAGTTTAACTTCCCACTACGTTGAAAAAAATGCGTTTCGCCTACATACACGAACCACACATTTGGGAGAGACACTCAAGAGAAACTCCCGGGTTCGCGTCGCTTTTGAAAGTCAGGTGTTGCAAGTGTCAAAAATGTGGGATTTTAGAGCATTTGGGAATGAAAATCTATAAGAACTCGCGGTCTCGCGTCGTTTTTGCAGATCAGATGTTGGAATACACCTGTTCGAAAAACAGTGTCAAACATGCGGGTTTTGTAGCATTTCGGATGTTTGCACACAATCAAAAGGCGGGCATTTCTCATGTTTTTGGGGTTCAACGATGCCTGGAGCAGGATGATGATGATGATGATGATGATGATGATGATGATGATGATGATGATGATGATGATGATGATGCAACAGCCCCGTAAGTGTCACAGCCAAGGAAATGTCACAGCCAAGTCAGTGTCACAGCCAAGTTCGTGACGCGGCTGAATCAGTGTCACAGCCGAATAAGTGTCGCAGCCAAGTAAGTGTCACCGGAGACAAACAAATCACCCAGAGATCAAAGAATCACCAGAGGTAAAAAAAAGCACCAGACATTAAAAAATCCCCAGAGACAAACAACACCAGAGACAAACCACACCAGAGACAAAAAACACCAGAGAAAAAAAGCTCCAGAGAAAAAACACTAGAGAAAAAAAGAACAGAGAAAAAAACACCAGAGACAAAAACTCACCAGAGACAAAAACACCATCATCATCATCATTTTCAATCATCATCCACACCATCACTTCATCTCAAACAACTTTCTTTTCCCATAGGCTACCCTCTTTGGAAACTTCAGCCACCGCCTTGCGCGGTTACTATCTTACTTAGTTTTATTATTTGTCCATTCTGACCCCTTCCAATGCTAGATCTGTCACGGGCCACACTTTAAATTCAACATGCCGCGTAACCTCCTGAGCACTGCGCGGGATCCAGAGTTGTAGTCTTTGTATGTTGACATACCGTAGAAGATCAGAAGAGTATACGAAGATTCCTCTGTAGCGCTTTCACTTGTTTGTTATGGGTGCCCCGTAGGTAGGATCAAGGCGTGATTAGGGAACTATGTAGACATATTTCATGCAGTCAAAACGTGATATTGGTTTATTTTTATGCCCTGCTTGGATATGGCATTTTTCACGCTTTTCAATTGCGGTATGCGCAGCTCAGAATACGCTTTGCAAAAACGAATTGTTTTTTTTTTCTCCGATTAGGTTTAGCCCTAAATCAACCGATTCTGTTGCTGAAAGAGAAAATATGAGAGCATGGCTACAGCATGGCGACAGCATGGCTGAGCCATTTGTAGTCATGCAGTCAATACACTAGCGAGCAGCGGCTCAACGTCTGGTCTCAAACAGCTGGGGGCAGAAGCCAGGGAAACCTAAGATGTTGGCCCTGCCACATGCGTCACAGAGGCATTGCCAGAAGAGAAGCTGACCTTCAGCAACGAGACAAGAGCTGGGTGAGCACCGCCAGATTGCCAGGCCCTCAAGGGGCTGTGGGCCACCGGCTGTGGACCGAGGTCTCTGAAGTCTCCTGAAGCTTCCTTGTCCAAATTCTTTTCCCTTCTTCTTGAATTATTCATTTACTAGGCTTCTCCCTCTCGTGGTTCGATCGTCCTGGGTTCGTGTGTGACTGCAACTTGTTCAAGTGAAGGGGGAACCTTCTAGTAGCAGCTCACTATGATCCTTATTCCTGGACCGATCGTTGTTTTAAACCTCGAGGGTTTGTACTTGTGAAAGTTGTTCAACTTCCACAGTTTGCTACCCCATGCCTTCGCTTTCTGTGGTCGAAAAAGGTGGATCCTTTGAGCCTCTCTTGCTTTAGCTGTCGGTCAATGAAACGAATCCCTGAGTGTTCATGCACCAAGCGAGTATTTCCTTTCTTTTCAATTTTTTCCCTTTCCTTATGGTTCTTTTCCCTTCTTTTCCCTTCTTTTCTCTTCTTTTCCTTTCGTTATGGTTCTTTTCCCTTCTTTTCAATTTTTTCCATTTCCTTATGGTTCTTTTCGCTTCTTTTCCCTTCTTTTCCTTTCGTTATGGTTCTTTTCCCTTCTTTTCGATTTTTTTCCTTTCCTTATGGTTCTTTTCGCTTCTTTTCGCTTCTTTTCCTTTCGTTATGGTTCTTTTCCCTTCTTTTCAATTTTTTTCCTTTCCTTATGGTTCTTTTCCCTTCTTTTCCCTTCTTTTCCTTTCGTTATGGTTCTTTTCCCTTCTTTTCATTTTTTTTCCTTTCCTTATGGTTCTTTTCGCTTCTTTTCGCTTTTTTTCCTTTCGTTATGGTTCTTTTCCTTTCTTTTCAATTTTTTTCCTTTCCTTATGGTTCTTTTCGCTTCTTTTCCCTTCTTTTCCTTTCGTTATGGTTCTTTTCCTTTCTTTTCAATTTTTTTCCTTTCCTTATGGTTCTTTTCCCTTCTTTTCCCTTCTTTTCCTTTCGTTATGGTTCCTTTCCCTTCTTTTCACTTTTTTTCCTTTCCTTATGGTTCTTTTCGCTTCTTTTCGCTTCTTTTCCTTTCGTTATGGTTCTTTTCCCTTCTTTTCCCTTCTTTTCCTTTCGTTATGGTTCTTTTCCCTTCTTTTCAATTTTTTTTCCTTCCTTATGGTTCTTTTCCCTTCTTTTCAATTTTTTTCCTTTCCTTATGGTTCTTTTCGCTTCTTTTCGCTTCTTTTCCTTTCGTTATGGTTTTTTCCCTTCTTTTCAATTTTTTTCCTTTCCTTATGGTTCTTTTCCCTTCTTTTCCCTTCTTTTCCTTTCGTTATGGTTCTTTTCCCTTCTTTTCATTTTTTTTCCTTTCCTTATGGTTCTTTTGCCCTTGTTTTCAATTTTTTGTCTTTCGTTTTGGTTTTTTCCTTTCTTTTCAATTTTTCCTTTCCTTATGGTTCTTTTCCCCTCTTTTCTCTTCTTTTGCTTTCCCTATGGTTCTTTTCGCTTCTTTTCGATTTTTTTCCTTTCGTTATGGTTTTTTTGCTTCTTTTCAATTTTTTCTTTTTTCGTTATGGTTCTTTTACCCTTCTTTTCAATTTTTTCCCTTTCCTTATGGTTCTTTTCGCTTCTTTTCCCTTCTTTTCCTTTTGTTATGGTTCTTTTCCCTTCTTTTCAATTTTTTTCCTTTCCTTATGGTTCTTTTCGCTTCTTTTCGCTTCTTTTCCTTTCGTTATGGTTCTTTTCCCTTCTTTTCAATTTTTTTCCTTTCCTTATGGTTCTTTTCGCTTCTTTTCGCTTCTTTTCCTTTCGTTATGGTTTTTTCCCTTCTTTTCAATTTTTTTCCTTTCCTTATGGTTCTTTTCCCTTCTTTTCCCTTCTTTTCCTTTCGTTATGGTTCTTTTCCCTTCTTTTCATTTTTTTTCCTTTCCTTATGGTTCTTTTGCCCTTGTTTTCAATTTTTTGTCTTTCGTTTTGGTTTTTCCCTTTCTTTTCAATTTTTCCTTTCCTTATGGTTCTTTTCCCCTCTTTTCTCTTCTTTTGCTTTCCCTATGGTTCTTTTCGCTTCTTTTCCCTTCTTTTCCTTTCGTTATGGTTCTTTTCCCTTCTTTTCAATTTTTTTCCTTATGGTTCTTTTTTTGTTCTTTTCGCTTTTTTCCTTTCGTTATGGTTTTTTCCCTTCTTTTCAATTTTTTCTTTTTTCGTTATGGTTCTTTTACCCTTCTTTTCAATTTTTTTCCTTTCGTTATGGTTGTTTTCGCTTCTTTTCCCTTCTTTTGCTTTCGTTACGGTTCTTTTCGGTTCTTTTCTCTTTTTTTCCTTTCGTTATGGTTCTTTTCCCTTCTTTTCAACTTCTTTCCTTTCGTTATCGTTCTTTTCCCTTCTTTTCCCTTCTTTCCTTTCTTTGGCAGTTTTGGCTTCTTTTCAATTCTTTTTGTTCTTGATGGTTCTTCAGGGTTCTTTTCGCTTCTTTTCCCTTCTTTTCCTTTCGTTATGGTTCTTTTCCCTTGTTTTCAATTTTTTTCCTTTCGTTATGGTTCTTTTCCCTTCTTTTCAATTCTTTTCCTTTCGTTATGGTTCTTTTCGCTTCTTTTCCCTTCTTTTCGTTTCTTTTCCTTTCTTTTCCGTTCTTTTCCAGTCGTTTCCTTTTTTTTCTTTTCTTTATGTTTCTTTGTTCTTTTCCTTTCTTTTCCCTTCTTGCTTCGTTATGGTTCTTTTCGCTTCTTTTCCCTTCTTTCCCTTTCCTTATGATTCTTTTTCCCTTCTTTTCCTTTGTTTATTGTTCTTTATGGTTCTTTTCCCTTCTTTTCCCTTCTTTATAGTTCTTTTCCTTTCTTTTCCGTTTTGTTCTTGTCTTTTCCCCTTTTTCTTTTCTTTATGTCTTTTATTCTTTCCCTTTCTTTTCTTTTCTTGTCTTTCGTTATGGTTCTTTTCCCTTCTTTTCTCTTTTTTTCCTTTCGTTATGGTTTTTTCTCTTCTTTTCAATTCTTTTCTTTTCGTTATTGTTCTTTTTGCTTCTTTTCCCTTCTTTTCCTTTTATTCCCCAGATAGCTGACAAGCTATAAGGGGTTTTTACTTCTCTATGGTAGGGCCTCGAATCGGCGCTTTTTTTTGCCGCTGCTCTGCCGCTGCTCATGCTTGTCTCCCTGTGATTCCCCTTTCTCTCCCTTTGTCTCCTCTTTGTCTCCAATGTGGCTCTGGATCGGCGCTTTGTTTGCCGCTGCTGTGCCGCTGCTCATGCTTGTTTCCCTGTGTTTTGCCTTTGTTTTGCTTTTGTTTTGCCTTTGTTTTGCCTTTGTTTTGCCTTTGTCTCTCCTTTGTTTCCCCTTTGTCTCCCTTTTTTGTGGCTCTGGATCGGCGCTTTGTTTGGCGCTGCTCTGCCGCTGCTCATGCTTGTCTTCCTTTGTCTCCCCTTTGTCTCCCTTGTGGCTCTGGATTGGCGCTTTGTGTGCCGCTGCTCTGCCGCCGCTCATGCTTGTCTCCCTTTGTCTCCCTTTGTCTCCCTTGTGGATCTGGATCGGCGCTTTGTTTGCCGTTGCTCTGCCGCTGGTCATGCGGGTCTCCCTTCATGTTTAACTTGTTGTCGTTTGTCTCCCCTTTGTTTCCCCTTTGTCTTCCTTGTGGCTTTTGATCGGCGCTTTGTTTGCCACTGCTCTACCGCTGCTCATGCTTGTCTCCGCTTTGTCTCCCTTGTGGCGCCGGATCGGCGCTTTGTGTGCCGCTGCTCTGCCGCTGCTCATGCTTGTCTCCTTTTGTCCGGCCTCTTACGCGCTCTGCCGCTGCTCATGCTTGTCTCCCTTTGTCTCGCCTTTGTCTCCCCTTTGTCTCCCCCATCCATGAAAAAATGCTGTGCAGGGCGGGATAAAAATACACAACCTAAGATCTATGGTAATATTATGGTAAAAGAATATTATTGTAAACACACCGTGCAATTCAAAACACAGGTTTGTGGCACAGGCCCTGGAAATCTTTGTGCGCAATGCGCCCGCTATCTGGGGTCTATGCTGGTGTAATTATGGTTCTTTTTCCCCTCTTTATGGTTCTTTTCCGTTCTTTTCCTTTCTTTGTAGTTCTTCTCCCTTCTTTTCCCTTCTTTTCTCTTCTTTTCCTTTCGTTATGGTTCTTTTCGCTTCTTTTCCCTTTTTTTCTTTTGCGTTCTCTTTGTGTTCCCCTTTGAGGTTAGCTGGATGTCAAGAGGCACTGGCATTGCTTGAACTTTGACCTTGCAAATTGGTTACCCGTGACTAATCTAATGGTGAGTTGCCAACGTCAGGTTGGCGACATTGGGCACCAGGCCATTTGGGACACATGACAAGCTGAGAATGCTCTCGAAGCTCAAGACTGTGCCGATTCAGGATCAACAGAGCATTTGCTTTCGAATTCCCGATTTTGTTTCAGTTTTGAACCAGGTGATGCTTCTTTTCTGAGTCTCTGGTTCGATCTTAGTTCATGTCCAGGTGGATCATTTTCTGGACAGATATGGCGCGTACAAGGCTGGTGTAAACTAGATTTTCTGTGGAATCTTGACCCAGGTATAGCCATTGCTTGAAAGCAAAGGATCTCACAATTCTGACTCTGTGCTCGTCTGTTGTTACAGTGTCCGTTCAATCCTGTTCCAGTCGAAATCAACACAGAAAGCGAGAAACTTGAAAATTATCAAACAAAAATGAAAAAATCATCAAACAAATTGTCCATGGCACATGATCCCGAGCGGAATATAAGATCTCGTGCAAAATTCTTTCATTTGCAGGTCTTGTGCGTTTGGTAGTGGTGAAAGTAAACTCGGCAGATGATGCGGGAGCTTTGCTGGGCTTGAAAAGTAGTGCGTTGGCGATTGAAACATAGTGATCTCGCCCCACTCTTTCGAGAGGGCTCTGATTTCCAAAATGCCAAAGACCTCGAGTGCCAAAGGGTTTGGGGAAAACCTTGCACGAAACGCATCTGTTTGAAATTTGCTCAAAAGCATATCACAACTATGTTTTGTTCATTAAAGAGCAGTTTTTGTGGCAGGGTATTTGTCAAAGTAGACTTCAAGAGCTGTGTTCCACATGGTAGTTGTTTGGAGTGGCACGTGCAACAGTTGAATCACCTATTTGACACTCCTCTCTGAAAGAGTGCAAGATTACCAAGAGCACTTTTTTGGATATCCTTTCCATCGCAAAAAATCATGGCAGGCACGACATTTGCTCCTCTTCAGCCTGAAGAGGTTGTGCTAAGTACAGCCTTGAGACACAATATTAGGTTCTGTCGAATTTGTGCCAAGCACAGCATTTCCTGACATTCAAGTTGGAGAAATCGTGGCAGGTGCATCATTTCGCACATGTCAAGTTCCACATATGTCACATAGCTAGCCATGTAGATAGAAGTCTAATATAGATACATAGATAGGTGTATAGGTACATAAATAGTTAAACGCATGGTAGACAGGTAGACATGAAGAACAGATGGATAGATGCGTAGCTACATAGAGGAGTATAACGGGGCAAATGGATGAATAGATGGCTAGATGGATAGATGTACGAATAGATAGATAGGTAGACAGACAGACAGACAATACAGTCAATAAAGTAGACAAACAAATCCATATACAAATACACAAGAAGCTTGGTTGACAGACAGACATATGATGGGTAGATAGATGAGCTATACTAGACAGATGAGTTAGCTAGACAGATAGGCAAGTAAGCAGATGAATGTTATACGTATAGATAGGTAGATAGGTAGGCAAATCAGTCATGTAGATTCACACATGACTAGATGGGTGGAAAGATAGATAGGTAGAAAGATAGATGGATAGACAGATAAATAGATGACAAAGATCAATAGGTAGAGAGCAAGATAGTCAAATACACAGATGCATAGGTAGACCGGAAATCAACAGATAGATAAATTGAGAGATAGATGGATACATCAGTGCAAAAAGGCGGATAGACGAATTGATAGGTAGACAGGTAGATAGGAAGATAGATGGATAGATTGCTACATAGACCAATAGATGGATGGATATATGCATAGATAGATGGATAGATGGATAGATGGCTGGATAGGCGATAGACAAGCTACAGAGAGCCATGGGCAAATTATTTGCAGTAGATATGTAGGTAGGCAGGCAGGCAGGTAGGTGGGTAGGTGGGTAGGTGGGTAGGCAGGTGGATGCATGATTGTCTTATGTGAACAGCTGAAATGCTAAATAGACAGGTAGCTTCGGCTGCTGGATAGACAATACAGCATCTCCTTGCGAAAAGGCCAAATGTGAGATAGATGGATAGAAATATTGATGACAGACAGAGGAACGGGCGCATACTTAGTTTCGGCATGTCATTTGCATCAATTTGAAAGACATTTGGCCTGCGCGGCATTTGTGCTGCCAATGAGGAACAATCACAATAACATATGCACCATCTAGTAGCACATCTAGATACATTTAGCACATTTTAGCACATTTTTTCCTATAGGCGCCTCTGTAGATTGGAAAGCAACGTAGGCTGGTGCTCCTCAGGGTACTCCACAAGTTTGGTTAGTCACTTTGCGAAGCGGAAGCAACTTGCAAAAGTGTACAAGATCACGACCTATCAAACCACCCGGTCAGTCTGGTCAGTCTGCTCCCACTCTTACTGACTTCGTTTTCTTGTGCATTTCACAAAGTCTATCAGACCTGTAAAAATCTGCGCGAGGATCTCGAATTGTAACTTTCACTCCGGAACATCAATGGGAAGAAAGGATGAGAGAAAGATTCAAATTCGGCTGAATCAACTTAGAATCCAATATGCAGTCTTGGAATGATCAAACTCTAAGATAAAACCTTGAACATGCATTGTGGTTGTAGAGCAAGTATGATACATGTTGGATAATGTTGAATGTACCTCTAGGTTCTATACTAGACCTATCAACAGGAATACCTGGCTTGAAGGTCTGTGTGAAGGATCACCTGCCTACAAATGAGATTGCAAAGCACATACTTGGCAAATATAGATAATCGGCAAACAAATAGATAAATCTATATATGTACGAATATATATATATATACATACATACATATATAAAAATATTTATATAGATAGACGGATGAATTAATACCTATATGAATGATTAGATAGACAAGTTAATAAATGAATAGAGAAATGAACATATATCCATATATCCTTGACTTGTCTTAGGTGGCACAGGTTGTAATTTGCGAGTTCAGGTCTTGGCAGATTGATTGGTGAGAGCACTCCTTAGCACTCCTTCCACGTCTCACAAGAAAGGGCCGGCTGAGAGGTGTTAAAGCCACCTTGGAAGCGGTCTCTCAGCTGGCCTTTGTACAAATTGTGGATGCGATTGATTCTTGCAGAAACAAAGAATGCATTGAATGAATTATATATTCTTGGTTGCCACATGTTGCCACATGTTGCCGCAAAGTGTAAGTGTGACACAGACAGCCTGGCTTTGGGTTGCATGAGTCTCGTCAGGTATCCAATGACTTTGATCATTTAGACTAGAACTGAAGCATGTGCTGCAATGCTGTTCTATTACGTGGCCACAGAACATCACATACTCCCAGAATAATCGGATTTGGGAACATGTAAACATCATTTTACGATCTTCCTTCCAGGTATATCATGGAGTTGATTGAAATAGAAGAGAAGGCAAGAAGACTTGTTGTGCAGGCAAGGGCTTTGAAGTGCACAAGATTTACATCTCTTGTCGCTCCTTTGGGTTGCGGATGCCGGCAATCGGCCAATCCACCTCTTTCCAGAAAGTCTTCTTTGGCAGGCCATTGAGCGCGAAAGACATCTTCATCTGATAGAGGCACAGCATGCAACCAGACCCTTCTCTAGCTTATGATTGTAAGCATTTCTTCGAATCCCACGGGCTCTATGATATGAGTTTGACAATGTTTGACGTATCTGTTGCAGGCTCGCAACGTCGAGCCAGTATGCCAGCAAGCCGAGTACAGAGAGGCACAACTGTCCGAGGTAAACAATCTTAGCAGCTCAATTTTTTCCAAGAAACTTGGGATGTACACACACACACATTTTTCACAGCTTCAGAGAAACTTAGAGAAACTTCGGATGTATTCACACCAACACCCGGTGTTTAGTTCCGCCTGCAGTCTCTGCTCCTTCGGTTTCAGGAACTTCGGCGCTTTGTGTCCTGCATCGCTCACCTGAACTCTGTAGCCAATGTCCGCCGCAAGGTCTTTTGAGTCTCACCAATCCTGTGAGCTAAAGAATTTTAATTCAACAAGTTTGAGAATTTGCGTTTTGAATTAATCAGCCTTGTTCACTTGTGGTTTTGATTGTGTTCTTTGTTCTAGGGTCGAGATGACTTGGGTATGGAAGTACTGCTCGATGCCATGCAGACGTCTAGTTCTCGGTGATTTTTTGAATTGAGGACCGCTGAATACATGGTTGGTTGGGCTCTCACCAAGGTTGTCGCGCTGCGATGATCAAGAAAAAGGCACTCCGTTCATATCACAAGATGGTTGGGCCGTGCACTGAAAAGCTTTCTGGAGATCGCGAGCCTCGCTTAATGCATTGCTCTCTGTGCTCTCTGGAAACTCTGTGAGTTTGGCGAAGTGTTTGCCTTGTTTGCAGGTGGCGAGAATTCAGAGAAGCTTGCTGCTGCAAGGATTTTGTGCAAGGATGTTTTGGACTCCTTCACTGCTATGCGCGAGTACCTCCGTGAGGCCCCATCTAAAGGGAAGCTATTGAAAGAAATGCAAACATGTCAATGTTTGTGTTTCCATAAGTGTTTCCTACTTCACAGAGGGCTCAAGTGAGTGCATGCCGATGCATGGAAAAATGTAGAGATTGGAGGATGGCTCATATATGCACGGTCTAGTGATATTAGATTTTCTACTTTTCTTGCATAGTTTTCTGTTTCTGAGATTGTCCAGAGACTTCCAATTGCAAATATGGTCCGACAGATTTATGAACTTCTCTCTCTCTCTATCTTTCTCTCTCTTTTCTTCTCTCTTTTTTTTTTTCTCTCTCTCTCTCTCTATCAATCTTTCTTTATCTCTTTGTCCATCGATAGTGTCCCTGATGCAACTCCGCAGGTTGGTCGCTGCCTTGAACGAGTAGATCCACATCTTTGCTGCCGCCTTACGCCTGCATGGGCCAATATTTTGACACAAGTTGTCACGCGTTACGAGATATGACGACTTGTGACGAGTTATGACGAGTTGTTATAACGGGGATCAAGCTGGGGAGCTGTTACTCCCGTTCTCTTGGAGTCGTTGTGAGACACCTTTCGCAGGTAACAATGCTGGCTTGGTTGCAAGATTAGTCGACTGGGAGGAGAGTTGGGAGGCGCTTGATGCTTTCTGCAAGTACTTCATCCGAGACTTTGTTTGAGTAAGCTCCTTTAAATTTCATCTTCTCTTACAATAGGTGGGAACTCGCTATGTGCAGCAAGAAAAGATGTTAAGTGCTGCCAGATGCTCAAACAAACAGGCAGTTTTCTGGCATCAATGCAGTTCAATGCAGCTCAATGCAGCTCAATACACTGTCAATTCGTTGCATGTTTCCTTACGAAGAGCTTGGAAAACAACGCAGCAGCTTTCCTTCAGTTTCCTTCCGAGGTTTGTGATTTAGTTGCTGAAATTAGATCAGCTCAACGGATCGTTCCGGTGCCTTGTCCTTTCATCGTTCCTTTCGTTCCTTGTCACATTGCATACATTGCATACGTGAGTGCATTTCCAGGGGCTAAGAAGTGCCAGTGATTTCAGAATCCTGGTGAATTGCAGGCCTTGGCACAAATGTGTGAAGAGTGCGATGTGGAGATGTTCATGGTCATGCCAAGGTGAAACCGAAACTTTTGCTCAATCCCTCCGAAGAAGAGCTTCTTCATTTGGAAGTTTTTCCCTCCCCAACTTGTTTTTCCAGGCTGGCGTGGCTGAGATTTCTGGACAAGCCAGGATCGAAGACTGGGGCAAAGTGTTATCAGCCTCTTTTAACTACAGAAGGATGTCAGAGTTGTGTTAGCTTCAACCTTTGATTCAGCTTAGGCCAGCACAGCTTCAAGGTCTTTTCAAGAGCCTCTTGCCACACCGGTCCGGGCTTTGGCGCTGGCAGTCTTTCTTCGTCCACGAAGTGCTTGAATATCAACTCGCACAAGTCGTTATATAAAGTCATGCGATTTGGATGTGATTTGGATGAACTCTGCTGATAGGTTTGAGATGATCCCAGAGACGGAGGCAAGGATTGAAAAGTCAGCAAACTTACAGTTCTCATTTCAGGTTTTGGGTTCAGATGATGTGTCTTGGATTCATTTCCAGCTCTTATTCTTCAACTTGTGTTCAAGACTTTTGGCTCTGATCTATTCGCGCTGCAATGGCAAAAACACTCATTTTGAAAACCTCGTTGGATGAGGGTCTACCAGGGCCAGAGCATTTCTATGTCCAGGAATCTCCTTGGCCAATTTGCGAAGGGGACGGTGTGATTGTGATGCTTTTGACCGTGAGTGCGGACCCATACATGCGATACCGGATCCGATCTGATGGCGATTACAAGCCTGGTGAGCCAATGCTTGGACTTGTCGCAGGCAAAATTATTGAGTCAAACATACCGGAATGGAAGGTTGGCGATTTGTTTGGTGCTGAGCTACCATATACTGATGTTCAAGCTGTGGCAGCTTCGAAGGTGAAATCCTTCAGACGTTTGACAGGCTTGATTTCTGAAGATCAAATCAGCTTGGCTGTGGGTGCTTTGGGAATGCCTGGAAGCACTGCATACGGCGGATTGATAGATATTTTGAGACCTCGAAAAGGTGAGACTTTATGGGTCAGTGGTGCAGCCGGAGCAGTGGGATCTATGGTTGGTATGATGGCAAAGCATGTCTTCGGTTGTACTGTAGTTGGCTCTGCAGGAGGTCCGGAGAAGTGCAAGCTGGTGAAGGAACAATTTGGTTTTGATCATTGTTTGGACTACAAGAGTTGCAAATCAACCAAAGAGTTGACGAAGGCCTTGAGACAAGCTGCACCTGCAGGGATCGACATGTACTTTGAGAATGTGGGAGGTATGCATTTCGAAGCTGCCATGCAATGCCTCCGGCCCAGAGGACGAGTTGCGATTTGCGGAGTAATCTCAGATTACAACAAGGCAAAGATGTCTCCAAACAAGATCTACATTTCCAACATGATCTATACGGAGCAAACCATACAAGGCTTTCACTGCCTGCCATGGCTCCTTGGTGAAAAGGGCAATTTCTTGGAGGACATGGCTAGATGGGTAAAAGACGGCAAAGTGCAAGTGCATGAGACTGTCTTCCACGGCCTAGAATCATTTGGAAGTGCGTTTCGAGCCTTGTTTGAAGGAAGTAACACTGGCAAAGTTGTTATCAAATTGTCACAGTCAAAGCCTTCCAAACTGTGACACTTCAAGCTGCTGGCATGACTGTCAGCCCGATGCTCGCGTCATGAAACTTGAGAAAAGGCCTTTTAGTGGAAAAGCTTCATGATACAAGTGACACATTGTGCCACATGACTATTCAAGACTAAGTTCCGGAGAAAGTCATATGCTTGGAAAATCAAATCTTCACTTTTCTTCTGCTAAACTGCGCAGAAGCTTACAGATCCTGAACTTAGAAGCTTGATGGAAAAGCTTGCGCCTGAGTTCACCGTCACCTTGGACCATTGGACACGCTTCGCAGTTGAACCAATGTCCTGGTTGAATCGATGAGGTTTAGTGAGACGAAGCAGCTGCTAATTGGCACAATGTCTCCGAAACAAGGTGGGGCAGAGCTCATGATGTGTTCATCCTTGGCAACAAGAAGCGTCAGAAAGCCAAGTTGAGAGAGACCCCGAAAACATAGGAAGTTGCCGACATAAATTCACTATTTCACAACAACCATTTGTTGTCCTGCTCCGTTCCAACGTTTCACATGGCATCGGAAGATTGCGCAGGGCAGTTTGAAAGTTCAGAGGAAGCTAGCTGGAAGTTGCTTATCAAGCGGGTTGTGAATGGAGCCAATAACGAGGACAGTTTACTGCTGAGCACTGCCCAAAGCTTTTTTGCAGAGAAGCTTTTTCTTATCAATCCTTATTGTAAATTCCTCTTATCAATTCTTATTATCAATTCTTTTGTCAATTCTTTTATCAATTCTTTTCATGTCTTCTTTTATCACCCAAGTTGATTTGAGCCTGCCGCCCAAGAGGACATGTACAAATACATTGAGCCAAGCCAGCGTGAAAACTCTGAAAAAGCGGTGGAGGACCGCCACTTGAGAGAAGATGCAAAAAGATGGGGATCTCATGGGTGATCAGATGTGATCAGCATCTTGTGACATGTTCATTCCTTTTTTCTCACTTGTGATAGGATCTCATGCGCGACTTGGAAGCATGGAGTATGGAGCTCGCAAGGCATTGTCCAGAGGCCCTCACAGTGATGAGTTTTCTGAATTCTTCGAGTCGCTGAGGACAATTTGATCTAATTTTGATTTCGGGGGCAGGATTGGAACCAATGCTGCGGCATCTTTGTGCAGTGCTTGTCTGGAAGTGAGAAGGAATCAACCAAAGCTCCCTTTCGGGTGCGAGGCTAAGGGAGCTCAAGAGCACTGTTGTTTGTTTCATCCTGTCCATCTAGACCCTTCCCTTTCACGATCTGTTGCCTGATTTCTTTGATTTGATTTTTTGGCACTTGGGAGATTTTGGGAGTCCGTGCATTGCTTACTGTGTCTCAGGTCTGATCCAGCATGTTGGCCGGGATGGCGCATGTAGCAAGACATATATATAGACTCAAATAGGTTATCGTTACGTATCCGAAAACATGATGGCCAGAACCTCGTTACGTATCAAGACCCGAATCAGCAGTTCCTGGGCTGGACTTTGAAAGTACGATACATTTTAGCAGTGCAGATTTTACCCCCTGAGCGAAGCTCAGCATATGTTGCATCCGTTTCTGCACCGATGAAACTGCCTTGCTCCTGAAGGGAGGTAGGCATGGACAAGGAATTGAAAAGAGTCCACGCACGCAAGCTTGAAATTTGTCTTCAATCATATCATGTTTGATGTAAATATAATATATATATATATATATATTCATAATTACATATATTGATATTGATGGCAGTTTTAAGAATCTTGGGTTTTCTTTCCTGTTGCGTGCACGTTTTGTTGCTCTCTCCAGCGCGTGGGAGTCTTCCCACGAAGATTCGCTTATTGGTGCACAGTGACGCAGAACGTGGTGCAAGCTGCACAAGCTGCGCTTCCACCAATGGACCAATGTCTTTTTTCCCCATGGATTAGAAAGCTGCCATGTGCTGCTTGAAGCAGTGGGATTTCTTTTGACTCCATGGCTTGGATACAAGAGTGCTAGTAGAGTGCTCGGGCGCTACAAAAAGAGAGCACTTGTGCTAAAATTTGTACTAATTAGTATCGCTTTGCTTTCGCAATTTTCAGAGCAGCGATCATCACAGGTGCAACGATACATTCTTGTTTCGAACCCCTATTTTTTGGTTCAAAGATGGCAAGATACAGCAGCGGATATTTCAATGACACGATGGCAATGAGAACAGTTTGAAGACCACTTCAACAAAACTGAAGGCATTCAAATACATTCAGACACTTTCTCAAGCCAAGCTAGAAGAGAGATCACCGTTGCGCATCCACCTGTAGACCCAGATGGTTTTGTTGAAGCCATCTGCCAGGAAGACGGGCTCTACTGTCGGTACAGCATTGCAACTTATTGCAAAACAAAAATCACTTGCTGTACGTAGCGTGCCTGGCCATGCTCGACGATTTCGCAGACTCCTTTTGGAGATCGCTTTGCCTGATCATTGCATCAGCTCTAGCGCATGCGGCAATATTTGTTTGTGATCAAGGAAGGAAACAGATCGTTGAGTTAGAACATGTGAGAACAGGCAGCATGAGCATGGAAGACTTGCTGAGGCAGTTGCCAGAGTCGATCAGCAAAACAATACACCAGACCACCAGTCCACATGGCACAATCTTTCAAAGTCTAATGCTGCTTACGGCTCTGCTTATGTTGATCAGCGAATTTCCGAAGTTTGATTTTGTTCAGCCCAACTACGACTTGTTCCTCATTGGATTTGAAATCTGTCGTTACCTATTTCCCGTCATCGGAATAGTGATGCTGGTCTTTATTCCCATGTCGCATGACTACATCGTGATGATCGACCGCTTCAAACGTCCGGGATATCAACTTACGCAAGAAGACCGTGCAATTTTTTACGCCAATAAACTACAGGAGGACATGCATCAAGCTGCTGGGATGCTTGTTTTTGCTGCAACACCAGCGCTCGAAGGCAGGAAATTGTTGCGTCAGAGAATCTGCATGGCAAAGACATGCCAGGGGTAATTGCAAGATGAATCGGCAACGTCTGCAATGTTGTTGGCTGGGGTTGGTCAGCTTAACTGATGCTCTTGCAGGAAAGACAAGACAGGAGTAGAGATCTATGCCTATACGATTCTATACACCTACAGCACCTTACAAAGCACAGTACTGTTGCATGTTGAATTGACAGAGCAAAAAACACTTTCCATGTCTTGTGCAAGTCCAAAGCGGAGAATGTGCAACCTGACACCGCTCTTGGAAAGTAGCAACATGGTGCTTCGCACAGAGCTAACAGAGAGCAACAAATGCGTTCTTGAAATGCCAAAATAGCTCAGCCAGTGCAAGGTTGTTGTTTTTTGTGAAGCAGGAAAATATGTTAGGTTGATTTTTTTGTAGGCAAGACATGGAGGATGAGGAGAAGGAGGAGGAGAAGGAGGAGGAGAAGGAGGAGGATGATAGCGAGAAGCAGAACCCCCAAACCCGACTGAAATGCGTCGAGAAAGCAGCGAAAGAAGCTCCTTTTGTGCCTGCCATCGAAAAAGGGAAGATTTTCACTGAATCTTTGGATTCTTCTGGATTGCCTCGATGCTCATTGAGCCAGCTACAGCGAGGCTTTCTTTATCAGGGCAAAGACATTTCCTTGGACAAAAATTGAGAAACACGGTCCAGTTTTAAGTGGATGACAGTACTTTGGCATACAAGTGCGCAATTGTGCATATAGTTCCCCAAACAGGTTTACCCGTATGGGGTTCTCACTCCTTTGAAAGGGGTGCGTGAGCACGCATGATTTTGCCTTTGGAAGGGGTGCCTTGGAACCCATTTGTCTTCCGCTCGTCTACCATTTGTCTCCCAGTTGCTGATTTCTTGGAACGCATGTTGCCAGACTTGTCTCCCATTTGTCTCCCACTTGTTTTCCACTTGCTGATGCCCGGGCCGCATGATCAAGGCTTGTTTCCCACTCGTCTCCTTCCATTTGCCACCCCCAAAAATTGATTGCAGTAGTTGAAAATTTTGTTGCAATCTTTTCTGCTTCGATACGAAGAAAACAATTTGGAGCATGGACAACCTTCTGTACCAACTTGGCTCTGAACAACTGCTTGGTGTCTACGCTGCTATAGTTTCAATTGTGGTATAAGAGATATATTTGTGGTTTGGACCTGTTTGAACTACTTTGAACTAATTTGTGTAAACCTATGCAGTTCAGGCTATGCTGTGGGCCGAGCATTTGTTGAATTCTTTGGAAGTGGACTGGGTGAAGACTTTGTGAAGTGGAAGGACCACGATTCCCCGTCATTGATGTGGCTGGGTTTGCTGAGTGCTCGAACTATCATGCTACTTGGGGTGCACACGTGCTTGTGGAACATGGTGTACGAATGGTATTGCGAACCGACTGCACGCTTTTCGAGAAATCCATACTACATCTACGATGCTGAAAAGGCTCTGATTCGACATCTCCTGAACTATGTGATGCTAACTGGTCTGTCAATTTGGTTCTTCAACTCCAGGAACTTTACGATGCTGTCCCTGAATTCACAGCGAGCGCTCCTGTCAGTTGCCGTTTGTGTCGCAGTGCTAACGGTGTGTTATACACTTCGTGTTGTCGAGTACTTGATCTTCAAAGAAAGGCCCAGAAGAAAAAAAGCACTTCCACAGAGTTACTGCATTTTTATCATGTTCTAATGATTATTCTAAATTCTAAATGTTCTAATGTTTTTTGTTTAGAAGTTTTGAAACACATGGAGGTATTTGAATGAAAGACGGATGGAGCACATTTTTCTGAAGATTGTCACCAAGACAGAGAAGAGAATAGACAGATACACAGAGGAGTTGGAGGAGCTTTTTGATAAGTGGTCCAAATGCGCATATACCGACTTGGACAAGGAGACCGACGATTCGGAAGGGGAGTGCTGTTAACATCGGACAAGACTTGGCCTATCTTGGCCTGCAAAATTGCCGCGGACCATGAAACAGAATGACAGATTCTGACAGAGCATTCAAGGAGTCATTGATGGCATTTGCGTGTAGCAGGGATGTCTTTTATTGAAATCTTTCAGCGTTTTGGCTTTGCATGATTTGACAGATAGGTCAGTAGAAAGTGTACATTGATGGTTCATTGCTACTATGAGCTGTGAAGATTGGCCTGGCAATATGCGAACTCACTACATAGTCGTGCTTGGAGACACGCACACACACACACATGCACAACATGCACAAACATACACCCACCAACACACAGACACAAACACACACACACACAATCACACTCACACATGAAACATTTGTCAGAATGGCACATCCAGAGTCAACGGTTTTGTATACCTGTGAGCATCGACCATCGATTGCATGCAATTAAGTGCAATTCCGAAGCTGATGTCGGCGTTGCAAACGGATTCGACACAGAATGGTCGGATACCTTAGAGATGTTTCTTGAGTACACAGCTCATGGCAGAACTCACTTTGCAGCACTGAGGAACCATTCTTTTTGGTACAGTAAAACTTTTTTGGACTTTAGGAACACTTTTTGGTTTATATATTGAGTTTGCTTCCAAAACTTTTGAGCTTCCTCTGGACTCTCTTAAGAATAGTTCGACGTGCCACCACGAACTGAAAGTAGCCCGATGTGAAAATCCAGGCTGAATTCCAGACCACAACCTGCGCATATTGGAAGGATTTCTTACTCATTTGGCTGTCGAGGGAAGAGTTAAACCTGGTGAATTGCACCTTTTGAGTGTCAACAGGAAAATGAGAAGATTTTCCAACTCAAGCTGAACCTGCAAGAAGCTAGGACAAGCAGTACTTCCAACCCGGAAAAGCACCCGCAAAAAGTTCCAACCCACACAAGCAGAAGTTTTTACAACTCCACTAAAAAATACATTTGATTTGTATCATGTGAGCATACGTGCCTTTTGATGCAGTTTTGCGACACACACACACAAACCACCAGGATATCATGGTTATGCAAAACGTGATTTTCCCCAACATGCTTTGGAGTCTGGGGCCAGGCCCAGCGTCATCTCCATGTTGGGTTTCCGAACACGGTTGTGTTACGCGGTCAGGAAATGTTAGGAAGGTTGTCTTGGTCTGCCGGCATGATGATCCCATGAGTTGAAGCATGAACCTGTTCTTTTTCAATGAGAAGAAGTAAGTGGGATGTGAGAAAGAAGAGTGTTGAAAGATAGAAGAGAGTTATCGGAGAGTTCCGAGTAGTGTCAGAAGAAGTGAGTGCCGGAGGAGAGCCAAGTAAAGGAGTGCGTTGAGGGGTCAGACAAGGGACATCAAGGGACACATGTCATCGTTGTGGATACTTTATTGTGGTGCTGGTATCGTCATCACTATCGGCATTGGTGAATTACTTTTCCTCTGGCATGTTCCCCGTGCCATTTGCTGGAGTCGGCGGAGAAGTAGTCTGTAGCATCTCGTCATGCCGTATCATCCCCCTACGCGCGCTGAAGACTGCACAGACTTCAAGAGCATGCAGTATCTTGCACGCACGTGAGCGCACCCACAGACTCCCCAGAGATGGTACGATTCCTGACGATTCTGGCTGCTCTTTTTCAGTCATCTCAAATCTTATATATATATATATATATACCGTATATATATATATATACCGTATATATATATATCCATATATGCGTCACCATTGGTGTTCTGGTTCGTGTGTGGATGGGACAAGGCACAAACAGAGCTACGACTTGATGGCCTCGGGATCCGGAAAATTGTGGAACTACCGCCTGGAATCAAGGCACTGTGCTGAGATTGGCCATAGCGATTGAAACCATTTGGAACCTGTATGTCACTGTGTGTCGGATCATCGGTGCAGCAAATTGCCTGCGCTGCACGGCGAGGTCCTTTCTATCAGCAGCAATCGTCTACGAAATCTAGGGTCTGTCTCACTCTAAGTGCTGAATTCTGCCACGTGACTTTCTTTCGCTCAGAGCTGACTTTACGCCACTTTGCCATTTTGCCTTTCGTTATGGCACCGAGATTGTGGAATGTCTGACGCTCCAGGAGGTGAACTTAGCAGCCAACAAGTCAGAAACCAAAGCAAAATCAGAGTCAAAGGATCCCGCAATACATAGATAAATGCACATATATATATATACTGTATGTAGATATAAATAGATGAAATAGATGAAAGATAGATAGATAGATAGATAGATAGATAGATAGATAGATAGATAGATAGATAGATAGATAGATAGTTAAGTTGCTAAATGAAGAGATAAATCAATAGATACATAAAAGATATATTCATATATATATATATGTATATAAATATGCATATGTATATGTACATACATGCAGGGGTTCCATCTTTGTTGACCCTTGTGGTGCCTCGAGAAACAGCCACTTTACAAAGACAGCAGTTGGCGACACGAAGCCAAGGTTAGACGAAGCTGCACTGGCTCCTTTAGCTGCTCTGCCTGCTCTCCGGGTCCTCAATGTTTCCAGGAGCTCTCGAATTTCGAAGAAACAAATAAAGAAAAGTCTTTTCTTAGCAAATCCCTCTCTTTTCATCTCTTTTCATCTCTTTTCATCTCTTTTCATCTCTTTTCTTGCTTTGATTCCGCCAAACGCAGCAACATGTACTTCTAAGTCAGTTTTAGTTCCCTGCGGATCTCAAGAGAATTCAATTGACCTACTTGCGCCTGGAAAGTTTCTCCCTGAGGAACCATATTCGAGACCTTTCTCCTTTGGTTTTGGTAGCCTGCCAAAGTTTCAGAGCATAGGTTTCGTGCCCATGACGGGGCAACAGTGCATACAAATTGTGTTTATCATATGCATATTATTGCATATTTGTGTACATACAATTTTGTATAAGGATATTTTTGTATAATTTGTGTTCATTTTATGTTTACAAATTCTATACATATCCATTTGCATATTCTCACGTGTTGAGACCTTTGCCAGGCTCCAGCACTCTCTCCCAACGCGCACGCCTTCCCTGCGCTGGAGGAGCTTCCTAACCTCGTAGGTCGAGCACTTCACGAAGCAAGGCATTAAAGGCACTTCGAAAGTCGAAATTTTGTAAAAGAGAAAGAGTACTTATTTAATAAGAGTAAATAAGACTAAGTCTTAAAGAGTACTTATTTAGGATACGACAACTGCGTACGGGTGACGTACTGCATATGAATTCGTCGAGTTCATTTTTCTCTGACCTTCTGCTTTGGCGAGAGAACTTCACCCAGCCCCAGAGCTTCTTTGCGTTTGGAGAAACCCTGTGACTAATTCCTTCCAGCTTTGCTTCCTGATTCACACCGTGAGGAGCTAAACATTTCCTCCAACCCTCTTGGTGATGTGACTGCTGCGATGTCGCTACAAGTGTCTGGGCCCATGGTGTCAGCCAGGCCGAGGAAAAGGCCCAAAGGCCAAGAGGTTTTGTTCTTTATCAGGGACAATCGCCTTTGTTTGAATTTCTAAAATACGAATTGCTGTAGTCATTTTGTTTTTTTTCCTTCTATCAATCTCTCACAGCTCACCCTTTGGTTGCTCAGGTTGCGCGTTCTGACGGCAGCAAGCCTCGCTGTGACCACAATTCAATGTGTTCACTGCAGCCTGGAAGCGCCTTGCTTGGAATCACTAACACAGAACGATTTTGAATCCTTCAATTGAATCATATCAAGCCCTAGCAAGTCCGCATCGTTAGATGCAATAAGAATCACCAGCAGTCTTTCCAAGGTGATTGATTTGCGGAACTGTTGTTTGCAGTCGATATTTGGTCTCCAGGCACGGGGCAGAAATCGATTCTGGTAGTCAAAATTTAAAAGAGCAAATTTCAAAGAAGTAGCAAGTTGCAGCAAGTGTACTTCTGTATAAGTATTGACAGAAATATACAAATAAGTAAATAAATAGGATTAAACAGGCGTACATAAATAGAGAAAAAAGGGTTTTACAAATTTTCAGTTTTTCCGTTTTGTTTTTCTTTGTCATGCTGCAGGCCTTGCCGTATCTTGCCGAGCTGATTGTTGATGGTAATGCTCTGCTGAGCTCTAAGGACTCGACCTGATTCTTGAAGCATCAAATTGTGCAAGCAAGAGAGACCCATGAGAGACCTATGAATGGCATATGGGTGACACATATGGGCGACACATCTGGGCGACACATGAGCGACACATGGATATTCAAATAGTTCTGACAGAGACTTTGCAGCTGTGAGACTCCCCAGGATCTCGTGGTGCATTCCTCGCTTCAGGCCACTTCTGTGAAAAACGAAAGAGAACAAATCCAGGAGAGTAAAAGAACTTACATAAGATTATCATTTACGCAAAACATGAGAACTTCTCCGCGTTTCGTCTTCCTTAATCTTGCTCTATGTCAGCTTTCTCAGGCGTCAGCTAGTTTCATCTTCAGGGTGAGAGCGAAGTTTTTCTACAAGAGAAGTGTCTGACTAGAGAAATGTGTCAACGCAGTGGTGAACATCAACTTAATTCTACACAAGATCCCTTGTCCAGCCACTGATAGTGTGAGCAGAGGTTTGGAGACTCGATCGGGAGAGGTGTTTGATCCCTCTTTGTGGTTTTAGCAAGCTGAGAACGAATTGTACCTCTTTGCTGTTTTTTGTTATTGGCTATCAGGTATTCTCACCTGATTTGGTTCCTGTCCGGACGCTACCAACGCTGCGAGAGTGTAGAATTTTGATACAAAGTAATGTTCATAAATCTGACGCAAAGATGTAATCAAATACTAAACAATTACTGATAAATCTAATTACTGCCCCCCGACTCATCCTGCTCCACAAGCAGAAGCCTGAAAGATGCTTCGAATGCCTCAGTCAGATACTCTCGCACCACAGTCATACTTGCTTTGGACCAAAGTGCTTCTCCTTGTTCTTGTGCATTCTTGTGAATTCTGTTGCATTCTTTGGGTCTCTGATTCCAAATTTGCACACTGCCATTGGTGAAGCGACCTTTCTGCTGCCTATTGAACTGGTTTTGTTCATTGAAGGCCCTGAGATTGGCACACAATGCAATCGGAGACATATCAGCTGCCGCAGCCTTGCCTTTAATTAGACTGAAACTTTGTACTGAACGGATACTTTTGCAAACCTAGCATTGACTGAACAAATCCTTTGGATTCTGCACTTCGCAGTCCGTCAGGTGCAGCTACCATGTCTGACAGAGCTGGACTTGGCATCAAACAGTCTCTCTCAGGACAGGAAAACATGAACAACATTGAACTTGTCTGCTTCATTCTGCTTCCATTCTCTCTAAATTTTGAAGGCAATCAATCTTGCCGGAGCTCCACGATTAGTGTCTTTGGCCTGGCGCCAAGAGAGCATGTCAATTGCATGTGAAGCGCACTGAACTCTGATTCCAGGTCCTTCGCGCAAATCAGATCACATCACTAGGTGCTTCTGACATGCTATAGTTGTGCTGTGCTTGAGGAGCAGCCTTGGCTTAATGCAAACAATTGATTTGGAGGTATTCACATAGAAGACTAATGGACAGACAGACAGACAGACAGGCAGGCAGGCAGACAGACAGACAGACAGGCAGAAACAGATAGATAGAAAGACAGATAGAAAGAAAGAAAGAAAAAGGAAATGACAGAAAGAAAGAAAGAAAGAAAGAAAGAAAGAAAGAAAGAAAGAAAGAAAGAAAGAAAGAAAGAAAGAAAGAAAGAAAGAAAGAAAGAAAGAAAGAAAGAAAGAAAGAAAGAAAGAAAGAAAGAAAGAAAGAAAGAAAGAAAGAAAGAAAGAAAGAAAGAAAGAAAGAAAGAAAGAAAGAAAGAAAGAAAGAAAGAAAGAAAAAAAAAAGAAAAGAAAAGAAAAGAAAAGAAAAGAAAGAAAGAAAGAAAGAAGGGAAAAAATAAAAAAAGAAAGAAGGAAAGAAATCATCAGAGATTATAATGGTGTACTTGGCACCCTTATCATGCTGGGATTTGAGCAAGAGCAGTGGGTTGAAGGAGCTTGCCAAAAAGAGCATTGCAACCTTGTTACTTCCGAGCAAAGCAAGAGACTTTCAAGTTCTCTTGGTTTCCAGATTTTGGAACTTTTTGGAATATGATTTTCATGTGCAAGCTTGAAACGCAGAAGAAATACAAGCACCTTCAAAATTTGCAAGTGACTCACAAACTCCTGAGATCTTGTGCCTTCAGCTTGTGCCAGTTCAGCTTTCCGCTTTGCGCTGCCTCACCTTCTTGGACGCCTCGCAGAACAAGATCCGGGCTCTTGAGCCGCTCAGCTATGAAGTCTGCTTTGACAAATCAGAGACAGAGATCTGAAAAGAAAGAAAGAATATAAAAGAAGAAACGAAAAGAGAGAAATGAAAGAGTCGTAGAGAATAGAGAGTCAATAGAAGAGAGAGAAAAAACGGCAAAGTTTCGCATCCCAACATGG
>VSDK01010122.1:173198-213652 GCA_009767595.1 Symbiodinium kawagutii | reverse complement strand
GCAAGTTCTCTGAATTTCACCCTTTGCAAAAACACTTTGACGAAAAGCTCTCACACGCAGCGCCCTACCCTTTCCGGGCCTTGGGAAGGCCCTCCCTGTTGCGCCTTGTTAAGCTTCGCGACTCCCAAAGCCGGCACGCCTTTGTCCCGTGCTTTCCTTATCAAATTTTCTTTGATACATGACTACACATTTGACTAAACGATACACAAATAGATACCACTCTTGCTGTGTCTTCTCATTGTGATGGCAACACCAGGACTTGATGTACAAGGGGGAAGAGTTCGAAGTGCAGCAACTGGACATCGTCGAGAAGTTAGAGAAAGCCCATCAAGAATTGGCAAAGCAATGGCAGGAACTTGACATGGAAAGGCAAAAGTCAAACAAAGAGCAAGAGAAGTTTCAAGAGGAGCAGAGGCAACGAATTCAACTCTTTGCCCAGGAACAAGCAGAGGTTCAAGCCGGGCTTAAAATTCAGTTGGAAGAAGTACAGAAGAGGTCTGAATGGGAATCACAACAGCAAAAGTTTCTGGAAGAACAGCAACAGCAGCTGGAGGCTCAGTGGCAAAGGGAACAGGAGCGGAGAAAGCAGCAATGGCACAGCGAGCAAGAGGCTGAGTTCTCTAAGCTCCAACAACGGTTTCAGCGCTTGCAACAACAGTTTCAAGAGAGGCTCGATTCAGCACATCGAGACGTGGACGATGCCAGGACATCAACTACGTATGTGCAACAAAAGCGGTCAGAAACCCGAGAGTCCGAGTCCTTTCCCCATGAGTCCTTGAAACAAGGAGAGTCCTTTCAAGGACAAGGAGATGCTGACGCTGCAATCCGTGAGAGTCCAAGGGGCTGCTTGCAGTTCCTGGGATTTCAAAACCGACCCAAAACGCCGAAGGAGTCGAGGCCACGGCAACCACAAGAAGCACAACAACCATTTGCATCTGACGGGAGATGTAGCAACAGCAGCAACCAACCGGAAGAACCTCTTTTGAGCACTTCGAGGGGCGAAGAGATATCTATCACAGTACAGGCGAAAGATGGTCAACCAGGCACTTTGTGCACCGAAGTGTCAGAATCGGGGCGAACGAGAACAGAGCTCAACAAATCATGTCCTGTCTCAGTTAAGGGACCGACAAGAGCAGAGCCGAAGATAGCCAGCAGCAAAGCAGGGTTAGCGATCGGCCCGCAGTTATTTGAGCCATTGGCATCCCCGGCAGAACTTGCAGAGCCCATCACTCGACTGGTGCAAGACCCCCTTGGAGAACCTGCACAGAGGATGACACCGAATCATCTCAGGGAACTTGGAGTTGACAAAGCTTCGCACACGCAGCAATTGAAAGAAGATACTGTTTGCAACTCAGAAATGGGATGTTTTGTCAAGTTAGAGGCATTCCAAGCAAATTCCTTTGCAAGTCTGGAAAATGCTTGAAGATGTGCTGCACTGCCACTGTCGCTTTGGCAAGGCGCCCAGACGCGAGGACAGCAATCTGGGATGCAGACTCTGCACACAGACATATCTTTCATTATCTTTCTTTAAACTTTACACCTCTACATTTCAATCATGACCTGATCCATAGGAGAAGCTTCACGCACTTACTGTAAACATCTCACCTTGGATTCTTGAAAGGGGATGTCATGACGAAACATCTGTGAGTTGGAGGAGCTTCCAGGTAGTAATGGAGCCTTTCAGAGGGCCCGGAGCTCGGAGAGTGACCACTTGGTAGCTTTGCGCTGGGAGTCGCAGACTGAGTTCACTTCAGAAACCCAAACGGTGTCTGATGCAGGAATCTCAAGTATTCTAAAGTGGCCTTTTGGATCCTGTAATAATATAGTATTGTACAGTGGCCTTTTGGCTTGCTTTTTCAAGGGACTTAGAAGCGAGATGGTTTCCTGGAGTCGAGTGTGGCACCCTGGAGCTGGGCGCATTGTCGCCTGGTCCGCACTGGCCCGGCTCTTGCTGTGCAACATCGGCTCTTTTCATGGCACGTGGCCGTGGCTGTGCCAAGAAGCTTCTCGGCCTCGACGGCCTGCCTTCTCTACAGCTGGCTTAGGACAGACCGCGGTCATTGGTCTGTCCTTCGGCTGCCTTCAACGGTCGCGTTGCCCCTCGTGCCATCTCCTTTTAGCTCCTCTGCAGCCTTTCAGATTGACCTTCCTGTCAGGCTACGACGGCAAGCTGGGCTGCCGTCTGACAGGGCAATCATTGTTGCCATTGGCTAAAGCGGACCACCCGTGCAGCCAAAGCCTTTTTTCAGTCCAAAATCGCAGCTTGATAGTGACCGCCGGTGACCGCCGGTGACCGCCTTGTTCCAGGTTTTCCTTCGCAAATTTTCCTGTTTGTGCCATTGGCATCACAGTCAGCTCATGAAAAATCATTGTTGACAACCGTACAATGGCAACACCAACCCGTGAATGGAAGCGAGGCTGAGGTCCCCAAGACCAGCACGGCAATAGTCGTTGCTCTGATTCTGGATCTCTCAGCCAGAAGGGACATTTATAATTTATAGTGAGGGACATAAATCTTCTGCACGTTTAGTACGAAGATCTAATCGAAAACCAGAACGAAACACCAATGCAATTCGTGACCCGCGACTGACAGCTACCCAGAATAAATACCAAAATCGCAATTGCTGCCCTTGAAAATTGTCATCCTCATTGGAATTCTTTTCGTCATGCACGAGCGTCAAGTCGAAACAAACGAACTGAAGAGAACCTGAGAATTCTGAAACATCCGCTGAAACGCAGTCTGGCATCCGTTGTATCTCATATTCAGGTGCTTTCTCCACGGAGGTATGGACTCACATATTTTCATTCGCAGATTCTCCACGTCGTCCTGTGCTTGTCCTGCAGGGTGCACCATGCTGTGCTGCCATTGGGATAGGTCCAGTGCGCAACACGATGCCCTGGGTGTAAGATCAAAGTATGGACATATCGAAATCTACCGATTGAAGTTCTGCTTTGCTTCGAATCGTTTTGAAGCGTTCGAAAGTCAAAAGCAATGCAATCCATTTCTTGACCTTTTTAGTTGTTTGGGTTTTGGTTTGAAGAATTGCTTTTCATTTGTTTGACCCTGGTTGGGTCTTGATCGACAGACATCTTTGTTTCCGTTCCCAGCCTTTCAAAAGAAAGTATCCATCAGGCGGAGTCTATTGCATGTTTTATTTGCAAGTGGGCATATGTAATTTATATTGATTCATACAATCAGTAGTTGTCTGACCTTAGCCAGTGATGTCGAAGAACATTGTGAAGACGTGTTGCAGTCAGAAGCTTTCTGGATAACTGATATGCTCTGAGGCTCTGCATGGCAGAGGGATATGGCAAGAAGAGAGCGCCCAACACCAGGCTGGAGACTGCACAGACAATTTCTTTCGCAACTTTGATGGGTCTTTGGCTGTTTAAAGATTAAACCACAGCATGATTGCACTGACTGCAGCAGTAAAACAAACGCAATCAGACAATGACAAACTCCTTCAGAATTGCTCCATTGCATTACATTGCTGTATCTGTACATAGTGTATTTTATTGGTGGGTTGGCCATGTTTGCCTCGTGTCTTAGAAGCCAAGAAGACTGCGGCAGGATCGGCCTTCTCTAAAGGTAACAGCTTCTTTGGATGCTGGCACCTCAGAGTCTTCAGCCCCAAACAGAATCATTCTACATCAGAGTCTATGAGCGCAACCTTAGAAGAATAGACAGAGTCTTCTACTCTATCCGGGGCTCGCTGAAAAAGAGCGCTCCACAAACCAGAGGCAGATCATCGAGTGGTCTTGGAGGCTCCCAAGCGGCCTTTTGCCATGAACAACCATGAAGAAACAGAAGTCTTCAATGAACTTCATATAGTATTCATAAGAACGGAGAAACCAAATATGACATAAGTCTTCATAAGTTTCCAAACTTTGATGTCGTTCTTGGGCACCTTGGGACCTTAGATTTTTAGTTCAGACCCTTGCAGGAAGAGCGCGCTGTCTTGCAGTTCGAAGCTTATGAGATTGAGCTGCTTCCAACAGAATTCTGAGAGATCAACGTTGCTGTTCACTGATGTCAGAATGAAATTAGAGCAAAGGAAGAACTCTACTTTCTTTAATTTTATGTCAATTTTGTCTTTGTAATTGGTTTTCTTTGAATCAGATTTCATCCGCCTAGGGAAGATCGTCGTATGCAGCCGCAGCAGCCCCAGGAGCCAGAGGATTTCGAGGTTTGTACTCCAATATTTGATATTCACTACGTGGGCCACGCCCTCCCTCAGCCTTTGGTTGTGTTTATAGTTGAGCACGACCATGGTCATCATCCACATCCTCATCATCGTTCATTCTTTATCACCCAGGGCACCTCAAAGCAACTCCTCATTTTTGAGATTTTTCTTTTCTGGTCTACATGACCATCTTCCGCACTTGCCCTGATGACCATCTCTTTCACCTGCTCCTGCAACTCAAACCCTGGGGATCCTTAGCTTTCCTGCTCTTTGCTGCAAGTTTTGGATCCTCTTGTGGTCTCGTTTTTACTTTTCCAATCATGTGTCAAGATTGACCCAAGATCCTAAAAATTGGCTCAAGATCTGCTTTATGGTCCCAACATGGGCCCAAGATGAGTGCAAAATCCTCTCTGAGCCTTCACCATGCCATGTGCAGAACACACATGTGCCTGAAATGTTGCCCTGTTCACGGCAGAAAAATGGACACCAGCAATGGACAGCAGGGGATATGCAGCTCTGAACCGCAGGCGAAAGGCAGTATTGAACAGTATAAGAAAATGTGGTAGTGAACAGCATGGATCAGGGGTCATGGAGTTGATGAAACGAACAGGCAAGGCTATTTGACAACATATTTCCGTTTTCATTGTGCACCAATTGTTCACCAAAGCTCGCATTTTGTCCAACAAGTTGTTCTCGCGCACGGTTGGAACAGATTTTCTTGCCGGCCATTCCTTGTTGTCGTCACCTTTTCGGAAATCGAAGTGACCGTTTTCAGCTTTCAGCTTCTTCAGTTTTTCCCTTCTCAATGCAAACCATTTTTTGCACACGAAACTGCGCTCTCGAAGGTACCTT
The DNA here is from genome assembly GCA_009767595.1 of Symbiodinium kawagutii. NCBI lineage: Eukaryota > Dinophyceae > Suessiales > Symbiodiniaceae > Symbiodinium > Symbiodinium kawagutii. Next base: position 208,616 of record VSDK01010122.1, on the reverse strand, counting down.
ACCAGTACCACGTATCTTGCATCTTGCTTCTGCTTCTCACTAGTCTTTTCCCTTTTCCTCTTCCCCTTACTGTTGTCCTTGTTACATCGCCCCTTCCCACTCACCTCCTTCCATCCCCTGGGGGTTCCTGCTGCTGCTGCTGCTGCTGCTGCTGCTGTTGTTGTGGTTGTTGTGGTTGTTGTTGTTGTTGTTGTTGTTGTTCTCGTTCTTTCTGTTCTTTTTCTTTAGTTTTTCCCTTGCTCCCACATGGTCCCAGCGACTCGGCTGCTTCAATCAACCGTCCGAGTGTCACTTCAAAACTGTTCCTTCAATGGTGTGTCTTGCACTCCTCGGAGTGTCAGGCAGAACCCCGACGAGTGTCATTTTCAGAGCGTCCCTCCAGATAGCCGTTTAAGAGGTCAGCAATAGCCTAAAGCCCTAACATCTTCAAAGGGACCCGCAGTGGACTCTCTGACATAGTTGACCGTCGATGATGGTCAATGGTCAAAGAACTGTTAGCGATTGCAGTAACAAAGAGCATCCCAAACAAAAAAAAGGTGTTCTTCCAACGGAGGAAAATTCGTTGTGCAAACACTTAGAGTGACTCCAAGAGCCATCTCCGTCGTTCCTACACTTCTCTCGCGAAGGCGACTTTTTCAAGAAACCACTTTCTCTTCTCTTGAAAAGTGGCTCCTACTTTTTTCCCTCTTCCTCGTCCTCTTCCTCTTTCTCCCACTTGACACTCTGATCGCCTCCTCCATTACGCTTCTGTTCGTCCTCTTCTTACACTTGTTCTCTTTGTTCTGTCCCCTGCTAGGCAAGCTCTTGGCTCTTACTTTCAGCATCTTTCAGCATATACTTGGCATATTGAGAATCATACTAAATCTGGATAAAATAGCAAGTGACAGTTTTGCATGGCAAAATACTGGCAACTGGCCTTTGTTTATTTGTAAATAAGGCTTTTTCAAGATGCAACAATGAGAAACGCCCAGATTCCCACATATCTTCCACAGGGCACAGGTAATCACCTTGAATGCCGAAGGAATGCCAAGAACAGTCAGCCAGGTGGAACCTTCCAAACCAGACAGCCAAAAATGAAGGTTTGACTGGATGTGCTTCTGCTGAATGCTTTGCTCTTCTTTGTTTCATGCTCCAGATTTGTGCCAAGGTTCGGATCTTTCTTGCAATCTGTGCCTTCGTTTGCTGGGCAAAGATTGCAATCACCCCCAACCAGACGCACACACACACAAGCAATTACTTTCACACCCAACACTAAGAGCAACATGCTGAAGTCAAGCATTGAATTTCGGTTGCAAAACTGATTCTGGATCCCCAAACTTTCCTCTTGATTGATCGGAACCCGCAGCTTTCTTTTCCCACGGATCTGTTGTTCACCTTCAAGTTGTGACAAGCAGCCTGCATAAGGCACTGCCTAAGGCAGCAAGTCTGCAGCTTAGAGACAAAACATTGGGAATGCAAAGTGAAGAGTATCAAGCAGACTTATATTGGGCTGGAAGGGCCATGCGTTTTCGAGTTTCAAAGCGGATTGCCATGGACAATTCAGGATCACAATGGATCACACATTTTTACTTTTGTGAGATTTGTGGCGCTATATACATTTCAAAATCACATCATGTGGAGCAATCTGCCAAGGTTTCTCCAACTCTGGGTGGCTGAGCTCACACTTTGATTACAACGTGCAGTGAATTTTTGCGTCACTAGAGTTCACAACAACCATAAGACAGACTTCACAAGAGCATCGTTTCCGCTTTCGCAACAGGATTCAGTCCAAAGAAGGAACAATACTTGAGGCTTGTGGATGTTGCACTCTCCTGCTGTGATCTAAAGACCTGTCAGCTTGGAGCCATGTTTGTATCTTTCAAGCCCGTGTCTGCAGATTTCTGCAGAAAGAAATAGCAGCGCAGAGAGCTTTTCTCAGGCACAATCTGACCTAATGATGTGATCTGATGTTTGTGTTTTGTTTTTTGCAAAGACGTCGCTTCATCGGATCATTTTGCTAGGGACATCAAGAGCGCAAGAAAGGCAAGCTGCTGGGATGTGTGTGGGATGTGTTGATCCACACTAATGAAAAGGCTGAGACCCGCGCTTCCATGAGCTCTGCCTCTTCCCTTCAGCTCTTGACAATTGATCACGGGGACAGTATGTGTAGCTTGTGAGTTCTCTGGACCGCATACTCAATGCACTAGTGCAGAGCCTTTTGTTATCCAGCTCTTGACTTTCAAATTTCTCATTTTCCTCTTCCTCTCCCTCTTCCTCTCCATTTCTCTCTTTCTCTTCCTCTTCCTCCCTCCCCAGCCTGCAAGACGGCTTGACAGGACCAGGCTGGGCATTTGCACAAACTGATGCTTGGCTCAACAAGGCTGCAATCACTTGTGGGATGGGGTGGTACTCACACAAAAAACGGCTTGGCTAAATGGGTTGGTCGTATCAGACCAAAGTTTAAGGCCTGAAGAAGCAAATGGGTCAAAAAGGAGGTTTTCCAGCCATTGCAAAGCTTGACAGGAATTGAATCGCGCACCCGTCGGCAAACAAAAACGGGGAGTTCGGTTTCATGAATTAGGAGAGATAGCTTGTCAATGCTTGTCGTGTTTAGTAGACCCTGGAGCTTGATCATGATCTCATTGGTCCTAGCAGGCACGGGCCAAAGCCAATTATTTTCATGAACGCAGCTGAGCTTGGTTTCTTTTCTTGGGTCAAGACTTCCATTTCAACCAGATCAGATGCTGTAACCCTGCCATTTTCACTACATTGCCGTTTTATCTCTGTTCCTTCCTTCATTGTTTTGACACCTCGCAATTTTCGAAACCAACCACAGAACTTCAATTGGAGACTGTTCTCCCTTTTCATCGCAAGAGGGAGTGAGGCATGCAACATGTGTTTGCTGCTCGGTGTCTTTTGTTTCCATGCCCTTATCCCCTGCTTTCATAGCACCTTTCAACTTTTGTCAACTTTTGTCTTTGCTTGCTCTTGAGCTCTTTGGATTACGCATGTTTCAGTTTCAGTTTTGAGAATTTGCTGATGTGATGAAAGGCACCTATTAAGATACTATTTGCTAGGAGGCTGTGAAAATGTAGGCCATGACCAGACCCATTTTATAGTGAGGAGTCAGCCCTGACTGCCACTGTCACCTTGGGGATGTCAAGAGCAACTCGTCCAAGGAGAGAAATCTCTGGTCGCTTCGAACCCGAGAAAGGCCAGTGACTCGCTGTTGTTTTCTCACTGAAGCAACAGGTTCAACAGGCCTATGGGATCCCATGGGCCCATGGCAATGCTGGCTCCATACCATAATCTCATGGATTGCGACAGAGTCCTGATTCTGTGGCTGACAGGAAGCAGGCCCGGGATTCACGCAGGTCCCAACGAAAGATCCGGAATTCCAGGACAAAAGTCAGCCAGCCCAGATAAACCTGAAACGTCCTGAATCTGACACCTTTCTAGTGAAATTCAGCCTGTAATGCCACAATATGCTGCTCTTCGCTTAGCTTTTTGTGCGCTTGAGGAAAGTACATTTCGGCAGTGCATGCCGTGGTGACTTTGGGTCCAAGGCCTCGACCAAAACTCGTGAGATCCAGTGCAACGCAATGTCGTTGTAAAATTAGGGAATTGAATGAATTAACTATAATTATAGTAATTATATAACTTATGAATTGACTCAATTAGCAGAATTAGCATTGCATTGATCCAGTGGATTTGTACTGAAGCACTTCCGGCTCGTTGATACCCTGAGAATGAAACTAAGATGCTTAGGGAATCTTAGGGAATCTTAGGGATGCAGGGAGAACTTTGAAGAACTATGTCTTCGGATTCTCACAGCAGCCAGGAACTCGTTCAGCGCAGACAGGTCCTCAGAGGTTGAACGCCTGCAGCCAGTTGTGAACAACGCTATTGTGTCAGCGACGTTGAACCGATTTGAACCGTGTTGGCTCTTTCCTCCTCCTGGGCTCCCAAGCTTCCCAACACAACTCTCGAACTTTGCTCTTTCAAGCTTCCAAATCACACTTCCGTTTCCACATCTCTCCAGCTTTTTGGTGTTTGGATCATAGGCCGTGGGGCTTTGAGTTTCTGGGTTGTCTGCAAGTATCGCAGTCTCTGACTTCCTCAAACAGGACCTGTGGACCTATGAAGTTTCGCATAAGGACTCTGTTTCATCTGTTTTCCTCGAACTTATGCTCCTCTTTCGCTCATGAATCTTCGGCTTCTTGTCCCTGGGGATGTCTTTGAGCGTGGGACAGCGCCGCTGATTTGTCTCCAAGTAGTTCGTCGAATTTGATTCCAACGTTGAGGAGTCGGACGAGCATGACGAGCATGAGCTGAACAATGATGGGTCTGATTCTCAACAGATGCCATGGCCGTTGTAAAGATGAGGTCAGTCACACGGACCAGACGAGCCAGCGTGGCATTGCGTGGTTACGCCAGTGAAAAGCTGAGCTTGCAGTGGCAGATGCACCAGTGACCAAGGGATATTTTTGAGCATAGGCACTGTGTTTATGAGACACGATGACTACGATGATGATGATGATGATGATTTTTGGATGTTTTGCGACTGTACTTTATCGGCAAAACAACCAGGTAGAATGCGGACAAATATTCCTTTAACTGTTGGTGCACGAGAACGGTCTGTGCAAAAACAAAAGAAGCTTTTTCAATAGTTTTTCTAGATTGTTAGTTTTTTTTGATTTTCCCAAGTGTGCTTTCCCCTTGACTTTCCAAGTCACCCAGCTGTTGCTGTTGTTGTTGTTGTTGTTGTTGTTGTTGTTGTTGTTGTTGTTGTTGTTGTTGTTGTTGTTGTTGTAAGGTATCGGCTCTGGGTTGCCTTTGTGAGACCCCCTCACAGGGCAGCTAGCTGCTTCCTTAGGGAGGGCCGCGCTTGCATGTGCGTTGGTCCTTTCGCCATCTTAGCGTTGCTGGGGTGGTTGGTGACTCTCTGCTCTGTACATCACGGAGTGCTCTTGGCATCGAGCTCGAAGGCGGAGGCGGTCTCGAGCTCGGCATACCATTCAGCACTTGGTGGGACAGAGGCTGGGCAAACAGCGTCGTGCCAAACTGTACGTGCTGGCGGATCGTATCCTTCGTCATCACGCTGGCAGTTTTGCGTCACTTCACCCAGCTGTGCAGAAAATTGTTGCCAACATGACCTGGCGATGCTCCCAATGCAATGTTTCCAACGGACCGTTGATCGAGACTTGCCATGTGTGCCACGAACACTGGTCCAAAGTCTGGAAAGCAAAGAAATCTCGGAGTCAGAGTCGGAGGGAACGCAAACAAAAAGAAAAACAAGAGAGGGTCAAGCGCAATCCGACCACCGAGAACAGCCCAACGGTCGCCCCCACTGCAGTGATGATTTCGGAAAGTTTGCCGTGGGTCAGCACGACCCCGCAAAGCCGTCAGAACGCCCGGAGGGTGGAGATGGAGGCTACCGGCATGACTCCTGCCCTGCCACCCCACAAAGCCGTCAGACGCCCCGAAAGGTGGAGATGGAGCCTACCGGCATGACTCCTGTCCTGCCAGTTCCGCCCCCCCCAACCCTTCGGCCGCCACCATTGAGTTCTGGCCCGGAACCACTATCAGCGGAGGAGCACAAGAAGTTGGAACACCTACGTGGTTTGAAGTCGATGAATGTAGCCCTGGACGAGAGTCTGTTGCAGTTGATCACTCAACTGGAGGACCGTGCCAGAGCTCCAGCTGCCACAATGGTGTCACACGCTCATGTGAACAGAATCCACAAACTCCGTTCACAAGCCACAGCAGCAGGGAAGAAGGTCGAGGGCTTGGACGAGGAATGGCTGAAGTTTACCCAGACCATCCTCACACAAGTCCAGGCTCATGCGGAGATGTACATCCAACGACGCATGGAGTACATGGAAGTCTACCGAACCCGCTGCCAAGAGCTCCAGGAGGCCAAGCAAACCATCCAGGCTGCTTCGCAGGAGATGCTCAAGTACCCCGAGGACCATGCTGTGAAAGAGGAGCCCCTGGATGTGGCCGAACGGCTCACAGAAATCCAATTGACCCTCCAAAAGATGCATCAGAACCAAGAGGTCATCCAAGTGGAGGACGACGACGAACTGCTGGAAGCCGAGATGGAGACAGCAGAGGAGGACGAGGAGCAATCAGGCAAATCATCGAAGGGCCCTCGAAAAGCCAAATCCACTCTTCGACCAGCACCCTCACCTCAGAAGGTTGCACAACACCAGTTGAAAACCAAACATGCCGCTGGAGTGGAATCGTGAGTGAATGTTTGGGGATTTCACAAGACCTCCATCAGCATGCGGCCTTCGCTGATGATACTTTGCTTCCAGCCCTCCAGATACAGACATTGTTGAATCGACCATACACGTGGACTACCATGTACCCTGGGCCCTTTGCCGACCAGGGGTGTCCTGTTTCCCAACGTGTTGGTATTTCGAATCGCTTGCCAAAAAGTGTCCGCAATTATCACAGTGCAGGACCTTATGTCAAGCCCACCACTTTTGGTGACACACGCAGTTCAGGAGATCTTGGGACTACGCTTCGACCTTCGTATGGGGTTTCACGTTGTGTTCGATTTCGCTCCCATGTTGATGTTCACATGCTTGCCGATGAATGGGATAGTCATCTAGCCATGCCTGAAGTGAACCTCCACCAATGCCTGCGCACCTTTTGGCATCTCCATGGTCAATGTGTTTCAGATGTGAAGTGGTCCCGTATTCTTCACCAGTGGATCCTTCTACGACGTTGTGAACCATTGCCGGTGTCCCATGGAAATGCAGTTAGAGCGCATGCTGCATCCATTGTTTCAGCCTGCCTTGGTCATGATCGACAAGCTCGGTTCATTGCTTCCCGCAATTTTGATCGTTTTGTGGTTTCATTCGATTCGTGGGCAGTAGTCGAGCAGGCCAGAGATGAGATGCTTCAGCGTTTACGTCATGCCTATGTGGAAACATGGCTTGTTTCGTCCGACATGCATCCCTTGTGCATCCGACCTCGACGCATCCGTATCCATAGTGCCATGACCAGTCGCGAGTTCCAAATTGCTTGTCAACACTTGTGGCTTGATGTGATTGACCAACCTGGTCCTATGCAGTTTCATGTTGTTACTCCGCAACCAGACACCTTTCGAGCTACTTGTGCACACGTTCTTCTTGTTCAAGGACCTGCCGAAGATCACACTGCTGTCTTGCTACAATGTGCGTCCTTTTCACCATTAGCTCGACATCGTGCAGTGCTTGTGCCACCTGCATCAACGGTACTTCAGATTTGGCGATTGGCTCAGCATGACCAAGCCACTTCATCCAGACCGTGTGTGGCTCATCTACAAGGCGGCTCCATTCAGCAAGCTCATGGCCAAGCGTGGACAACCTATGACCATCCTGTTCTGGAATCAGGCATGCTCCTTCATGGGAATGTTCGCAGTTGGAATCCTGCAGATGATGACTCTGCTAGTGATGATGACCCTCCAGAAAGCTCTGATGATGAGTCTACAACGGCAGCCACCAATCTCTCTCCTCGTTCAACCAGCTCAGACGGAGATGAAGCAGATGTCTCTTCATTCATGCCTGTGTCGCGCCAGGTCATTCTACAGGGTACTACACCTACACTCACGCAGCCTGTTCTGCCTGATGATGAGAACATGCTTGCCATCGACGAGGTCTCGACTGATGATTGGGACACAATCATGGCGGCCATTCAGGACAGTTTGAGTGATGATGATGATGCTGATGCACCCTGGAATGCTATCACCTTTGGGCTTGGACTTACAGATCTAGGTCGGAGGGATGTTCGATTCAGTCCTCGTGCATGTCACACCTTGTTGGATCTGGTGAAGAATGCTTGGGCTGACTACCAACATCTCGGTCCATTCAAAATCCATCATGTGCGCCCACAACCGACTGTCGCTTCCAGCCGTCCCTATGTTGCACTGATTGTAGAGGTCCAGATTCCCGGGATTGCCAACCCCATTCGAGATCGTGCCATCCTTACTCGAGTGGTTGCTGATGAACCTGGCATTGGCAGTGGTACCTTGAAACCTCTTCGTATCCCGACTCCATGCCCCATTTCGATTCTGCTGCTTGACCTTGGTGTGGCCCCCTTTTGTGTGCCCCGTTCTCTTCGTGAGTATACTGTCGCGCTGAGAGGAGTTGATGTTCCCCTGGATCACGAAATACATTTTCGACATGGGGATCTGTGTAGGCTTCACGTCAAGTCCTATCCTGGTCATGCATTGGAACTGGCTTCTGACCTGCTCAATGCCGAGACCATGTTGTTGGCAGCCAATCAGTTCTTTGTCACACGTGAAGAGCATGCCCTGCAACCTGTTCGTTGCATTGTGCATGGCATCGCACCAGACAATCGACCCTTGGGCCATCGTGAGTACTTCGTCCATCCTCAATGGATCTTCACAAACAGTTGGATCGATGACATCCGACGTTTGTGGCCATTTCCTCTCAGGTACCCGCTTCTGGCCTTTGCGTTTGCCACGGCCACCAAGCCAACTGAAACCACAGACGAGTCTCTTGAGCTTCATTTTGTGCTCGACTATGGTCCTCAACCTGATATGGCCTCGGTTCTCTTTCGGCAAACCATCACAGTGATGTCGGACCACAGCCAGCAGACGCAGCTCCTTGCATGTCGGGTGCCTCTTTTTGCCATGCAGGAGGAACTTGTTGCAGTTATCTCTCGTTACCCCTTTTGGTTTGAAGATGGCCCACTTGTCATCATGCTGAATGACAATGTCATTGACTATGTGCGGCATCCTTGGAATCCTGCCACCGCTTTTGACACTACATTGGTAGTAGACAGGCCTCGAGAGGTTTTGCACGTCTTGCTGGAAAATCATGGCATTGACACGTTTTTCATGCCCACCGATGATGGTACCGATGAATCAGACCTGCTTCAACTACCTCGACCTGGTACAGGGAAGACATCCTTGGTTTCTGTGAGTCATGGCACTGATCCTGACGTGGTTGACCTTACGGGGCGTGAGAGCGAGGATAACTTGGGTCTCCTCTCCGTCACCAGTCCCACAGGTGATCTTGGTATTCCCGCCCATGCAGATGCTCCTGAAGTGGTTGACCTTACGGGGTGTGAGTGTGAGGATAACGTGGATCTCCACTACACCACCAGTCCCACAGGGAGCTCCGACACTTCGAGTTTGAGCTGGGATGAAATGCCTCTGCAGTTTCGCATTGATGATGTGCTTGGAATCACTGATCACCCTCCGACATGGATGTCTTCCTCGCTGCCAACCCTTGAGTTGTGTTCTGTTCCCAAGATCCCGATTCAGTTAGCAGCTGCTATACCACCTCCGCACTTTGTGAATGTTGATTTTGCCAGACCGCTCTTCTTGCACTCCCAACTCACCGCAGGTGTGTGGCACCCTCCAATCACCGAAGTGTCTGCATTTGAATGGCGCCCGGCCACTGCACATGCGTTGCAAACCACCCCGCCGTGGGATGGTCAGGCTGCTGACCATTTTGCCTTCTATACTGATGGTTCCTTTGTGTCCGACCTTCAGGTGGCTCATGCAGCAGTTGTCTTGATTGCCTTTCGAGATGACCAACCCATGTTTGCAGGCTTTCGGGTATTCTCAACGTGGGGGAATCTCTCCTCGTTGCGTGCGGAGAGAATTGGCATCTTTGGAGCCCTTGGCTGGGCGCTCCAATTGTCCTTTCATCATGCCGACGCGCGCCGAGCCAGCTTCTCCTTTCATTTTGAATGCATGGTTGCTGGATACACGGCTCAGGGAACGTGGACTCCTCAGGCAGATGCCGATTTTGTTTCTGTCCTTGTGTCCCTTGGACATTGGCTTGAAGCTCGCCACCCCCAAGGCCTCTCCTGGCATCATGTTTACAGTCATTGCGGTGATCCATGGAACGAAATGGCTGATGCAGCTTGCTGGCTTGGACACCACTCGTCGATCCACATCATTGATCTAGAGCCTGTATACAACGTCATCACGTTTGACCAGAGTGACTGTAGTGCACACACCTGGCTTTGGACCCTTGATGATCCCCATTTTCCTGTGCGTGAACATCTTCGTGGCCAACATCTGCAATTCGACATCGCTGGCCCTTCTGCCAAAATGCCCGATGTGGATAAACTCTCCATGACGCCTGTTCAGGACGTTATCCCTCGAGTTACAGAAGTGCCAGTTACCCTCACATGCTTTACAGCCAACGTGATGACCCTCTTCCCACGAGGTGAACAACATGGAAGATACATTTCCTCGCGCACGGAGACTTTGGCTGCCCAGTTTGCAGAGGCTCGTGCACTCCTCGTTGGACTTCAAGAATGTCGTTCTCAACGTGATGGTTACTATGCGCTCGATGGATTTCATGCTGTGGCGGCCCCAGCCACCCCTGCTGGCCATGGTGGTGTTCAGCTTTGGATTGCCCGGACCATACCTCATCCGTATGGTGATATCCATGTCCGACCTGAGCACATCCATATCGCCCATGCAGATCCTCAACGACTTTTTGTACGCCTCTGTCCGGATCATTTGCGTCTCTTTGTGATGGTTCTACATGCGCCCACTTCCAAGATCAGCTCTGACCTCACTTCGTGGTGGAATCAAACCACGCAGTTGATCCCATCATGGGCTCAGTCCTGGACCTGGTGTGTGCTTATGGATGCCAACTCCAGACTTGGATCAGTGTGCTCTCCCGCGGTTCAAGATTGTGGAGCTGAAGAAGAGAATGAACCTGGTCGATGCCTGCATCAATGGTTGCTCGAACATGACCTCATGCTTCCCCAGACTATGGAGCAGTGCCACAGTGGATCCCACCACACATGGACTCACCCTGGCGGTCAAGTTGCAAGACTTGACTTCATTGCCCTGTCTCGCCATCTGGATGCCGCTGCTGTTACAACATACGTTGATGACGATTGTGATCTATCCATCCAAAGGGAGGACCACCGACCCGTTGTGGCTGTGTTTGAGTTGCCTTTGAAGTGCCCTGTACGCACAGTTCGACCACGGACAGCCACGATTCCTACTCAACTCCCGCATCAATGGAACCTTGACATTCATTCCCAGGCTGCCATGATCCAGCAGTTCTTGACTACGAACTTCCAAGGTACTACAACTGCTCGCCCCAGGAAGAGGCACATGTCCGCCCAGACTTGGACCTTGGTGCGTGCAAAACGTGCTCTTCGTGGACGTGTTCGAGCTTTGCAGCAAGAGGTGATGTCATGTTCCAGTACTCTTGATAGTATGGATCCTCGCCCTCAAGACCTACACCTTCGTTTGCGTCAGCTCCAAGCCCAGCTGACTCAGGCCCTCCAGATGTTCAAACAGATGTCTCGTGGTGTCACAGAGGCTATGAGATCTGATGATGCAGCATTTTATGACAACCTGGCCAAGGACATGCATTCTGCAGCGGAGGATGGATTAACATCCCTGTGGCCTCGCATTCGACATCTTTTGCCTCAGGCCATCAAGCGACGCAAGCGCAACTTTACGTGCAAAGGTCCTTCTGTCCAGGATGAAGCATTGCATTATTGTCACCTTGAAGCTGGTCTTCAGCGTTCTACCACGGACCTGGTCCATGACTGTGTTCAACGTCACATTGCAGGACTTAGTGAGGCACCGTTGGAGGTTTCGCTAGAGGAACTGCCCTCCAGGCAAGACGTGGTGCGTGCCATCACCCACATGACACCTGGCCGGGCACCTGGCTTGGACGGAATCCGGCCTGAGACCCTGCAGAGTGCCAAGCACGTAGTTGCGCCAGCTCTATGTCATTTGTTCCTCAAATGCTGGCTTCTTGGGGCAGAGCCTGCCCACTTCAAAGGTGGTCTTGTTAGAAGCTTGGCCAAGCATCCCCATGCAAGGGAAATGCGGGATATGCGTGGTATTGTCGTCATAGACACCATTGCCAAAACCTTCCACGCAATTTTGCGCCAGCGTTTCATGCAGGTTGCCCTTACTTGGAGACAGCCGATGCAACTTGGAGGTTACGCTCGGCAACAGACGCAGTATGCCACCCACTACATCAGGGCCATCGAAGACTGTGCACGGGCTCATCGTGCATCATGTGCCGTGGTCTTCATCGACCTTGCTGCTGCATTCCATTCACTGCTCCGACAGCAGGTATTTGCAGGAGAGGATCTATCCCCCACCTTGAGTGCAGTTCTGGCTGACGCCGGTTTTTCTGTTTCAGAGATCCGTGCCTCCATTCCGGAATTGTCACGTCCATTCGAGCATGATGCCACACCGTCCCTGCAGCGCATCTTGAGGGAAGCGCATTGCTCCACTTGGTTCCGTCTGACTCGCAGCTCAGACACCTGGGAGACCTCCCGTGGCAGCAGACCTGGCAGTCCCTTAGCGGACTTAGCGTTTAACGCTATGATCAGTCACCTGATGCAATCTCTTCAACCTGCCATTGCCTCCATCCCCTCCATCCAGGAGGCTATGTCGACCATTGGCCGGGAGCTTTGCATTACTTCTTGGGTTGACGACATTGCCATCCCGGTGACCACGCTCACGGCTGAGGAGTTGGAACCAGCCATTCTGCAAGTGATCCAGCTTACCCTTCAACATTGCCAACGTCGTGGACTCACCTTGAACTTCAAGCAGAACAAGACGGAGGTGTTATGCTGGTGGCGTGGGCCAGGCTCTGACCAATGCCGTGCCAGACGACTGGTCGATCATGCAGGACTATTGGACATTCCGGGCCAGCAGGCCCCTCTTCGTGTTGTACCTAGCTACCAACATCTTGGGACGATTTGCGCAGAATCAGGCAGCATTGATGCCGAGATCCGACATCGCATCGCTAAAGCTTCTGCTGCGGTGCACGTGATCTCCAAACCCATCCTGAGAAACAAACGCATTGCAGCCACGACCGGTGTTGCCCTGTTCGAAGCCCTGGTGGTTCCCATCATGCTACATGGAGCTGGCAATTGGCCACTTTTGGCACCTGCCCCACTTGCCTCCTTGCAGTCGCACCTTCTTCGTTGGTATCGGGTCATTTTGGAAGCCACCTACCATCATGATGTCCACCTTGATGATTGGTCCTTCATGGCAGCTCACAAGATCGTGCCCTTGGTCGTTAGATTGATCAAGCTCCGACTTTTGTATGCCTTCCAACTTGCTGGTTCTGGACCAGCTCCCTTGATTGACCTCATCGTGACCTATGAACCAGATGTCAAGTTTTCATGGTTTGCAGCCCTCACCCAAGCATTGCAGTGGCTACATTGCATGGATTCGACCTGGCTACCAGATGATTGGTCTGATTGGAATCCGCCTCAGATGTTTGCTTGGTTTCGTGCCTATGGCACACATGGCCCATCACGAGTTCGTCGACTAGTTCGTCGCTATGTGACCCAGCAATTTACCATTTGGGACGTGAAGATGTTGCACGTTCAAGTCAGGGACTCCCTGGCACTACATGGCTGCAGCTTTGAGATCCCCGTTGACATGGAGCCTCCTTCCGTCACAGCATCTCAATGCCATCGATGTGGTCAGACCTTCGCCAATGCCCGGAACCTTGCCACCCACATGTGGCTTGCCCACTCCATTCAGTCTCCCGAGCGTGACTTCATGCCCAATGCGACCTGCCTCAACTGCTCAGTGTGCTTCTGGCGTTCAGGACGCTTGCAACAGCATTTGAGATATTCCCGTCGGTGGCAAACCGGTTGTTACAGTCACCTTACATGGAACTACATGCCGATGAGTTCTACTACCACCTCGCTGCCTGACTTCCTGCGTGGTCACATTCGAGTCCCTGCTCAAGAAGCTGCTGGACCTCACACCGACCCAGCCACGTGGATCACTTCGGCTGATGCCGCTCTTTCTCGCATCTCCGATCTCTGGCAACGACAACAGCTACCACCACTTCTCCCTGAATCACTCCAGGCCCGTGTTTTTGCTTGTATTGATGCTTGGATTGTGGAGGATGCTGCCATTGCGAATGACTGCATGGACGACCGCATTGATGATTTGCTGACCCGTCTTGACTCCATTGGAACGGACTCCGTTGAGAAAGACTGTGTTATGTGGGCTTGGACACTCTGGCTTCGACTTCGTGGCCACGCTCCCCTATTTCCTCAAGTTCCAGGACATCGCTTCGCACAAGCCCTGACTGCCCTTGAACAGGTGGTTTCCTCGATGCCTTGCTATGTTCTCCTACATTGGAAGTGGCGTATCATTGAGGCCCACATCCCTATTGCTGAGACTGTCCAGGGTGTGCCCACAGCTACAGCTCGTGTTCGTGAGCTCGTGCCGCACTGGGTGCACGAGGCCTCCTCCATTTTGAGGGCGGCCCTTCACCCAATACAAAGTCTGCCGACCATACACGGAGTACCTATTCGACAGGGGCCCCAGGGCATGGAACTTTGGATCTTACATCTTTTCAGCGGCCGGCGTCGTGCCTTGGATTGCCACGCGTGGCTACATCATTTCGTATGTCGCCTTTTCCCTGGAGTCATTCCCCGGATCTTTTCCGTGGATACTGCTGTGGATCCCTGCTGCGGAAACTTGGGGGATTGTGACAACTTCCGCACCCTCGAGCGCCTGGCCCGTACAGGGATCTTCGGGGGATGTATTATGGGTCCTCCGTGTGAGACGTGGAGTGAAGTCCGACATGCTCCGCTACCAGGACATCCAAGGCCACTCCGTTCACGAGAGATGTCCTGGTGTGTCCCAGGCCTCTCGCAACGTGAGATGACCCAACTCCAGACGGGCTCCAGACTGATGATTCATGGATGGCTTCTTGAGATACCCATCGTCATGTGTGGCGGAGGAGCTTTGAAGGAACATCCAGGTCTACCTCGACACCCTGAAGCTGCATCGGTGTGGGCCACAGACATTCACCGTGAATGGATGATGCGACTCCCTAACGCCCGTGAACATCCGCTGGAACAGTGGCGTTACGGAAGCAAAGGTGTTAAACCCACCATCATCCGCAGCATCAATCTTGGAGACACAGCTCACGGTGACTTGCAATGTGGGATCGATGAAACTCTTGTTCGCCCCTGCAACCCTTTGCAAGGATTGGACACGAGTGGTCGCTTCAAAACCGCAGCTGCCAAGGAGTACCCCGTTGGGCTAGCCAAGAGCCTTGCATACACCATGGTGCATGGCCTGGCCAGCCGAGTTTTGTCTGAAGGATGGCGTTTTTGTCCGCACGAGCTGACCGAGGGGAGCTCTATTGGATGCGCCATACCTTGCGTGCTGGAGCAGCTGAAAGCGCTCGCACGAGTTGGTTGCCGGACTACCAACCTGTCCAGTGACCGAATTTGAATCTGCAGGGCCGCACAAGTGATCTTTGAGCGCGCAAATGGCAAATGGCAAAAAAATGTTGTTGTTGTTGTTGTTGTTGTTGTTGTTGTTGTTGTTGTTGTTGTTGTTGTTGTTGTTGTTGTTGTTGTTGTTGTTGTTGTTGTTGGTTTCTTGGACTTTGACACACATTTGGTCTTGTCCTTGCTCCTGTCATATTCTCCTGTCATACTTTCAGCATGGTAGATGCAGTCCTATCAAAAAGTACTGTAGTTGATGCTTGATCGGTTGTCGTGAACCCAGCTACTTTATCGATTGGATAGTTCTTGTATTAGCCCACGATGTCCGGTTGAATACGCCAAATCTAGCCCACAACAGCCAAACTAAGCTAAACGTGTCTATAAGGTCTTCAGATGTCTTCAGGACATCAGCGTCTGTGTGATTCAGTGCAGCTTCCGGGCAGAGTTCCGGAAAAGGGTTGGAGGTTTCCCAGGTTTCCTGAAGGTTCCCGAAAGTTCTGGTGCAGAATCCACGTCCGTTTCCGGGGCATCTATCCACATCGGGTTCCACAAGCTTCCAGTGTGCACTGTGTCTCAACAAGTCTCAACAAGTTCCCCTGTGAAGCACCTGAGTCTTCGTGTTGTGTGATGCATTGGTGCCTCCATGGAGAGGCCGTTGAGCGGAGCCTGGAAGGCTATGTTGAGCGTTGAGCTATCCCAGGGCTACGTTCGGTCACGTATCCAACAGGCAGCGCATCCAATGCGAAAAAGATCCTTCAGCTGACCATGGAAGGGACGAAGCTTTAGATTGTCAAAGGCCTCACTGCGCATCCGGGGTGCCTCAAGGTCAATGCAGGAGTGCGAGGTGCTTTGGACGCACTTATCTCTCAGCAGGCGCCTTTGAGCTTCACAGAAAGGTGCTTGGCATCCTCTTGGACTGCTTGCATCCCTCATGCTTTTTGTGATGCATTTCTTTGACATTTTTTAAAAGAAAATACAATTGTCAATTGTGCTCATTTTTGTGCTTTGGAAAATTGCATTGGTGCTTTGTGAGCTTTGCCAGGCCTGGTCTGTTCCTGGGCGACCGCAAAGTGCGTGTTTGTATTCGTTTGGTTCTGAGCTGCCTTGCAGCCTTGACACTCTCCACTCAGCATGTCTGAAGGCTTGGCCGTGCCATTCAGAACAGCGCACTGCCTTCCCGGCAACACTTTGATGCATTGGTGTCGAGAGACGCCGCACGAGAAGGACAGATATCCGCAGATTGCATTTCTTTTGCAATCGGCCTTGCAGCTGAACCACAATTTTTCCAGCGAAAATCTCTTTCTGGAATCCTTCCTGAAAGTCTTGCTTCCTGCCATCCGGTTGGCTGTTTTTGGCCGCGTGGTTTTAATAACTTTTGTATTTTCCGCATTTTCTCAGTCATTCTTGGATTCTTCTCATTTCTTCTCTTCTTGCCATGTCGGACATCTTTCTTGTGCTTGCCGTCGCAGAAGACATCCATCCGGTGTTTTGCCCTTCGAACCTTTCGTTCACCCACTCAAGTCGTTGCTAAAGTCAAACTATGTACATAGCTTTTGTATTTTCGCTGTCAACTTGAAGAAAGGGGTCAGACCAACAGGGTCTGAAAAACATACTGTGAGCGGTTCTTTTTCTTGTTGCACTATCGCCACGAGGGTAGTGGTTTGTGAATGAAGCCGAGAGTGATGGTTCCTTTGATGATTTGAGGAGTAGTATCGCCCTTGGGATTCTCGCAGCGAGCCTTTTTCTGTGACAAGAACAGCAAGTTGTCGGAGGCAGCGATTGGACAAAGCAACATCTGAGACTTTTCCGAGCTTCATTTGAATTTAATCGTGACGTATCCACTGCAAAATCATGAAGCACATATTGTACAAGCTGTTCCTCTTTTACACTGCTGATTAGTGCCCCTGTTACTCTGTACACGAATGTCAGATACATTGATAGTATGAATCAATTTATCTTCAGCGACAAATCATTGTTTAGCATACGAACTCTCAGTGTTGACCGCAATGCCCGTTTTTTAGGTGCTTCAAAATTGAAGCCGCTGGAGCAGTTGCTCATGCCATCTCCACAATCACCTGTCACGAGGTTTGGAAGGTTTTAGGAGGTCACCTGTCAGGTTTTCAAAGACAGCGAACTGTTTAGGCAACGCAACAATGCACCTTTTTGGATAGTTCAGATCCGCCATGTCGAAGAAAAAGCGAGCGCGCACACGCGACAAACATAGAGCAGTAAACCCTGGGCCATTGCTGTGTACTTTCCCAATTTTGTTTTTCCGTTTGCTCGTCTAGGATCTAAAGTTTATTGTTGTTGTTTTTTGTGTTGACATGGTAAGATCTGGCGTTTGAAATATCACTATAGAAGTATGACTCTCTCAGCACTTGTTCAATTAGAGCTTGATTCCGAAATTGAGTTTGAATTGAGTTTTGAATGTGTGTGTGTGTGTTGTGTGTGTATTTGATTCCATGTGTGTCACCTTTCCTCATAGGCAGAACAAACAACCCTGCAATACTCGGAGTCAGAGGGGACCCTTCAAAATCGCAGGCTTTTAGTAGTGCATTGGCTTTGCAGATGTGGTGTTCATATGTGTTCATGCTCAAAGATTATCGCTTAGATAGTCGAATGGTGGATGGTATAGCACATTGTAGTGATGCATTCGTGACCACGATCGAATTCCAAGCACTCCAGACGCTTTGCTTGTTGACGCTTTGTGCACAGTGGTGCTTTGAATGGGATTGTCAGTTGGCCACCTCTGGTCAGCCATTAATGTTTTTCACTTAAAGCAATAAAAGCTCTGGCAGTGATGGTTGGTCTGATGATTTGGGCGACTGGCTTTCAGTTTACAGGTCAAATTGTTCATGAATCTAGTCTTGGTCACTTCTGGCACCCGAAAATTGGCTCAATTTGTGATCAGCGTTGCAGGTAATTGCCTCACCGTTTGGCTTTGGTGCTGTCTACCAGGGCATGGCAATCCTCGTTGCCGGCTCCTTCACCGGTTCACACACATGAGAGACTGCCCCCGGTTGTCATTAACACTGGTGCCGTTCACCGATGCCATAGAAACGTATGAGAACTCATACACTTGTAGGAACAACAAGGAACAATAAGGAACAATAAGGAACAATGAACATGCGTTTGCAACGTGTAACGCAGTTCCCGCAGTTGCCCCAATTTTTTGACCCCAAGGCCTTGGAGCTCAGGCATGCAGAACGCTTGTGTCTAGGACTGAGTTCAGTATTCAACTCTAACAGAACTCGCAACAAATAAATGTTTCTAACTCAAGGCTTTCTTTAGGCTTTCTTCACTCCTTGGATTTTGACTGTGATAACAAATTGTCGAGATTCTCAGGCTGGCCTGACACAGCACACCTAACTGGCCAACGTCCCAGCTCAAGTCTTCCACTTCAGGTGTCAGTATGGTGTCGTTCATAACATTTCAAGGTCGGCGTCGCAATAGAGGTCTCCAGGGACTGTCCTTGTTGCCTTTCGTGGATAGGGTTCTGCAATTGACTGGGAGTGCCCAAAATCTCAAGAAGTGTGATGAGAAGATGCCCTTCACTTCTGAAGATGTTCTTCTTGATTTCAAGCCATAGCTTCAGGGCTTGGCTTCCTGGTGAGGTCGGACAATCGTCGCGGAGATAGCCCTGGGTCGTTGTCATACATCGTTTATGCCTTGTTTGAGCTGAAACTGCACAGAATTCCAACTTTGCAGTTTTTCATATTGTAACTGGTCCTAGGCATGCCTTACCAGCTGAGTTTGCCGACCTATACAGCAAAGGCTGGTTTATTAGTTCAGTCAAGCAGCTCCTAGTTTGCATGTGTAAATGACGTAGTGTCCTATGTACATGCTTCTATGGTCCAATGCTGGATGCATTGCTTCCTCATGCTTTATGCTTCCTCATCTTCCTCATTCTCTGCTTATCTCTGCGTATTGTTTTATCTAAATTTTATTATCTTCAACTCTTCTCTGCTGTTCTTAGTGTTCTTGTCTCCAAGGCGGAGCGGTGCCATTGGCCCGGCGGCTGAGTTAGAGAGACAGAGTGGCATCGGAGACAGAAGCAGATGCAGAGCCCAGTGGGAGCAAGGCCAAAGGACTTGAAAGTGAGTATCGTCGTGGTGCTGACTCTGTGTGCCTTGGAAGCCTTGGCAGCTGAACCGGCACTCCAAAGGTGTCCTCCAAAGGTGTCCTCCAAAGGTGTCCTCCAAAGGTGTCCTCCAAAGGTGTCCCAAGGTGTACCATTTCATTGCTTCATTTTGTGCCATCTTCACGTACATCTTTGAAGTCTAGGTCTAGGGCTTCTTTCCAGATTTTCCTCCAGGTACTTCCCAGAAATGGGCATCGTTGCTATTCTTAGTCTGAGACCTAGATTTTGGATCAGGGCGGTGGACAAGGGTTTGAGTCATTTGCACACTTGATCAAGAAACCATGTGATCACTTTGTGACTTGTTGTGTTTCCAGCCCAGATTCCGAAATTGCCAAGACTTGGGGCGCTAGCGGACATAACGGACACAAAGTGGGGCATTCGCGTGGATAATCCACACAAGTCTCAAAAGCCCACAAACTGCATTGAAGCCTGCATATTCTTGGGGAGCAATTGTGAGTTGCATGGCTTTACATCCAGGTCCAACGCGGGCTCTTCCGGTTTTTCTCGCAGAGTGCCCACAATAGCAACATTTCTTCGCAGTCACATAGAATCGCAGAGAAGCGCATAGAACTCTGCCATTTGCTGCCATCTGCTGCCATCTGCTGCCCTTTCATGATCTTTCATTGAAACTTTCATCTTTGCATTTTGTTTGGAGAGGTACTCCCGGGAGTTTGTGGCGACGCCGTGTCCTCTGGCGTCCCCGAAACTTCATTCTCAGGTTTGGAAGCCACATGTCGATGGTGTCAGGCCAAAGGCCACAACAATGGCAGGCTGAGAGGGCATCTCGCCATTCGGACTGTGTAGATGGAAATTCAAAACTAACGAGGCTGATGAGGCTGCGTGCTTCTCAATTCAATATGCACAAGCTTGTTGCGGAGAGAAAAAAAGGATCAACTTTTTGTCAACATCATGGAAGACCTCGAGCAGGTTGCACTTTCTGTGCTTTCCACTCCCTTTCTCTCTTTCTTCCCCGGGTGCGAACTTCTGACAAAGTACATTGCAAATTAATCTAAACTGGATGCCATGTGCAGAGAAGTGCATAATACAATTTTGAGCAATTGTGAACTGAACACTCGTCAGATCTACCCAAATTGCTTTGCATTCTGGCTCCAGCACAACCGCTCGCAGCGTGCAGCCCGCGTCATTGGACAGTCTCGGTCAAGCCGTAGCATACCTTCGCCATGCCTGTGCCAGAGCCAGATGTTGAGGTGCCTGCCGGTGACACCAAGAAGGGCGCCAAGCTCTTCAAGGCCAAGTGTGCTCAGTGCCACACTATTGAGCAAGGCGGCAATACCAAGCAAGGTCCTCCACTTTGGGGTCTCATTGGTCGCACATCAGGCACATGCGATGGCTTTGCCTACTCTGAAGCCAACAAGAACGCTGCTATTGTGTGGTCGGACAAGCACTTGATGGAGTACTTGCTGAATCCCAAGAAGTACATCCCTGGCACCAAGATGGTTTTTGCAGGCATCAAGAAGGAGAAGGAACGGGCTGACTTGATCGCCTACATGATGGAGATGAAGTAAATATGCTCTGAGCATTTGTTGAATGCTGACGGCCTCGTTTCTCTAAGTTAGTGACACTGGCAAAAGACATAATGTTGTTCATAGCTGAGAGGACATGGGTCCACAGCCTAGATGAATGCAAGATGCAATCAAATGGGCATTCAGATTCATCAACCTCAGGTAACATAGCATAATTACCGTGATATCCTCGTCGGTCTTCCTCCTACACCTGCTTTGACCTACAGTATATACTTCTATCAGCAGTTTTGCAAAATCTTCTCTCCATCTACCCATTGAATCTATTTCTGTCTCTTTCGTCTTTTTTAAATGTAGCTAAATCTGAAAGTAGATCTCTTTCTCGTTTCTCTCTCGTTTCTCTCATGTTCCTCTTGTTCCTTTTTTCTTCTTCAACGACATCTCCAAGTTGTCTCCAAGTTGTCTCTGCTCGCTCGCATCTCCTGCTGCACCTGAGCTCCGATGGCTGCGGTGTGTTGCTGCTACAGTTTGCATGTTGATTTGAGTGTTCATATGTTATATATTATATATTGTTATATTGTGTTATCGATCTTTACCATTCCAATCCACTACACGAGTCCTTTTTGTCCTTGCATGTGCTTTCTTTGATCGTCCTTTACTTTCTATCCCATTCATTGTTTCTAGATTTTCAGCTAGATGATACAGTATATTTTGGAAATCCAATCCCTCATTTTACCAGTGTCCATTCAATTACAGTGGCCCTCTCGTGAGTGCGTCAAAAAAGCGTTAGAGAAGCTTGATGGCTTTTGCAATATTCTTCGTCCTTCGTGACTCTGTGTTTAGAGGGAAAGCAGCATTCGAGCCAAAGTCAAAGGTGTGGCTTTGAGAAAACTTGGCTACACCATAGAGTGGATAGATCCAAAATCGTGTCGAACAGAAAGTCAAAACACGAATGTAACGTTACCCATCAATTTGAGTTCTTGCTGCTGCAATGGTGTGTTTTCCAGCTGCAATCTGTGACAGTTTGCTTTGCATTCTGGCTCCAGCACAACCGCTCGCAGCGTGCAGCCCGCGTCATTGGACAGTCTCGGTCAAGCCGTAGCATACCTTCGCCATGCCTGTGCCAGAGCCAGATGTTGAGGTGCCTGCCGGTGACACCAAGAAGGGCGCCAAGCTCTTCAAGGCCAAGTGTGCTCAGTGCCACACTATTGAGCAAGGCGGCAATACCAAGCAAGGTCCTCCACTTTGGGGTCTCATTGGTCGCACATCAGGCACATGCGATGGCTTTGCCTACTCTGAAGCCAACAAGAACGCTGCTATTGTGTGGTCGGACAAGCACTTGATGGAGTACTTGCTGAATCCCAAGAAGTACATCCCTGGCACCAAGATGGTTTTTGCAGGCATCAAGAAGGAGAAGGAACGGGCTGACTTGATCGCCTACATGATGGAGATGAAGTAAATATGCTCTGAGCATTTGTTGAATGCTGACGGCCTCGTTTCTCTAAGTTAGTGACACTGGCAAAAGACATGATGTTGTTCATAGCTGAGAGGACATGGGTCCACAGCATGGACCAGAAATGCAAAGTGCAACGGAGTATATTGACTTCATGGCACAATAGGACATTTATATATATTTGTTTTCCACAGAGAAAGACATTGTTGCCAGGGTCATATTTTCTGATGGAGCGACCCTCTTGTGGAGTGCGTCGAAAAGGATCCAGAACATGTTGACATACTTTCAATATTTGGGCTGCCTCTTTGACATCCTTCATCAGATTGGAGCATTTTCTGAGGATGAGAAAGTAAAAACTTCTCAGCGGCAATGGTCATGCATTGTTTCAAAGGTTTCCACGAGAGCTCTTCTGAAGGATTCTGAAACTAGTTGGGGCACCGTACGCCACCGTGAACAAAAGGAACTCATGATCAAAGTCTCCAACGGAAGATGTCGTCATTAGCATTGTTAATAGAATGGTCTGATTAATCACTCGTCATTGGCATGGCAACTGCAATTTCAAGAAGGTACGTGCACGCACTCCTGATTGCTTCATACTTCAAGTAGGATAAAGACAGGGATTGAAGAAACAGGTGCCAGAAGTTTACAAAAAGCAAATCTAAGGGATCACAAGCCTGAGTAAAGTCAGAGCACATTCGGAGCAAACTCGGAGCAAAGGACCTTCAGCGACCAATCGCCATGCACCGTGGGAGCCTCATTGCGACAGGTTTTTGTGAATCTAAACAGACACACACACACACAAACCAATCAACCAACAAAACGAACACAAACACAAACACAAACACAAACACAGACACACACGCACACACAAAATATCTGACACAAACACAAGCGCAGAGAGAAAATTGGGCTGATGCGAATACACACACACAAATGCAAACACAGCGTGTACATGTTCATCAAACGGAAGCACATACACATTATGCAATACCGCACACACACACATACCTGCGCACTTTCAAATACGCTAAGTATCAAGTACTGTAGCCACTCATCATTAAAGTTCACGCAGGTTGCAAGTCGAAAGCATGTAATGCGCAGGTTTGAGAGTTGCCTTGGCTCCATGTACTGAATAAATGTGAATTCAAAATCATTCAAATGATCTTTCGTGTGTTTTCCAGCTGCAATCTGTGACAGTTTGCTTTGCATTCTGGCTCCAGCACAATCGCTCGCAGCGTGCAGCCCGCGTCATTGGACAGTCTCGGTCAAGCCGTAGCATACCTTCGCCATGCCTGTGCCAGAGCCAGATGTTGAGGTGCCTGCCGGTGACACCAAGAAGGGCGCCAAGCTCTTCAAGGCCAAGTGTGCTCAGTGCCACACTATTGAGCAAGGCGGCAATACCAAGCAAGGTCCTCCACTTTGGGGTCTCATTGGTCGCACATCAGGCAC
This sequence comes from Symbiodinium kawagutii, assembly GCA_009767595.1. Lineage (NCBI taxonomy): Eukaryota > Dinophyceae > Suessiales > Symbiodiniaceae > Symbiodinium > Symbiodinium kawagutii. The sequence continues at coordinate 184,879 of VSDK01010122.1, read as the reverse complement.
ATGCGATGGCTTTGCCTACTCTGAAGCCAACAAGAACGCTGCTATTGTGTGGTCGGACAAGCACTTGATGGAGTACTTGCTGAATCCCAAGAAGTACATCCCTGGCACCAAGATGGTTTTTGCAGGCATCAAGAAGGAGAAGGAACGGGCTGACTTGATCGCCTACATGATGGAGATGAAGTAGGCATGGTGGAGCCTTTAGTTTCTAAAGGACTCAATGCCAATCTTTTCCTGCACAGATTCGACGTGCAGATGTGCTTTCGTGAGTGCATCAAAACTGTCAACTTCCACGAGTGCTTGGGGCGGTGTGGTGAGACTTGATAGACTTGAGGGACAGTGCAACAGTGTAGACCTTGAATGACCTTGACATACTTTGGCTAGTTCAACTTTAGTTGAACTCTAGTTCAACTGTTTGGTAAGTTCTTTTTGACCGTGGACACTCTACATGTTGCGAGTTCGAGCGATGACCAGCACATGAGATACATGCACTCCTTCTATATGAAACACAGATGCACTCGAATTGAGTCACCAAACTGAGCAATTGAAGCAGTGGAAGATAGAATGTGACAACAACACCATCACTTAGCAGCTCAGCAATGTTCTTAGCAGTTCTTAAGCTTGTCAAACATGACGCTGCAAGCTTGGAGATGTGAAGATACCCGTTGAGCAATGGACTCCATGCTGGATGTTCCATCGGTGACCCTGAGGCCGTGGTTCAGCGAATGAGTAGATGAGTAGATTGTCTTGAAATTTTCGGCTGCAAGACTCACACTTCCTGATCTCCAACCTTTCACTGATGGGCCCCAAAACTCCTGCGCAGGTGTGTGAAGGGACTGCCTGTCAGGGTCCAAGAGACGTGAAAACTGCTCCAAGAGCGGACTTCTTCGTCTTCTCCGTATTCTTTTCACATTCTTTCCTCTTAGGCTTCGACTGTGAAGAATGTGAGACCTTCGGCTGTCAGAAGTGCAGGCCCAAAACTTATACCGTTGCGCTGCCCTGCATGCTGCCATTGCAAGATTTCTGCAGGGCAGACAGCAACCGGAGCAACCGGAGCAACCTTGGCGGTTCTCGGTTGTGGAATGTTGGTTGTGCTCTCAGATCGCCAAATCTTGGACTTCACTTGGTGTGGATGTGAATGGAGCGTATATTTATATCATATGATGATATATAATACAGTATATGTTTCAATGTACTTGCATATTCTGTACACATATACATATATATATATATATAGAAACATACACATACAAATATACAGTTCTTTGAGCCCTTTTCCTTTGGGGCTCGTTTTGGTCCGAGGTGAAATCAAAAGTCCGCCGGAACTTCGGCCAGCTCCCTCGTCCTTCAATCAGCCTCGCCGGCTGACTTTGACAAACTGACAGAACATGCAGAAAAGAAACACAAAAGATAGATAAAGAAATAGATGTAAATATATGTATAAATAAATAAATAAATAAATAAATAAATAAATAAATAGATAAATAAATAAATAAATAAACAAATAAATATATAAATAAATAAATACATAAATAAATAGATAAATATATATATATATATAAAGAAATATATAGACGTATACTTGGGACGCATGCAATAAAAAACCATACTCAAACAAACTCAACAAATGCTTGGCAGGAAATTCCTTCTTCCCTGGTGGAATGGAGCATGGTGATGCCGAATGTTAGGTCCCAAGTTTCCTTGTTATAGCTACTTTTCTGACATGTTTGCGAGGAAAAGCATGTTGGCGGTTAGTCAAAGACTGGAAGACGCAAATAGGCAGAGCATTTTTGACACTCCTTGTGGTCTGACACCGGTCATGTTCGAGGAAGACCAAAAAGAGTCATAGCAATGCAGACTAAGATTACTCCATTGCATGTTCATATAAAAAAAGTCCAGTCTATGGTTGAGCACTCTCAGACCAAGGCTCCGTGGATCGAGGTGCAGATTTGGCATAGCCCCTACTGTGAGAGCATGATGACAAGAAGCAGATGAGAAGCACATGTAGCATGACATGTAGAGCTTCCAGCGGCTTCCATGTCTTTGAAGCACAGTAGAAGCACATTCCATGTCGCACTGTCGCTCACCAAGTTCTTGCAGCTACCGCTTCGCAATGGAGTACTTCTGTCCGGGGTGTTGAATAAAGATCCACCAAAGGCCGCAAACGGGATGGGCAAACGGAAGTTCAATTGAAGTTTTACACAGAAGGATTCTCATGATCATACCATTTGACCTGAGCATACTGATATAACCTCTCTCTCTACGCATATATATATATATATATATGGTCCCCCCCCCCCTAGAACCGACCTCCAAACATGTTTGCCTTTGTCTGCTGTCAATCAACCTACCAAGAGATGGATTCAGGGGGGTGGCCATTTATATATATATATATACAAAAATAAATTTATATTTATATTTAAAAAAGAAAACCAAAAAACCAAAATTGCACAGACCATGGGATGATTTGTGGAGGCCCATCAGGACAGACATGGTCTGTGCAATTTTGTTTTTTTTTGGTTTCCCTTGGAAAAACCAAAAAACCAAAAAACCAAAATTGCACAGACCATGGGCTGATCTCTGGGGAGCCTATCAGGACAGACATGGTCTCTGCAATTTTGGTTTTTTGGTTTTTTGGTTATCCCTGGAAAAACCAAAAAACCAAAAAAACAAAATTGCACAGACCATGGGATGATCTCTGGGGGGCCAATCAGGAACAAAAAAGACAAAATGGCACAGACCATGGGATGATCTCTGGGGGGCCCATCAGGACAGACATGGTCTGTGCCATTTTGTTTTTTTTTGTTTTTTTGATTTCCCTTGGAAAAACCAAAAAACCAAATGGCACAGACCATGGGATGATCTGTGGGGGGCCCATCAGGACAAACATGGTCTGTGCAATTTGTTTTTTTTTGGTATTTCCAAGGTTCTCTCGAGGCAACTTCTGGAATATTGTTTTGTTTTTTCCTGGTTTGGGATTCAAGCATAGTTGTCATGACTCTTGCTTTTTTTCTTTCTGGTTTGAAGCAGATTGGGAGAGGCATCAAAGAGTCTCAGAATATTGCTTCTTGTTGTTTTTTGTTTTCTGAAGGGCTGTGTAGTACCTACATAGTATCTCTTACATAGCGCCCATACACTACTTTTTTATTACCTGCATACTACCTCTACATTGCCTGAATACTTCCTATATAGCACCTATAGATACTATCTATATACTACATCTTCGCTGCCTGAATGGTACTTATATAGTATATCTATGCTGCTTGAAGAACTACACATACCGTACCTTTATACTGTTTAAATACTACCTTTATAGTACTTATATAGTACCTGTATACTACCTCTATACTACCTCTTAACTGCTTCGATACTACTATATAGTTCTATATAGTACCGATATATTGTACCTATTTACTACCTGTATACTATTTATGTAATATCTACATGCTGCTAAAAAACTACCCATGTACTGCCTATATACTACCTATATGCTACCTATATAGCACCTATTTATTATTTATGAACCTATGTAATGCCTATCTACTATATAGTACCTATGCAGTGCCTTTCAATTACCTATACACTGCTACCTACAAACTGCCTATATAAGACCTAAATGCTACCTATATAGCACCTATATACTACTTATGTACCTTTTTGCTACCTACATACTATATAGTTCCTATATAGTACCTTTAAACTAACTATACACTACTACCTACAATGCCTATATAGTATCTATCTAGTACCTATATAGCACCTATACACTTCTTCTCTACTGCTTGAATACTACCTTGCTATAGCTTGAATACTACCTATGCAGTACTTATGTAGCACACATGTACTACCTCTATACTGCTTGAATACTTCCTACATACTACAGTACCTGTCTAGCACCTATACTACCTCTCTCCTGCTTGAATACGAGCTATATAAGCTGTGTCGAACCTATACAATACCTACATAATACCTAGATAATACCTACATAATACCTACATAGTACCTATATACTACCTATAAGCTGCCAATGTACTACCTATATACTACCTATCTACCTCTATACTGCTTCAAATACTTGCCTCCTTCCCCCCTCCCCCACCTTCACGCTATAGAGGTAGTATTCAGGAAGTAAAGAAGTAGTGTACAGGTACTACATAGGTGTAGGTACTATATAGCAATATTCAAGCAATATAGAGGTACTACCCATATTATAGGTACCATATAGGTAGTATTCAAGCAGTCAAAAGGTACTGTATAAGTAGCAATTTCAAGCAATATAGAGGTACTGTATAAGTAGTATTCAAGCAGTATAGAGGAAGTAGATAGGTAATATTTAGGTTCTGTGTAGGTAGTATTCAGGCAATCAAAGGTAGTATATAAGTAGCATGTAGGTAGCATTCAAATAGTAAAGAATTAGATAGGTAGTATATAGATAGTATATAGGTAGTATTCAAGCAGTATAGAGGTAGGATTCCTGCAATACAGAAGTAGTGTATGGGTGCTACTAGGTACTATATAGGTACTATATAAGTACTATATAGGTACTATATAGGTACTATATAGGAAGGGTATAAGTAGTATATAGGTAGGGTATAGGTAGTATATAGGTAGTATATAGGTAGTACATAGGTAGTATATAGGTAGTATATAGGCAGTATGAAGGGTTCATAAGTTGTATACAGGTACTATGTAGGGAGCAATCTAAGTAGTATAGAGGCAGTATATGGGTAGTATTCAAGCAGTGTGTAGGTACTACATAGGTAGTATATAGAACTTACTAGGTTCTGTATGGGTAGTATTCAAGCAGTATACAGGTAGTTTTTACAGGTATTATGTAGGTACTGTATAGGTATACTCTGTAGAAAATCAGATGTTTTTATGGGAAATACCAGTAAAAATGTTGTTTGGGTCGGTTCTACGGGGGGGGTGAGCATATATATATATATATATATACATATAGAAATATTATGAGGGTATGTGTATGCGTATATATCTATATATATATATATATGTACTGTATATACATGCTCAATACTAGTCCATAGAAGGTACTCAATCTGCGTCCACTTCCTTTAGCTCATCATGGGCCAAGACACAATCGCGTACAGCAACCAGCTCCAGGAATATTTGAGCTTGTAATGCTAGTAGTCAATTGAGTCTCGCAAATCTGTTTTAGGAAATCAAGAACATTCATCAAAAATTCCAAAAATCATGGTACAGTATTTGGAAATTCTAGTCTGAGAGGCAGTTCAAGATTCCACTGACTCGTTGCCATCAGTACACAAGTGTTGCAATAGTTCATAGCTGCAGCCTGCCACTTCTCACTCGCCATCGCAAGTGCTATCGTTGCACAAACTTGGCCGGCCTCGATGGAAGGTTCCCATGCTTCCTCCACCGGCCATGCTGCCCCTGGCCATTGTGCCACGGGTGCTGCTCGCGATTGTTGAAGATGTTCCAGATTCGACATGTCTCGCTCGACAACATCATTTGTTTGCACGCACTCAAGTAGTAGCTTGTCCAAAGTGCAGCCAAGTCCTAGACTCCTTTTGTCAACACATTTTTGACCACGCGACAGGATGATGCATCCTGTGTGCCGTTTGCAGAAGTGGAGAATCCGAAGAATTCAGAGGTGTTGAGGCGGCATTCTTCAGATTTGTTGAAGTTCAGCCTTTACAAAACAGGTGCTTGAACAAATAAGTTAAAACATGTTCAAAAAGGTGCTTTACGGCAATACTTTGTAGCGAAATCACAGCATTGCCGAACAGTTTTAGAGCCCCCGCAAGGCGCTTTCATCCTGGTCCGCTGCAACCAGATTCAGCAGCTGGAAAAGCCTTGGAAAAGATGCTTAAGCATTTACGAAGAGAACCAAAGGACTCAAATGGACTCAAACTGAAAAACTGAACAACAAATCAGTCGGTTTCAGTCCATTTAGAAGCAACTGGCTTTTCACTTTATCAACAGGTCCTTATTTTTCCAGAACCTTTGGGTCAACTGTTACAAGCAAAACTCAAACATGAACTTAGACACAGCCAGTTTGGAAAGATGTCGGACTTTTTGATAGCAGCCCAACAGCCAGAAGTCAGCCGTCAGCATGTCAGGATATGAAAAATTGTTAAAGATGCAAGTGCAACGAGTGCAACGCAATACAAATTCTGGAAGTTCTGATCTTTTTGTGAAACTGTCAGGACTTTGAAACTGTAATCAAATACGAGCATATGCGGGCTTCGATGAGTAGTACTGATCTGAGTTTCCATGCACGTCTACATGCAGAAAAACATGCAGATTGTTTTTGTTTTTTGAAGACTCTTTTACTAAATCCCAGCGCGGGGTCCTCGACTGCAAGTTAGCTGCCTTCGAGGCTCCTCTACACCAGAAGAACAGGCCTTGAGAGCCTTCGTTTCTAAAGTTCTCCGCGGGCGTTGCTTTACTCTTTTCTTCAGCGCGACAGTAAGTTCATCCCTGCCAGGCAGAAGTGCTTCTGCTCGATGTCTACATGCGCTTCCAGAGAGAGACTGGGGCTCCGCCGAGGTTTCATCGTTTGAGTTTAGATTTTTATTGTGCTTTCGGAGAGTTTTCCGCCATGCCATGTTACTTGGACAACCTGTGAAACACTGCAGATTATGACATGTGAAACACAGCCTTCCACTGATGCCTGAAGGCCAAACGCACAGAGCGAAGAAGCATATGACCTGTGCCCTTCGCCACACGGAGCAATCTGGGCTTTGAGAATTGACAATGAACATGAATGAAATGTTATGAAATGACACACACACACACATGGAGACACACAAACACAAGGTCACTTCACACATGTTCCGTACTTGGAAGATACAGGTACATACACACCTGCAGGGACGTCTCCATGAAGGCCATAGTTTCAACATAGCAACTTTGGATGTGCAAGAGACGGGAGGGGGTGGGATTCCTCTCCACAGAAAGCGCTGGTTCAGGCTTTACATCGCACATGCAGCCCAGATTTCTGCATGATAGCAGAGGCATGCCATGCATCATGCTTGTCTTTGGTGTACAGTCTATCCGTCTCCCTTTGTTAAGTAAGAAGATAGAAGAAATGTGATGAAGTGGAAGGAAGTTGAAGGAAGTGGAAGGAAGTGGAAGGAAGTGGAAATGGTGACAGGTCACTGTCAAAGGCCACAAGATGTGCTAATTTTGCAGGCTCACGTTCTTGGCCTGGCCAAATCTTCTGGATTTCCCAGGCGCTGCAGCATCGAATGCATTGGCGCATTGGCTTCCTGTCTTGGCCACACGACAGGCTTATGCAGAAAGACGCACGCGCACTGTATGCAAGTGCACCACACTTAGTTTTATGGGCACACGTTTTGCCTCACGTAAGTAGAGCAAAGTATAGAATGTAAGTGTTGTGATGTTGTTGTTGTTGTTGTTGTTGTTGTTGTTGTTGTTGTTGTTGTTGTTGAAAATGAGATTGCCGTATTTTCGTCCGCCGCCTTCGGCAGATGCAACGAAGTCAGGCCATGCGCTTTGGTTACGCAGTGCGCCAGGCCGAGATTCGGCATCAGGTGCGGTCAACCTTTCCACCTCTTCAGTGGTTGCTGTGGTTGTCGACGCATGGCTTTGCAAGGCAGACGGCGCCGTGGGCACTTTTGTGCCATTGCCTGTGGAGTCGGAGATGTGTCGGAAGGTGTGGTTTTTTCGTGTTTTTGCTCGTTACTGTCCTTATGAATGATGTTTGACCGTGCGTGCGGCAAATTCATCTCAGTAGTCCTTTTCCATTTGGAACTGTTCACAGGTATGTCAGGCACATATATTTAACGACGAACCTATCACATTTTAGCAAACCCATATTTTTGCTTCTTTCCTTTTCCTTTTGCTTTTGCTTTTCCTTTTCCTTTTGCCTTTTTGCTCTTGCTTTTGCTTTTGTTTTTCCTTTGCCTTTACCTTTTCCTTTTCCTTTTCCTTTCCATTCCCTTTCCTTTCCTTTCCCTTTCCCTGTCCCTTTCCCTTTTTCCTTTTCCTTTACCTTTACCTTTACCTTTACCTTTACCTTTACCTTTACCTTTACCTTTACCTTTACCTTTACCTTTACCTTTACCTTTACCTTTACCTTTACCTTTACCTTTACCTTTACCTTTACCTTTACCTTTACCTTTACCTTTACCTTTACCTTTACCTTTACCTTTACCTTTACCTTTACCTTTACCTTTACCTTTACCTTTACCTTTACCTTTACCTTTACCTTTACCTTTACCTTTACCTTTACCTTTACCTTTACCTTTACCTTTACCTTTACCTTTACCTTTACCTTTACCTTTACCTTTACCTTTACCTTTACCTTTACCTTTACCTTTACCTTTACCTTTACCTTTACCTTTACCTTTACCTTTACCTTTACCTTTACCTTTACCTTTACCTTTACCTTTACCTTTACCTTTACCTTTACCTTTACCTTTACCTTTACCTTTAGTTTTACCTTTACCTTTACCTTTACCTTTACCTTCTCCTTTTCCTTTTCCTTTTCCTTTTCCTTTCCCTTTCCTTTCCCTTCCCCTTCCTTTGCTTTCCTTTCCTTTTCCTTTCCCCTTTTCCTTTTCCTTTTTCCTTTTCCTTTTCCTTTTCCTTTTTCTTTTCCTTTCCTTTCCTTCTCTTTCATTTCCTTTCCTTTTTGTCTCTCGTTTTCACCTTGGTGATGGACGTGTCTCAGAGACATCCTGTGGATACAGCAGCATGCAGAAACATGTTTGAAAAACAAGGGCAGGCTACTCTTTGTTTGTCGAGCGCATGAAAACCGGGTACCAGAAGGGCGCGACTTGACAACCGAATCACTACCATCCAAGCAGACCTAATAGTGATAGGTTTCAGGTTTGAAGCGAACAGGTCGTTGTTTGGAGCTTTGGACAGGGAACCTTCAAAACGATGGTACACCAAGAATGTTCTGGACACTTGTGCTTTCAGCCAGCCAGGTTTCAATCCCACAAGCACAGACAACCTACTGAGAGCATTTCTTCTCACGAAGATCACTTTTAATTTAGTTTCGCTTTTTGAATGAACACACTGATTTGCAACACTTTTTTAGCAAGCCAGCCACACTTGGCATATGTTCTTAGGCTAGGGGTTGGTTTTGCAGGAGTTGGAGAGCCTGTGGATGCGGCCAGCAGTTTCAGGCACATGAAAGAAATTCAAAGAGTTCTGCGTGCTCTTGAGCTCTTGGTTGTTTTGGATGTTTTCAATTGTTTTCTTCTTGTGTTTCCCTTGAGCATTTGCTGAAACATCTCCATTTGTGGCAGGTCGTGGGAGAAAGGAAGATTCTAGCCAGGCAAGAGGGATGATTTGAAGATTTCCTATACAGGCTTAGGCATGTCATCACCATGAACTTATGATATGCAACTAGCTTGGCGTAAGCTTCGTTCGTTCACTCGTGCTGCATCTTCCGATGTCAGAACGCTCATCAAACTTCTCTCCACAGTGTCGGTTACCCTACGCATGGCGACAAAGATCAGGCCCAAATCCTTGCCCATAACTTTCATAATCAAAATCCTTTCATTAAAATCGTTCCTCGTTTTCATTTCCATTTCTTTTCGCCTAAAAGGAGCCGTCGCTGGAGTCCGATAGTTCGGACCTCAGATTGCTGTCCCAAGAGGACTTTTTCAAGCGGAAGCAGTGGCAGCACATTGCAGCACTGTGGGCTGAGGTGTTGCTGCACACAGAAGCTTGCACGAGGCACCCTGGCACTTGCAGCTTGCTCCTGCGACCTCATGATGCCAGTCTGAGTCGAATGGCTGCAAGTCTTTTTGACAAAAGTGTGGGAAGTGCTTTGGACAACGAAAAGACTTCAACTGATTTTGTACAAAAAATTGTTTAAAAAGGGTTCACTCTTGCTGTACTGTGCTTGCCAGGTCTCCTCCAGATTGAAAAGAATGGGTGAGGCCAAACCCGGACTTGCAACGTGTTTGCCTCAATCAGGGCATGCCACGCCTACTTCGATCGCTGTTTCACTGATTTGAGGTACCTGGGTTGGTTAGGTAAATTTGACCCCGAAGCGAGAGACTCAGAGCTGCTGTGCTGCCTCCCATTGAGCCAGCAGAATTGACTTCTCTCTGCGGCGCTGAGTTGCACAAGTCGAGGCCCTGACTATCTTGTCAACTCCCACTCCCGTCGTTGCATGGGCGATGAGGTTTCAGGCCTCTCCAAACAGTTCAGTTTCAATCAGTTTCCCCAAGGTGAAGCCCGTCGAACTTCAAGCCACCCCAATGCCTCACAATCGATTGCTTCGATATCTTCAAGTGCTCATCCAAAGACAGTTTCGAACTTCATCGCACAACTGGTCCAACCAAAAACAGTGCCATGAAAATGTCTACTTTGAAGGACCACGTTGACAAAGATTGTGTAGCTCCGTCAAGTGCAGTTTGTAGTGCCAAAGCATTTTTTTATGAAACCGACGTGTTCAAATTTAAAAAAGTTGTCGTTTGTCAGATATCTCTGTATTTCACAGCGATGAAATTCAATTCTGGAATATTCACAACCTAACAGCTTTCAGCCGAGCTTTTGCTGATGAACAACTTGAATATACTTCAATGTATGAACAACTCCGATGCATGTTGAAGGTTGTTAAAGTGATCCAGGACATGCTCCGGATGGTGCTTTTGAGGGTGAGACTTGTGACCCAGAAAGTTCAATCCTTGGAGGCTGATGCAATCTGGGGCAGTTCTACGGAGGACTTGTCCAAAGCCAACTGGAATTCTTTTGAACCTCTTCTTTGAAATTCAAACTTGTCCTCTGCAATTAGTTCCTTTTTGAATGTTCTTCTTGAATGCTCTTCTTTCCTAAAAAATAAGCTCTTTTGCTGTGTTCAGACTCAGCGCGTCAGGAGGTGGCATCAACACCTGCCGACATGCTCGAGGCGCTCAGAGCACCTTTCTAGCTATTCCATACTTGATCAAAATCATCGTGCAAGCGCACCCTTCAAAGAAAACGGCAGCATTTTCTGCCTGCAGTCGTCGCATGTCCCATCAAATCTCGTACTTCTAGATACTTGTAGATACTTGTAGGTACTTGTAGATGCTACATGATTTTCGTATGTGCAACAAGTTCCTCGTTCAGTCTGAGGTTCGCATGATGGGGTGCTGAGTTGACATTGCGTAGCGAAGAGTTCCTGCCGGAGTCTGGGGGATGGACCATCGCGTGCGTCGTGTCACCGCCCTTGGGTTGCGGTCTTGTGGCAGTTTCCCGTGCGGATTGAGTACGGGTTGTGTGCAGGTGGCGGGTCGCTATCTTAGTTATCACATTAGGAAGGCGCTTGCAGGTTCTCTATGGTTCTCTGGATCTTCCAAGCGTCTTTCTGCAGCCCCCCCGGAGTGGCACTGCTGCAAAAGGGCGTCTTTCTTGCGTCGCTTGCGCTTGCTAGCTGTAATTGTACTCCTGGATGGGGGGGAAGTCACTACAAGAGGCAAATCATTTGCACGTGGTGGATCGCTCTTCGCATTCTGAATCGCGGGAAAACGTACGTGTTGTTGCAGCGTTGCTCCCTGTTCTGCTTTTATTCGCTCCGTTACCATTACTCACCAAAGCATTCCAAACTGTCTTACTTTTGTCCTTCCTCCTCTGCTTCCCCTCACACGCTCCGCGCGCTGCATTGGCTGCGTCAGGATGACTTTCCGCGACTCTCCGTGCACTCCTGCTATGGTGTTCTGCACTGTACCGGAACTCCAGCA
>VSDK01010122.1:152966-172315 GCA_009767595.1 Symbiodinium kawagutii | reverse complement strand
GAGGGGGTGAGAGATTTGATATGTTCAGTCATGCATGCAGAGGCCAGAGGGGGTGAGAGATTTGATATGTTCAGTCATGCATGCAGAGGCCAGAGGGGGTGAGAAATTTGATATGTTCAGTAATGCATGCAGAGGCCAGAGGGGTTGGAAATTTGATATGTTCAGTGGTGCATGCAGAGGCCAGAGGGGGTGTGAGATTTGATATGTTAAGTCATACATGCAGAGGCCAGAGGGGGGGGGCGATTTGATATGTTCAGAAATGCATGCAGAGGCCAGAGGGGGTGAGAGATTTGATATGTTCAGTGGTGCATGCAGAGGCCAGAGGGGGTAAGAGATTTGGTGTGTTAAGTCATACCTGCAGAGACCAGAGGGGGGTGAGAGATTTGATATGTTAAGTCATACATACAAAGGCCAGAGGGGGTGGGAGATTTGATGTGTTCAGTAGTGCATGCAGAGGCCAGAGCGGGTGGGAGATTTGATATGTTCAGTAGCGCATGCAGAGGCCAGAGGGGGTGGGAGATTTGATATGTTCAGTCATGCATGCAGAGGCCAGAGGGGGTGAGAAATTTGATATGTTCAGTAGTGCATGCAGAGGCCAGAGGGGGTGGGAGGTTTGATATGTTCAGTGGTGCATGCAGAGGTCAGAGGGGGTGTGAGATTTGATATGTTCAGACATGCATGCAGAGGCCAGAGGGGGGGGGCGATTTGATATGTTCAGAAATGCATGCAGAGGCCAGAGGGGTGGGAGATTTGGTGTGTGAAGTCATACCTGCAGAGACCGAGGGGGTGAGAGATTTGATATGTTCAGTGGTGGATGCAGAGGCCAGAGGGGTGGGAGATTTGGTGTGTGAAGTCATACCTGCAGAGACCGAGGGGGTGAGAGATTTGATATGTTCAGTGGTGGATGCAGAGGCCAGAGGGGTGGGAGATTTGGTGTGTGAAGTCATACCTGCAGAGACCGAGGGGGTGAGAGATTTGATATGTTCAGTGGTGGATGCAGAGGCCAGAGGGGGTGTGAGATTTGATATGTTCAGTAATGCATGCAGAGGCCAGAGGGGTGGGAGATTTGGTGTGTTAAGTCATACCTGCAGAGACCGAGGGGGTGAGAGATTTGATATGTTCAGTCATGCATGCAGAGGCCAGAGGGGGTGAGAGATTTGATATGTTCAGTAATGCATGCAGAGGCCAGAGAGGGTGAGAGATTTGATGATCTGAAAGTCTCTGGGTGCGCAAGTGAGTGAGATTTTGGGTGCGTAAGTGAGTGATTGCTTGGGTGCGCAAGTGAATGAAATTTTGGGTGCGCAAGTGAGGGGTTTGCCCACCAAAACACCACCTGTAAAACAATACCGCTATGGTAAGACGCCACCGTAACACGACCACCGAATCACCACTAGAAAATATCACCGCTAAAGCACTACCACCAAATTACCAAACCACCACCAAACCACAAAACCACCAAACCACCACCGCCACCACCACCACCGCCACCGCCACCGCCACCGCCACCGCCACCGCCACCGACACGTTTCTAGCCTTGAAATGAGAATAATCCAGCCGTGAAAAGCGATTACTCTAGCCATGAAATGCTGAGTCTGACTAGTGTTTAGCCATGAAACTGTTAGAAAGAATCAATTCTCGGCGACAGAAATTTGAAGTACGTAGGCCGCCGCCACCGCCGCCACTTCCACCTCCACCGCCGCCGGCGCCACCACCTCCGGCAGCAGCGCCAGCACCACCACCACCACCAGCACCTCACCATCACTCCCACTACGACCACCTCACCACGACCACCACCATTACAACACCACTAGCACAATGCCATTCCTGCAACGCCAACGGTGCAACACGACCAGTACAACACCACACCAGCACCACACCAATACCACCACTTCCACAGGAACGTGCCGCTTCTAAAACCAGCATGGCCATCACTACAACATCAGCGCCGCAATTCCACTAAAGCATCCCACAGCATTTTCACCACCAAAACACCACCGACATCACCACCACCATCCCCACAATGTTTTAACGACACGATCATTACCACAAAAAACGCTACTAAGTATCAAAACAACGCCATAAACGCTGCCATCTCGCGTTTCGATGGATAGTTTCACGCACATGTTTGGAACAAATTTTGTTATGAGGCTGCCTTCTATGATTTCTTCTCAGAACGTAGGATGTGAGATGCATTCGGATTCGCGGTTTCCTTCAGGCGTTTGGATAGGCAATTTTTTTAATGCTGGGATAACCCAGTGTAAAGGGGCACCTGGATTTACTGTGACCATTTGTGACTTGAATTTTCCTTTGTCAATTTGAAACTTAACCAGGTGGCTCTACAGGAGGTCCTGGTCATCCTGTTTGTGTCCGCATTCGATACTGGGAAGTTATCCAACGGAATGTAGTGAAATGCATAAATTGTATGATATGATATACATGTAAACAATGTAACGACTATACGAGGTATGGTACCGCCACGTACAACACAGTGAGACATGCTTTGGTATGGAATGCGATCTACAGTAACAACAAGTATCAACAAGCAGCATCTTTGCTTCCGAGCGTGATGAATGAATATGCGCTTGCATGAACGCATGCACGTACGTTTCGCGCTGTATGTTTGTGTCCATGTACATTACATATGTATTAATGCCTGCGTGTACATAGATAGTTTGCAAGTGTTCTGTGTATTTAGAATAGGTTTTATGCATATCAGAATTGCATGTAGCGAATGTGATAGTGTATACAGTGGAAGTCCTGGATAAGAATCCCAAATCTGTGGTCCAGGGTCCCTCAAATTCTTAATTTAGATTGCTCAAGATTTTCCACGTTCCCGGTCTGAGAGCCCCTCAATTTCTTAGCAGTTTCTTAAGTATGAATTCCAATTATTCTTGTTATAGAAAACCGGATGATTTTTTTTACACCTTTGCTTTTCCTCAGTTTTGATTTTACGATTGCAAATTTGCAAGAAGCCGCCCTCGCAACACTTTCCAGTCCTTGAAAAGAATGCCGGTGGCTCAACACTGGGCTTGCGGGTCCGCAAGACAAAAACAACTTTTTCGGGGCCTGAATTTTTTTTTCACGGTTGGAAAACTGATTGAGGCGGGCGTCAAAAAATTTTCCACGCCTTGAAAAGAATCCCGGGGGCTGCAAAGTAGGCCGGCCGGCCCGCGAGACAAAGAAAATTTTTCGAGGCCCGGAAAATTTTTTGTGTTTTGCAAGCCGGGTGAGAAACATCATCTTGGCAGGGACGTTTTAAAAGCGGGCTTTTGGCCAGGCAGGCCGTGCTTGCTCGGCGCAGTTGGCAAAAAGGGCGGCTTTCAACCAAAAAGTCGTAGGCTCAACCCCCCGCGCGGGACATTAATAACATGTTTTTCAATTTTTTTCTCTTAGTTGTCTAGTGAGGAATTTTTGTCAAAAAATTGTCTTGGTTTTTGGCCCGGGGTATTGTCATCGTTACCGTAATCCATGGCTGCTAAGAATTTAATTACCACGGTGAGGGCCCCTCAAATTCTTGACCGAAGAAGCAAGTTATATCCAGGCCGAATAGGAGCGGAAACAAATCCGAACCCTTCAAATTCTTGTACAAAACATTCTTGTGCAGTACCTTCGCTGTAAGATGTATGCCATAAATGTGATGCGCATGATGCATGTCATGTATGTCATGCAATGTGATGTAATGTATATAAGGAACGTAAGGAGTGTATGTATCATGTGTACAGAGCGTTCAAGGTATGTAGATGTATGTGCAATGTATGTGCAATGTACGAGTAATGTACTTGCAATGTACGGGAATGTACGCGTATTGTATGCGCAATGATTTTTACTTTATGCGGTGAGTGTGTGTGTGTGTGGGCGGTACGTACAGTGTAAGCCATAGATGGACGTTATGTAAAGTATGCAACATGTATGTAATGTATGTAATTTATAGAATGTATGTGCAATGTATGTGCAAGATTTGTGTAATGCACTTGTACTTGTAGTGTACGTGTCACGTATGTGTAGCGTGGGTAATGTGTGCAGTATATATGATGTATGTAAGTGCATGTATTGTATGTAGTGCATGTAACGCATGTAAAATACGTGCAAATTGTACATGTAATGCATGTGCGCTGTATTGGTAGTGTATGTGCCAGATGTTCGATCCTCAAAATTTGCCGGTATGTTTATTGTCACAGGTGTTAGAAAACAAACAAAGGTCTTCAGGATCTCCTTCCCATTCCGTGAGAGACAATTTCATTGTAGCCAGGCCATTCTATTTGGAGCCTGGCTCCATGATGCAGAGGTAAATGCTGAAGAAAGCCTGCATGAGTCTGAACCTTAGAGAGTGAAGTTGAAATAAGTTGAAAGCTGGTTCAGAATTTTGGCCTTGACAAGGTTTGACGAATGTGAAGGCAGCCTTTATTTCTGTGAGTCAGATTGCTCGTGAGCAAAAGATGCAACAGCACAGGATGTATGCTGTTGTATTGTAGAATCCAGCACAGTCACAACATCATTTTTGATCATTTTGCATCATTTTGCAAACTTTGCATTCGTTTTAGTTGGAAGTTCTGTGCAGGCTGTGAAGACAATGCTTGATGACCTCGCATTCAGTATGCATCGCTGCACGCTGGTGAGTTTTGTCAGTACTGCAGCATTTTGTTCCCTCGTAGTTAGTTCCTAATTTTGTTCCCGTCCACACTGTGTCTACACTGGCAAAGTGTGCTTTCATTTTCCACGGCTCGAAATGTCAGGATCTCGAAATGTATTCTAAAGGATTATCATGCCACCATGTTGCGAACTCTTCCAAGTTCAGCCTTACTAGCATTGAATTTGGGGTTGGATTCTGAGCATGATGAACATGGATGAACTTTCTCTCCATCCCTGAAGATTCATACGAACTTTGGATCTGGGATGTGTAGGGCATTTGGTCGCTTTCGCAAAGCTGACGAAGGTTCAGACGAGAGCCGTTCAGAATTCAATTGCGCGGCAGTCTGTGCAACGGCAGCAGTCCATCCTACCATTTCATGCTTTCAAAAGCAGTATGTACATTTTAAACACTGTTTGAGCCTATGTACACGCCGCATGTACGTACTGTAATATTTACACATATGCACATGGATATATACATATGTACGGTGGACAAAAGATGTAGTAGAGGTCCGAATCTAGATACCTTTGCGAGGTTTCCATAAGAGACCCTGCGGTCATGTTTTTTTGACTCTTTTTGATGGTCATTTGTACTTGAACACAGCGCAGTGGCTTGGGTGAAGATGGGACAGAGCGGGAGGGGCGAGCATTCTGTTCATTGTCCAATATATGGCGCACGACCTTGAGGTTCACTTGCACTTTGGCACAGCCTGCTACACTGGTTTTCCAAACACATTGAGGACGCATAACGTGCTAAGCTGCAATGGCAAACTGGATGTTCACTTCCACGTAAATGCGCAACCGATGCCGAGAACCTCTTACTCAGCCCCATTCCCCAGACACTGTAAGACTCTTACAGACTGTTCACATTTGTTGACTTGTTCTATCTTGTTCTTGCAGTCGTTGTTGTTTAATGAGAGATTAGTTTCTGGTCAAGCGTAGCCAGCTGGAGTTCATTGTTGCTTGAAGGGCGGGCTTTCATGCCGTAGTGACTTCAAAATTGAACCGGGGAGCTTTCACGCCAAAACAGATCGAGAGTTTTCATCCTGCTAGGTCCAGGGAGCAAGTTGATTTGTCCATTGCTGTATTTCTTTAGGTATTGACTTGTTCACAACGATGCTACCACGTTTGTGCACCGACACAAGTTTCAGCGGCAAAAATATGGTTCGGATCTCACTTCCTCAGCCTGTAGTCCCTGGCACTTTTGATATTTCCGCTCCATTCCGCTCATACTTTGCAAGATGTGCTCCATCGATCAGAAGACACTGCCCTCAAAGGCAACTGGCTGCACGTAGCTGCACGAATGCTCGCTTTAAAGTTTTTGAGAAGCTTAGAAAGTGATTGTAGCACGGCTTCCGGGCACGGGCCCTCTGTGGGGAAGACCCGAAGTTCAATTTGCATATGCTGAGTTCGCAGTGGCTTAAGTTGGCCGATCTGAAAAAATCCGAAAGGAATGCAACGTTGGGACTGGATTCTGAATGAAGCAGCAAAAACCGCGCTGGTGCACTTTGACGTCCACGGAAGCCAAATTTTCAGGGAGACGACATGTGCCGCGATTTCATAGCTGTTCAAGCTTGAACTCGTCGTTTCCTCTAAGATCCAAGGAGCAGGGTGAGGCACGGTTGTAAATCACGACCTTATCCCATCTCAGTCCTTGTGAGAACTTAGAGAACTTAGTCATTTGGAGATGGGGAAAGCCTGAAGGCATGGCTGTTGTAGCAGTTCGCCGTCCACGTGATTTTCCAGAGGCCAAGCTATGCTGGACTTGTATCGACTTGTGAACATGTTGACACTCCATGACACTGCTACATTCTGATTGCTGAATCTGACCGCCAGATGGGTAGACTCTCAAAGCCATGCGATCTTCTCAGAGGGACTGTGACCACGCTTTCAATATTTTTCAGTCCTTTGTCGTCGATGCTTGCTGTGTTTCCCAACATCCCTCTCCCAGTGAAGTCTATCATCAAAGAACGTTTCACACATCTGCAAAGTATGATTGAAAAATAAATGTGTATACACATAATTACACGTTTGTACATACGCCATCGTGTCTGGGCTGCCAGTCACCTTTTTAAGCAGTTTCGGCTTAAGGGCTGCAAGGCACACACACACACAGAGTGAGTGAAAAGAACTGTGAATCTCTTTTTTTAAAGTCAATAGATATTGCATGTATGAATATATACAGCGTTAATTTGTGATTATATTTCCATGCACAGCACTTTCTCATACCTGTCGATACTTTTTGTCAGAGGGATTCACCTTGGTACGAGAGATGTGATTGTGCACAAGTATACCAGGCTTTGCAATATCTCCAAGCGAGTTTATATCCAGAAACACTGCTTGGCACTCCTGATTCATTCTTGAGATCCCATACAAAAACTCCAACGCCATACAGAAGCACATTGGTACAGTAGTGCTTGTTCCAAAATCCTTTGAAGAAATATGCAAGAATACACTGGGCAAGAAGTAGTTTGACCTCCCAAAGAGAACACCAACGTACAAAAGCTGTCTCGCCAAAGCTGACCGTGTCACGTACAGGGACAGACCTCGAAGAGTAACGACTTGATATAGATCAACTGACTGCACCCCCACTCTCGTGGGCTGGATTCCCCCTCGGGGCCACCGACGGAACCAACCTACTAGTTCTTTCCTAAGTTTCCTTTAGTTTTCTTTCAACTGCCATGCTAGCTTTCATCACCTACCCATGGCCTCAAGGATGCAACGTTTCTCCCGAGGACAACAGTTCCTTCCTAATTCTCGGCCCCTAAATCCTCCAAAACTTACCATGGCGTGCCCGAAGTCTTCTGCTGCCCTGTCCACCAAACATTGCTTTTGAAAGCCCTTGCCAGTGCCCAGCCTTCCTTGTTTCTCTGGCACCCTCCCATTGTTGATGACTGGGGTCGCTGGATTATGCTTTTATATATATATATATGCGATATATATATATGCATATATATATATGCATATATATATATATATCGCATATATATATATATATATATACATATATATATATATATGTATATATATATATATATATATGCGATATATATATATATATGCATATATATATATGCATATATATATATATATATGCATATATATATATATATGCATATATATATATAGATGCGTATATATATATATATATGCATATATATGTATATGCATATATCTGTAAGTATATGTGTACAAATAGATAAATTAATAAACAAATAAATGAATAGATAGATAAATAAATAATCAGTGAAATAAGTAAATAGATATATATATATATATCTATATATATATATATATTCAAAAAATGAATAAATGAATATGTGTATATATATATATAGACATATTCTTCGTAATTACAGACGTCTTTCAAGCCCTTTGTTTGATGCACTTGAATGAGGTGCAAACCCTCAGCACATTCGAAGACCGCGGCAGGTTCCAATCCCGGATCATTTTTTGGATGCTTCAAAGCACTTCACATTCAACACACCCTGTACAAGGCCCACGCCACTCAAGCTTGGCATTTTCTCTAGTTCGTGACATCTTGGTTTCTGCTTAAGGTAGCGCCAGCCGGTTGGACAATGTGTGAATGTGAAGCCGATAAGGTGCAGATCATGATTCCTCTGTATCAATGGAATGAATTGGAGAAATTGGAGAAGAAATTCATCTGTGTCTGTTTGCGAAGTCGTGCCGATGACTTGGGGATTCTTGACGAGGAGTGGATTCTTTGTGATCGGGTTGATGCAATGGCAGCAACTTCCCCAACACTTTGGAAGACAACATGTTTTTCATACAGTTCATACTGTTTTTTATGTTAAGCACATCTGGCACACTCCGAGGCTGAACTTGCGGAGTGCATTCGGCGCCAGATATGCGAAGATAAGGCACAGGCGCTCAGCTGCGATGGCAAAGGAAATTTGAGAAGTGCTGTGACAGTGCTGTGATTGCTGCCTCAGAACGATTGCGATGAAGAGCTAAATATGAAGGAGGCGCTTTTGAGCCGTTACCAAGAAACCTTTTGAACCGATGCTGCAAAGTACTAGTGCTGGTGCAGTACGCTGGTTGACCTTTAGCTTTTCATTTCTGGTTAGGAAAAACGGGGTTAGTAGGGAGCCGTTGCTCACTGACCCTGCCTCACTAAAGTTGATTAGCCCATTTTTTGTATAACAGTTGCAGCAGTTGCACTTAGTTGTACTGTATTTTGATCTTCCAAAAAGTGCAGAGTCCAGGTTTGAACATGTGCCATACTAGAAGCCTACTTCTCGGATACGCATATGCACAATTATGCGCGTACAATAGATATACATAGATAGATAGAATAGATATGCATTTTTGAAGACATACATTTGGCCTTGACATTTGTACGAGCCCAATACTTCGTGTGACATGACATTGTAGCTGTTCTATTTTTGTTTGATCTCCCATGTGGACACCAGGTGGCTAAGCCCGTGATCAGGTTGCGTTGCCCTCTGTTGGCCTTTCATATCCTTTCATGAAAGTACCCGTGCTTTGAAGCATACTTTACACATTGCAGGTCTGTCTTGGGCAACGAATGGATCACACCCCGGTCATGCCAACGAATGGCTCCCCAATACTCCCCAGGCTCAAACTGTCAAGCTGAAAACACGACGTAAACCAGCAGGGGACTCACACAACTCATTCCCAAGGCAACAGCAGAAATGGGTGTGGATGAAATACTTTCGGAAGGTTGCAGTCTTCCGGGTGACATTGGCATCCAGAAGCAAGGAGAAAAACCATGTGCAAATCAACAAACTGAGGCGTATAGGATAAGATACTTTTTTGTCAAAGGGAAGGATGGCAAGACCAATAGTGACAGGGAGAAACATGCAGTGAAGAAAGCCGGAGATTCTGGAGTTTTCTTTTTGCTGCCTGGTGAAGCGGAAACTCACGAGCACGTCAAAGATTGCTTGGCAAAGCCAGAGCCCAACAATCCAGGTGACGTATCATAATTTCCAGCCCGAGACACCAGACTCAGACACCGCCAAACGCCAAACAACGGGATCAAGAGATGTCAAGGTTGCGTCCGTGTGGTGCTGTCATGATGGTCAATGGTTTGACTGCAAACATTTGTGCGTGCACACAGGCACAATGTGGCACACAAAGAACCCCCGAGAAGACCCAGAGTGCCCACTTCGTGTTACACTGTGGTACATATGTTGCAACTGATAGTGAAACATCTGCCAGCTCAATCTCTAGCACTGACCGATTTAACTTGACATTTACAGATGCACCAAAAATGTTTGGGTCTTCAGGTATCGGTTTGATTGTCTCCGCATGGTGCATTATTCATACACTGTAAACGGATCTTGCTCACATTTAAGCAGATAGCTTGATGAGTTTGGAAGTTGGTGTCTTTTGGGATAAAGTTTGGGACAAATGGACTCAAGAAACCAGGGTGCTCCAGGGTGCTCCAGGGTGCTCCAGGGTGCTCCAGGGTGCTGTGTTTCCAGGCGACGCTGCGTTTTGCCGAAATTCAATTTGCAGAGAGCAACTGCAACGAGGCTGACAGCAACGGACTTCAGAGGTTTGACCAGTTTCCAAGCAGAGCCAAATAAGTAAAGAGATGTAAAGGCCGGAAACAGATCAAAGATGATCAAAGTAGGGAAGTAGATGTACCAAAGGGTGGAAGTGTGATTTGAGACTTGCACTGAACTCCACCCGAAGGCTCGTGATCAGGGTGAGGAGGAGGAGGAGGGCACGTTTCGCTTGCTTTGGAGCACTCAAGCATTCTCTTTCGAATTCTTGCAAGAAATACAAAAAAGATGCATAGAGAACGAACATCAAACAAATTGCAATGAATTTTGATCATTTTTGATACCGAACTCAGAGCATCACAGCATGAGGGTGCTCAAGTTGATGCAGTCACTTGCTCGTTCCCTTGGTTGCAATCCTTGGTCAGTGTTGAAGATGGTGAAAAATACTGAAGACGGTGCATTTTGTGCACATTTTCATTCTTCTCAAAATGGCAACCGAACAAACTTCCTGAGGAAGCTAAAGAAACTGCTCCTCTAGAGCTGTTACTTCACAGGACCCGATGGAGCCTAAAGAGACAAGACGTGAGGCCCCTCGCAAAGACGCTTGGCGTTTGCAGAACGCTCTCCTTCGTGTTTCACATTGCGACCTCTTTGGAACTTGAAGCAGTTTTTTTGGGGATGCAAGGATGCTAAACGAGAGATGACCCGAGCTAGGGCCTTGGAAGATGCAAGAGGATCCATGAGCGGTGCGTTCTCCTGATGGTTTCTGGGCTTGCCTGCCTGTCTGCATCTGTCTGCTGTCTTCAGGTCTGTGTATGATGGACTTATCGAGAACTGATATTGAAGCTCCAGTAATTAACGTAGTGTTGCCGCAGACTTTGTCAAGTTTGAGAACTGGAATCTCGAGTCCTTCATCCTTTGCTTCGTGAGCACAAACACACCTTGTTGGCTTGGCTGTTGAGGTTCATTCATTTTTTCTGCCCATATCAAAGTAGTTTCTTCTTCTTTCCAATCTTCAAATATTTTATCATCCCAAGCAGTACTCAGCTCGCGACAGCTGAGTTCCTGGTGCTTTAGACTGGGGGGATCCCAGTCCATTTGAAGTTGCTACGCGAATCCCCCCTCTTCCCGAGCACATCTTGTGGTCGCTCCTTAGGTTCCTCCTTAGGTTCCTCCTCATCCTTTGGCCTACGATTATGCTCAAAGAAGATCATCAGTCATCATCATTTCGCCGTCATCCATCTGACATTTACAAGGACCATCCATTACCTACCATCATCCACCATCAACTATCTTTTTCATCATCGCCACCTTCACTGTCATTCACATCCATTTCACGAAAGGCCGTGGCAGCTGAGTCGCTTTACAGGGCCACCTGCGAGAATTTTCCCGCACAAAGGGTCTGATAGACCCCAAGCAGTTGGTTGTGAAGCATGGATTGACTGCAGAAATGAGATTTGATGCACTCGCAACTTCGAAAACCTTTCCCCGTTTCTGTGTTTTTTGTCCCGCGCACTCGGGCACGAAGACAAGCGGGGAGACAACTGGGAGACAAATTGGAAGGCAAGTGGGACACAAGTAGGGACTCAAAATTCTATGTTCCACAGGTCCCCGAACATGGACAGTAGAGAGACAAGTAAAGAGACAAGAGCGAGGCACATGAGACAACTGGGAAACAGGTTCGGAAACGTCCAAGGAGGAACGCAAGCCTGGAGAGCCTAAGGACTGTCCCAAAGATCGATCCTTTGACCAAGAACCCCGGTGTTTGGGGAATCTGGTTGCGGTTCTCTGTCACAGTTCTCGTTCCCCTGCCCCTCAAACAACTAGAGGTCACTTCAAGTTACTTCTATACTGAATTCACATTGGTGATAGACAGGGGTTTCATGAGTTTGTTCGCCAATCTATCCTGCCATATCCTGCCAAAGCAAAATGGGTGGCAAAAAGCAGCTTCGAGGTGTTGCCTTTGTCTGAAGTCTGAGGCTGCCAGGAAAGCTGCATGGAGAGCAATGCAAAAGGAGGCCAATGAAGTTTGGACCTGAGGATGACAGAAATGGTTTGCAAGTTGCCTATGAAAAAGATGTGTTCCGTGGCCGCACCCAGGAAAAAGAGGAGAAAGATGAGGAGTTGCGAAGTGTGTTTCGAAGACCTGCAGCGTTAGAATTGCATGCGAAACGATACAGAGATGTTATCCAAGAGCCGTACCACGTGTATTTCTTCCGGCGCAGGAGGGTGAAGACTTCAGAGGGTCCCTTTCTCAAGGATTTTTTTCAATGAATTCCACAAGTACACCGGAACAGAGAACTGAACTGCGGACCGCGGATGAGCTAAGCAACGAGGCGGGGAAAGCCACGACGAAGCCGTAGAGAGTGACGGAAAGTGTGGAGCATAGAAGAGCCAGTGCTTTGCACTGATGGTAGCCAATTCATTTATGAACACCTTTAGCAAGAAGCCAATAAAGCCAATGACTTGTTTTTAATGTTCTTGCATATTCTTTCTTCAAGAAGAGGATTGACACAGACTCGAGAAAGCGGCCAGAAAAAACATGAATGAATGAATGAACGAACGAACGAACGAACGAATGAATGAATGAATGAACGAAAGAACGAAAGAACGAAAGAACGAAAGAACGAAAGAACGAACGAAAGAACGAAAGAACGAAAGAACGAACGAACGAACGAACGAGCGAACGAACGAACGAATGAATGAACGAACGAGCGAACGAGCGAACAAACGAACGAACAAATGAATGAACGAACGAGCAAACGAGCGAACGAACGAACGAATGAATGAACAAAAGAACGAACGAACGAATGAACAAATGGTTGAATGAATGAATGAAAGACTCCTGTCTACGTCCGTCTGCACCGGCTTGAAGCGAAGCCAAGCTGTGTCAGACCAACTCCCATCACTTGTTATGCCAGCTCATGCAGTCTTGTCATCGGGTTCATTCGCATTGGAGTGGACCCTGGGTTCAAAATGTTTCTTTCTTTTTGTTCTGTATCAATATCATTTGAAATTCATTTGCTAAGTTAAATATTTGCCATTTACTGTGCACCTCCGCTTGCTGTCATCGGGACAGAGAGACGAACATGCAGGTGGGGAGACAAGTAGGCAGACAGAGAGGAAACCAACAAAACAATCAAAAACATTGCTCAATTTTGTCCCATGTTTGAGCAACAAGTGAGTTAAGTGTTTTCAAGTGATAAATGGAGCATCACACACACACACTATGACATAGTCGCATGACTGTCAGAAGTAAAGCATATTTCAATCCACAAACATAGTGTTAATTTGAGTCGAGGCTTGTCATTTATTTACAGACGAGGTTGCATCTTCCAATCTGAGCAATCTTTTAAGATAGAATTGTAGGAATACCTGCTCTTCGGGTTGACTAACGAGGCTGCATCTTCAAGTCCGAGCAATCTTTTGAGATAGAATTGTAGGAATACCTGCTGTTCGGGTTGACTGACGAGGTTGCATCTTCCAATCTGAGCAATCTTTTAAGATAGAATTGTAGGAATACCTGCTGTTCGGGTTGACATTGGCATTGGGACGTTTGATTGCTGTTCAAGCACGTTCATCCACATGAGTCAGTATGTTTTTGTATTCAGCCTTTTGGCCTTTTGCTTCCCAAGCCAGCGTCAACCAATTTTTTTTGCCGTGCAAGGCAAAGAGTGTCAGGGTCAATTGCTGGTGTCATGAATGAAATACCCAACTTATTGACATTGCCTCAAGCGGAGAAAAGTCTCGAAACTGAGAGCTTTGACAGGCTTTCTCTTATCTATCTAAGTACTATCCGATCTGATATATGCCAATACATTCTCTGTGCATGACATGTGCAATACCCTGCCAATGTGCAGTGCCTTGCCTGGCCGAATGCATGATCAAAGATAATAATAAAAGTTTGTACCAAGATATGCCAAGTTTCAAGAGAGCACTATGATAAAAGTCGGTGCAGACTTGGATCGGCCACTGTCTTGGTCTTCCGGTGCGAGCCTCAGTGTGACGCAATTCAAGCACTCTTCTTGACGTCGGCTACACATGGTTACACATGGTTACAGTAATTGTTATACACTCCTTGATTTGTTTGAAGGCACAGCTGGAGACAGCTGGAGACTGGAGTTGAAGCCCAAGTAGCCAGTCTGCTCGAAATTTGGCATTCAGAGCTTCCTTGTCAAATTTGTCAAGGTCAAGAGACCTCAGGCCGCGGCAAAACAATGGTACGCCTTCTGTCCAATGCGCACTGTGCTTCCATAAATTCATAATCATTCATACGTACAATGTAACATATACAGTCATATACATTGTAAACATATACACATAACATACATTGTATACATCAATCCAATGCATACAAACACACACACACACTCAAGTATATGGGTACGCACGTCGGTGCATGCGCACATCGTGCACATGTGGAGTCACGCACACAGGCATGCAAGCATAGAATGCACACACTGTCCATTTGTGTGTGAATATATATATATATAAACACAAATAAATGCATACATAGGTATTGATTCACACATATTTATATAAACATATATATATATGTATATATACAGTATATGTATATGAATATAGTGATGCAAAAAAAGAACAATACATGAATACGTACACAGACAGGCAAACACACACGCACACAAATAGTTTCAAGCGTCCATCAATTTGTCCATCCACTCATACGCAATTGCATGCCTACATTCATCTGGTATACTGGTACCTACCAGTACATGCCTACATACATCCATACATGCCCACGTATGTGCACACCCACAGACACTTTCACACACTTTCACACACTTTCTCACACTTTCACACATACACACGCACACGCACATACCCGCACCCACAGCAATCGATCCATCCATCCATCCATCCGTCCGTCCGTCCGTCCGTCCGTCCATCCATCCATCCATCCATCCATCCATCCGTCCATGCGTCCATGCATCCATGCGTCCATGCATCCATGCGTCCATGCGTCAATGTGCGTCCATGCATCCACACAGAGTTGCTTTGATACACACATGCACCGCAAATAATTGCAATCATTCATGCAAGTAACATTTCCCATGAAGACAATTTCAGTCCAAGTCATCCCAATGGATATGAAGTGGAGAAAATGGGTTCAGGGTTGGTCAGGTCAGACGTCCAGCAACCCTTCGCAGTGGCCCCAGCAACGTTTCCGACCCCCGTGTCGACCTTCGGACAGAGCTGTGAGGCTCCAAGCTGCTCATCTGAGGGCCAACGGGAGACTAAAAGACAAAAAAGGATGAAAACTCGAGAAAGAAATGACATTTTTGACATTTTTGACATTTGCATTTTCATTCGATGACTTGCTTTGCTGAGATTCTTTTGATTTGCTCAATGTTTCCAGGACATTTGCTGGAATTGTGCCTGCAACTGCTCACACAGCTTTGGGAAACAACATGTCACAACTTACAAGTAACTTACATCCTTCCACACAGGAAACCAGTGACGCCTGATTGGGTAGCTATCATCATGCTTCCAATCATAAACAGAACCTAATTCCGATCATGGACAGAACCTTTCACATACGCTGTCAAAGCATCACAAAGCATCGCAACGCATCACGAAGCATCACAGTCCACAACTGGAAGTGCAACTGGGCTATGCAAGACTCGAGCTGAGCAGGATTGTGGTTAAGCCAAGTCACTGATGCTGTGATTCCAATATATCCAACAGGACAGCGCGATGGAACGCTACAACAAAGGCCTAGCACGTGCTGTCCGTGGATTTGTTTTGTTTAATGTGCACTCGTTTAGATTGACATGGATTCTAGCCCACAATAGCCTACATGCACAATCATAAGATGGTCGTGTCACTGATCCATTGGACGTTTTCGCGGTGAAACAACTGACCGCTGAATTCTGTATCGACCTTTTAACATTGACTCAGAGTCCCAAAGTCCAAAAACGAAGCACCTCCATGGGTTGCAGATTACGGCGAACTTCAACGCTTTGAACTCGGCTTTTCTTTATCTTAAAGCTCATCTTATTTAAAACTCTTGGTTAATCGAAGATATTTAATCATCTTAGAGATTCTCACATTTCCTTTTCATCATCTTTTGATAATTTTTTCATCTTCCATCTTTATGCTCAGTGAACTCAATGCTATGCCATCTTTGTCCACAGCCTTTCCAAGAGTTACTCTTGACTTCACTACACAGTCATGGGATGCGGTTCACAAGAAATAGAAGTATACACAACTTACACATAAGGATGCAGATGCTGCGTTCGTTGTTCTCACTGGAGATTACATACTGTACGGGGGTCATTTTCAAGGACTTTTTTTGTTTCTTTGTAGCTTTTTTTGTTTACAGGACAGTTTTGGCTATTGGCTTCTGGCATTTAGCTTCTGGCATTTGGCTTCTGGCGTTTGGCTTTTGGCATTTGGCTTTTGAATTTGCTACTAGCTTTTCGCTTTTTCATCATGTTTTGTCTCAATGATGGTTTACATTGATTGACTTTGGACGTTCTGTTTTTTTGGTTTTCAACAGTGTTTATCGTTGGATGGTTTCCATGATTTTTTCCATTTTGACTCTGACTTTGGTTTTTATGGCTTTCCAATATTTTCTTTGTTTTTCATATTACTGGATGGAGAGGTTATGTCGCCAGCAGTCGTATCACTCTGCATGCGCGCATGGTTTTGTAATGGTTTTTCTATGATTTGGGTCGATTTGACCTGTTGGGGATCAAAGAGAGCAGTGCAAAACGATGCGTGCGCGCAGTATTTTGAGCAGATTCAGTCAATACAGTTAATACGAGTACCTGCAGGTTTGAGCGCGAGGAGTGTGGGATCTGATAACTGCGGCATTGTTTGAGCGCGTGCTGTGGCAGGCGCTGTGCAGTGATTTGCGTTTGGACATATATGTGGATAAATGCGTTGCAATTGCCTCGTTCGCCACTGTGCGCACACTTTGGCGCACTTTTTATCAAATCTTTGAAGCAAAGGGCGCCAGCTGAGGCAGGCTGTGCCATTGGGATTTGCTTTGGGTGATGGGACTTCTCTCGGGTGATGGGACTCAACTCCAAAACGGTGTGCCATGCGGGTGATGCTACTTCTCTCCGGGTGATGCTACTTATTTCCACCGCTTGTATCAACCTAAGCCGTAAAACCATACTGCAAGCCAAAAAACAGAAAAACAAAACCCTAGACCATATGCCCGAAAACATAAACCTCAAAAAACAGAAAACATAAATCCTAAAACCAAAAAGATAGAGCCAAAAACCAGAGATCCTAACACCCTACAACAATGAAACCTGAAACCCTAGACCTAAAAGAGTAAAACCTTCAACCCTGAAACCACAAGGGAAACAAATTCAAAAACCATATATACCCTAAAACCAAAAGCCCAAAAAACAGAAAACAAGAAAAACCAAACCCTAGTCCATAAACCCCAAAAACATGGACCAAAACACAGAAAGCATAAGCCCTAAAACCATAAAGCCTAAAGTAGAAAAAACCACAAGCTAAAACCTAAAATGATAAAGCCATCACCCTGAAGCCATAAGAAAAACAACAAAAAGCCCAACCCTAAACCATATATCTTAAACTCCTCAAACCATGAACCCTAAAAACATCAACCCTAAAGCCATGAACTTAAAGATATCAACCTAAACCCTACAACCATAAACCTAGAATATCAACCTTAATCCTAAAACCATAGACCCTGACACCCTAAAACCCACAAAGCCTAAAACCCAAACTAGCCGAAAAGCAGAAGACACGTCCTAGTTCCAAAAGCAAAATCAAGCAAAATCAAGCAAAATCAAGCAAAATCAAGCAAAATCAAGCAAAATCAAGCAAAATCAAGCAAAATCAAGCAAAATCAAGCAAAATCAAGCAAAATCAAGCAAAATCAAGCAAAATCAAGCAAAATCAAGCAAAATCAAGCAAAATCAAGCAAAATCAAGCAAAATCAAGCAAAATCAAGCAAAATCAAGCAAAATCAAGCAAAATCAAGCAAAATCAGCTACAGACTGCTGCAAGTAGCGAGGAAAGTCAAACCCAGACAGAAAACAAAACAAAAGCAAATCCCCAAAAGATCGCATCCTTACATGCTCCCCGGCCCAAAGTGTGGAGTACGTTTGACCACAAAATGTCACCCTTTTCCGATTCTCCCAACGCTGCAAGAAAACCCGAGGCCGCATATTTACCACCCCAAGAGCAGAGCAGCAGAGCAGCCTGTACTTTTACATTGATGCTTTTTTGATGTTTGGTACTTTGATTGTTATATACATATATTGTTTCTACATATTGTTCCTACATATTGTTTAATTACATTATATACATGTTGTCTATATATGTTTGGTTTACTTCAGCTGTTCCTTTGCGATTGAAGCAGTGCTGCATTGTGCAAAAGGTCTATTGACCCTGGAGGTGACATCTCCCCAGAGGCGGCGGGCATAGCATAGCACACAGACATAACTTACCTTTTGAATTCCTTATATAATCTTAAATATGAATATATATATAGGTGTTATATAAATCTTACATAAATAAATCTTACATAACTCACATAATATCACATAGACAACGGGACAATACACATGATAATTTTGGATGTTCACTAGCTGACAAAGTTGCAGATAGGTGTTCATTGGACCTGAAAGGCGGTCAATTGGTTCCAGTATTTTGTTTTTAAAAAAGTGTCTCATAAACTGCACTGTGCTGCATTTGTCACTTGCTCCTTCTGGAAATCTTGGCCACAGGGCTAGAAGAGACGGCATTTCTCTCAATGACGGGAACAGTCGTGAAGGAGACGTGGAGGCGAGTCCTTGTTATTCTAAAGTCCCAATCGCTGCAAAGTATTGCAGCCGTGACTTTCAGTTTTGTGTTTGCACTTTGTCGCGCATGCTCTTCGTGGTGGCTTCTTTCGCTCAACAATTCAGCGATGCCGCGTTTGTATGTATCCGACCTGCTTCACGGCTAGGGCCGCCCGCACAGTGGAATGCAGAGGGCACGAGGGATTGATATGCACATGGATAGGAAAACTGGTAGGTGAATAAGATGGATGGATGGATGGATGGATGGATGGGTGGGTGGGTGGGTGGGTGGATGGATGGATGGATGGATGGATGGGAAGATGGGAAGATGGGAAGATGGGAAGATGGGAAGATGGGAAGATGGGAAGATGGGAAGGATGGATGGATGGATGGATGGATGGATGGATGGATGGATGGATGGATGGATGGATGGATG
>VSDK01010122.1:143205-148602 GCA_009767595.1 Symbiodinium kawagutii | reverse complement strand
CAGGAACCAAATCATTGAGTCAAGATGGGTAAACAAACCCAAGGACAACGAAGTGAGATGCAGAATTGTAGCAAAAGGATTTCTGGAAACAATCCAGGATCTTGACACAATATATGCCAGCACACCAATCTTTGGCATATTGCGCATTCTGCTGACAATAGCACAATTCAAACAATGGACAGTGATGACAGGAGATGTCTCAACAGCATTCCTACACGCAATAGCGCAATTCAAACAATGGACAGTGATGACAGGAGATGTCTCAACAGCATTCTTACACGCAATAGCAGCAACAGACAATCTCTACATGTGGCCGCCAGCAGAGCTGTACGCCAATGGCCACAACACCACAACAGTGTGGAAGCTGAACAAAGCAATCTATGGACTGCGCAGCAGCCCAAAATCATGGCAAGACCACTTTGCCAATGTCCTACAACAACTGGGACTGATACGACTCACAAGCGAGCCCAACGTCTACAGAGACACGCAATGCACTGTGTACCTTTTGGTATACGTCGATGACATCCTGTTCATCGGTCAACAAGACCGAGTGCTAACACTGTTCACAGCAATACAGAAACAAGTGTTGCTACGACCAACAGGCAACCTGACAACAGGCAAGACAGTACAATTCCTCGGCAGAGACATCACCCAAAACGGTGATCGCTACTCAGTAGCACTGAGTCCACAATACATCACAACCTTGCTGAAGGAACACAAGCTCGACAACTGCAATCCCGTCACAACCCCAGGGACGGCAGGATTGAAACAATCAATCAACGACGAACAACAGCTCAACAAAGAGGAGCATGCAACCTACAGGAGAGCAGTTGGAAAGCTACAATGGCTGACCTACACAAGGCCAGACATCAGCTACTCAACAAAGGAACTGGCAAGGGATCTACAATCACCAACACAACACAGCTTGAACAAGCTCAAGCACCTACTACGGTACCTCAAGGGTACACAAGACTACAAGATGGTCATACAAACAACCATTCCACCAAACAGCGCAGACACAATCGACCTAACATGCCAGGTCGATGCCGACTGGGCCGGATGCCCAGCAACAAGGAAATCAACAACAGGATTCACAATCACACTGATGGGATCAACAATACAATTCGGCACAATCGGTTGTAGCGCTATCAAGTGCTGAATCCGAGCTGTATGCAATAGGAACAGGAGCAACAGAATCACTACATGCAATGAACTTCATCAAAGAAGCAATGCCAACAATGAAGGTCAACATACGAATCTACACAGACTCAACAAGCGGCAAAAGCATGGCAAATAGAATCGGGTCATCAAAGAAAGCAAAACACATTGACCTGAAGTATCTATTCATACAACAGCTGGTGCACAATGGCATTTTGTCAATCCACAAAGTGCACACAACAGCAAACACAGCAGACATCCTCACAAAGTACACCACGGCAGAGGTGCTTCACAAACACCTCTACAACATTGGCCTCCGTGGCCAATAACAAACACCAAACAATTACAATGCCCGCACGTTTCACAATACAATTGTACAGCTGTGCCATGGTACACTATATCACTGCTATCTAAGATACAATGGATGGGTACTATATGGACTACTTGACCTACAATAGTGTTTCAATCTTTTGCTTTGCGCAATTCACATGTCGACACTGCATGTTTTGATACGATTGAATTCAATCCTTTTTGCCGCCGCAGCCCTTTCACAAGAGCAGCGCCATCGGTGAGACAACCACTGTCAAGGTGACAATGGCGACCCAGGCACCACAATCGCCTGAACAATGCAGCGATGTGGAGCTGTTGACCGGCTCAATGGACGACAATTTCGATCGTCCAACATACAATGATGTGCCACTCCTCGGGGCAGGCACAATGAAGTGTGTGTACATGAATGCAGGCAGATTTGTCTGCGACCATGTCGCAGAGTTTACAATGCTCCGTCCTGTGGTGAACAATGAGGAGCCCAACAACAATCTCTGGAGTGAGAAGGTCCAGATCCAAACAGCTGGACAAGAGAGCGTTTGGATTACGGCTTTGACAATGGCCGAGTATGTCTCAATGCAAGACAATGATGGAAAGCTCGCAACCTTTGTGGGCAGCCTGAGAGCCGAACAAGGGTGGCATCAATTGATATTCCACCCGACAACTCAGGACGCGCTGAATGACATGGCCTTCCACCTGTCACGTGGTCATGTGACAATGGAGCCAGACAATGGCATCGTCCTGGTGGCCCTCACAATGGACACCTTCAATGCTGCAAGCCATGTGAGTCAAAGGTCGATCAACTTTTACCAGAGGGGCTACCACCTACAATACATGCAGGTGCTCAGTGACTGCACCTACACAATGAGCCGCCACGAGAAAGACAATGTGCTGATCTGCCAGGTCAAACAATGGGACCCAAGAGACCTGTTCAGCCGATGGACATGGCCGAAAGGATTTGTTTGGATCCTCAGCTCTGTGTTCAATGTGGAGGAGATCCTGAGGACAATCCCAACAAGCCCAGTGCACACGGGATTCCAACAGGCAATGTTGCAGCTGGGAGTTCAAGGAACAAATGAACTCCCACAAAATCTGCAAGGAGCCTTGGCAGCCTACAAGGCTCAGCACAACTTCTCCGAAGGAAGATCTACAAGCCATGGACGAGCTACAATGGGCCATCCAGAGCACAAGGCATGGATTGATGAGCAATCCATCAAGGCCCAGCTCGACAAGATGGCAATCGAGGAGGATGACAATGAAGACAAGCGCTCAATGAAGAGGGCAAGAGAGGACAAAGAGGCTACTGGCAAAGCCTCATCCAGCTGATCGCCAACAAGAAGGCATCAGATGACAATGGCACTCCAATGGTTCACAATGCATCGACAGTGAAGCCCACGACGCCAAACAATACTGCGCCACGAGCTGACAATGAGGTGACAATGTGGATCGTGCCGACCTTTCTTTTGGTCACAATGACCAACGCACTGTATAGGAGACAAAGCTCAACACATACAAGTGAATGTAAATAGTTGAACAATGATTGAAGACAAAGATGGGATGCCAATGGATGATTGACAATGTTGGTAGTATACAATTTTAACGGTGTGATCCACAAAGTGATCAAACCGAGGGACGGTGTTAAGATACAATGTTCTACAGTGTACATGGCCGAGTTGTACAATAGCACAGCACAATCACAAAGCCTCAACAATGGCTTTGGCTCAAGACAAAAAGAACAGAGTCACAAGTGCGTGCAGGGACAATTGAGTGACAATCAGGGATACAAAGATCATTCAAGAACAGTTGAACTTTACAGGATGGATGGATGGATGGATGGATGGATGGATGGATGGATGGATGGGTAGATGGACAGGTAGATGGACAGATAGATGGACAGATAGACAGATAGACAGATAGACAGGTAGACAGGTAGACAGGTAGACAGATAGACAGATAGACAGATAGATAGATAGACAGATAGATAGACAGACAGACAGACAGATAGATAGACAGACAGATAGACGGACAGACAGATAGACGGACAGACAGATAGACAAATAGACAGACAGACAGACAGACAAACAGACAGATAGACAGATAGACAGATAGACAGATAGGCAGATTGACAGATTGACAGATTGACAGATAGGTAGGTAGACAGATAGGTAGGTAGGTAGGTAGACAGAGAGATGGACAGAGAGATAGAGAGATAGATAAGAGACGATAGATAGAATGATAGATAGATGTGTGGATAGGAAGACAGATAGATAGACAGGCAGATATATAGGTGGATAGATAGACAGGCAGACAGATATGAAGAGACATATCACCGATTAATTCAAAATAAATAGACTGATAGACAGCGAAACTAGATAGAAAGACAGACAGACAGACAGATAATAGATAGATAGATAGATGGATGGATGGATGGATGGATGGATGGATGGATGGATGGATGGATGGATAGATAGATAGATAGATAGGCAGCAGATAGACCGGAAGACAGATAGATCGACAGAGAGACAGATAGATAGACTTAGACACATAGATACTGTAGATAGGTCGTACTGATGGATTGGGTGATTGATTCAACTACTTCGATTTGATTCAACTAATTCAATTCTATTTGATTCGTTTTGATTCAGTTTGGATTTGGATTTGGATTTGGATTTGGATTTGGATTTGGATTTGGATTTGGATTTGATTTGAATTGATTGATTGATTGATTGATTGATTGATTCTTTGATTGTTTGATTTTTCAATTGAAGAACTTGATCGATTGATAAGTAGATAGATAAAGGATAGATCTGCAAGTGACCAATCAGGAAGGGCCTTGCACTGCGTCCTCTCATAGTCCTTTTTGATAGGCATCTCTTTGAACTTCTGCTCTTCTGATGGTAGCTAGTCTTGAGAGCGCAGTCAGAACAGCGAGCACACCAGCATCTTACGGGTATCTCAAGCTCAGTTTTGAAGGACTATGTCCTTGGAATCTCTTCAAAGCAACTTCATATTTCAGCCCCACCCAACTCGACCCCACCCGCTCACCACCACCAAAAATTAACAAGAACAACAGCAATGTTAGCGACAACAGCAAGAGCCACAATGTAACAACCAACACGACAAACCGCAAGGGCGTCTTTGCGAGGACAACCGCAACGACCGCAACAAACGCAAGGTCAATACTAAGAACAACCGCAGCAATACAGCTATTGTGTGAATGCCCCAATCTAAAGACAGCAGATCACAACACTACCACCAACAATATCATCAACAAGGACAAGAATAACGCAACTACAACAGACGTCAACAATAAAAGTGCCGTCGACAAGGACAAGGAATACAGTGACGACGACAAGGGCAACGACAAGGGCAACGACAAGGGCAACGACAAGGGCAGCGACAAGGGCAGGGACAACAGCAACACCGCCAACAAGAACAGCAACAAGAACAATGAGAACAAGGGCAATAGGAACATGTTTCATCCAATCATGTTGCAAGTACCCTGCGGAAGCACCTCCTCGAAAGGCTTCAGCTGTCGTTCGAGATATGGGCCGTAACCTTGAACATGTCATGGTTCAGCTGAGCAAGCGAGAGATGCTGGCTTGAACTTCTTTGTCAAAGACCGCCTGACTAACAGATATTGGCTCCATGAACAGCAAATACCGCAAAACAAGAGATGTTGGCTTCAGAAAAATGCTGCAAATATCATTCAGGTCAGAGATGCTGGATCTAGAATTGGCGTATATAAATGCTTTGCGGACAAGAGGTGTTAGCATGGGAATGCTTCAGAAAGATTGCAAGCTGGTGACCCCAAAAAGTTTCAACAACGTACAAAACCAAAAACAACATCTGAGGTGTAAAAACGTCAAGAGGGACATGTGTGTGTTTCTTGATTTCTCTCCCAAATGTGCG
>VSDK01010122.1:138205-140705 GCA_009767595.1 Symbiodinium kawagutii | reverse complement strand
CTTTTGACATCATCTCTTCTGACATTCTTTCTGACATATCTTCTGACATTTCTTCTGACATTGTATCCTGACATTTCTTTTGACATTCTATCTGACATCTCTTCTGACATTCTTTCTGGCGTGTCTTCTGACATATCTTCTGACATTCTCTCTGACATTCTTTCTGGCATATCTTTTGACATTCTTTCTGACATCTCTTCTGACATTCTTTCCGGCATATCTTCTGACATTCTCTCTGGCATTCTTTCTGGCATATCTTCTGACATTCTCTCTGACAAATCTTCTGGCATTTTTATCTGACATGTCTTCTGACATTTCTTCTGACATTCTATCCTGGCAATTTTGTTGACATTCTATCTGACATATCTTCTGACGTTCTTTTTGGCATCTCTCTTGACATGCTCTCTGACATTCTTTCTGGCATATCTTTTGACATTCTTTCTGACATCTCTTCTGACATTCTTTCTGACATGTCTTCTGACGTTCTTTCCTCGCGGTTGAGGTCCGGCAGCGACCACTGGGCGTGGTTGCTCGTGGTTGAGGTCCGGCAGCGACCGCTGGCTGCGGATGGTCGTGGTTGAGGTCCGGCAGCGGCCGCTGGGCATGGATGGTCTTGGTTGAGGTCCGGCAGCGACCGCTAGGCATGGATGGTCGTGGTTGAGGCCCGGCAGCGACCACTAGGCATAGATGGTCGTGGCTGAGGTCCGGCGGAGGAGGAGGCGAAGAAGGAGAAGGAGGAGAAGGAGTCAGCTCTGATAAAATCTAACAACCCTCACCTGACAGGGGGGAATAACCAGAGACAAAAAACACCAGATACAAAGAATCACCAAAGGCAATTACTTGGCTTCGAGTGATCCCCACCATGTCATTTCAACAACGCTTGTTGACTCCACTTTTGTCTGACATTCTCTCCGACATTTAGAATGACATTCTTTCTGACATATCTTCTGACATTCTTTCTGACATATCTTCTGACGTTCTCTCAGGCATACCCTTTCACATTCTTTCTGACATTTTTTCTGCCACATCTTCTGACCTTTCTGACAACTTTCTAGTCGGACAATCTTTCTGACATCTCTTTTGACATTCTTTCTGACATTCTTTCTGACATCTCTTCTGACATATCTTCTGACATTTCTTCTGACATTCTATCCTGACATTTCTTTTGACATTCTCTCTGACATTCTTTCTGGCATATCTTTTGACATTCTTTCTGACATCTCTTCTGACATTCTTTCTGACATTTCTTCTGACATTCTCTCTGACATTCCTTCTGGCATTTCTTCTGGCATATCTTCTGACATATCTTTTGACATTCTTTCTGGCGTATCTTCTGACATTCTCTCTGACATATCTTTCTGGCATATTTTTTGACATCATCTCTTCCAACATTCTTTCTGACATTTCTTCTGACGTTCTCTCTGGCGTACCCTTTGAAATTCTTTCTGACATCCTTTCTGCCACATCTTCTGACGTTCTTTCTCGCATATCTTGTGAAATTCTTTCTGACATTCTTTCTGATATATCTTCTGACGTTTCTTCTGACATTCTCTCTGACATTCTTTCTGGCATATCTTTGCACATTCTTTCTGACATATCTTCTGACATTCTTTCTGGCATATCTTCTGACATGTCTTCTGACATTCTATCCTGACATTTCTTTTGACATTCTCCCTGACATATCTTCTGACATTCTCTCTGACATTCTTTCTGGCGTATCTTTTGACAATATCTCTGACATATCTTCTGACATTCTTTCTGACATGTCTTCTGACATTCTCTCTCGCATTCTTATTGGCATATCTTTTGACATTCTCTCTGACATATCTTCTGACATTCTTTCTGACATGTCTTCTGACATATCTTCTGACATTCTCTCTGACATATCTTCTGACATTTTTTCTGACATGTCTTCTGACATTTCTTCTGACATTCTATCCTGGCATTTTTTTGCATTCTATCTGACATATCTTCTGACGTTCTGTTTGGCATCTCTCTTGACATTCTCTCTGACATTCTTTCTGACATATCTTCTGACATTCTCTCTGACATATCTTCTGACATTTTTTCTGACATGTCTTCTGACATTTCTTCTGACATTCTATCCTGGCATTTTTTTGCATTCTATCTGACATATCTTCTGACGTTCTGTTTGGCATCTCTCTTGACATTCTCTCTGACATTCTTTCTGGCATATCTTCTGACATTCTCTCTGACATATCTTCTGACATTTTTTCTGACATGTCTTCTGACATTTCTTCTGACATTCTATCCTGGCATTTTTTGACATTCTTTCTGATATTCTTTCTGATATATCTTCTGACATTTCTTCTGACATTCTCTCTGGCATTCTTTCTGGCATATCTTCTGACATTCTTTCTGACATCTCTTCTGACATTCTTTCTGACATGTCTTCTGTTGTTCTTTCCTCAGGGTTGAGGTCCGGCAGCGACCGCTGGGCGTGGATGGTCGTGGTTGAGGTCCGGCGGGGGACGCGGGG
>VSDK01010122.1:120504-136223 GCA_009767595.1 Symbiodinium kawagutii | reverse complement strand
TCTGGCGTTCTTTCCTCGCGGTTGAGGTCCGGCAGCGACCACTGGTCGTGGATGGTCGTGGTTGAGGCCCGGCAGCGACCACTAGGCATAGATGGTCGTGGTTGAGGTCCGGCGGAGGAGGAGGCGAAGAAGGAGAAGGAGGAGAAGGAGTCAGCTCTGATAAAATCTAACAACCCTCACCTGACAGGTGGGGAAAAACACCATAGACAAAGAACCGCCAGAGACAAAAAACACCAGAGAAAAACACCAGAGACAAAACACCAGAGACAAAACAACAACAGAGACTAAAAATCACCAGAGACAAAATCACCAGAGACAAACAAGACGAGAGACAAAAGACACCAGAGACAAGAAATCACCAAAGACAAAAAAACACCCGAAGAGAAAAAACACCATTATCATCACTTTCAACCATCATCCACATGTTCACTTCATCTCAAACAACTTCTCTTCCTATATGATATCCTCTTTTGG
Organism: Symbiodinium kawagutii; assembly: GCA_009767595.1. Lineage (NCBI taxonomy): Eukaryota > Dinophyceae > Suessiales > Symbiodiniaceae > Symbiodinium > Symbiodinium kawagutii. The sequence goes on along the minus strand of VSDK01010122.1, from coordinate 135,749 downwards.
AAACTTCCGCCACCGCCTTGCGCGCTCACTATGTTATCTAAGGTTTTTCTCTCTGGATCCACATCTTCCCCTGTGCCTTCTCTTCTTAGAACATGTGAGCACATTGAATTTTGGCTTACACAACATGTCAAGAAGAGCTGCGTGTGGGCTGAACTGGTTCCATTGTGACATACTCGATTGTTATTTACGTATGATTATATACTATATATTTATATATATATACAATGAGTTACACACATATATGCATGTAAATAAAAATTTGATACATATGATGATACATGTGACATACTCGTTGATTATTCGCTTTGGATTGCTTTTGTTTATACTGCTGAGAAAACGGTCCACAGCACAGTACGGGTGCAAGGGTTGCAGAAACTCCACGGCCGAAAAACAACTGCACGACAGACGGCGGTTCAAATGGTGGTTACGGCATTTGTCTTCTTGCAAACAAAATAGCAGCTATTGATGGCTGGTTGATGGTTAGAATTTGTGTCTTGACATCCAGAATGTCACAGTTTGTCAGGGCTTCGGTGACAAGTGCCTGGCTAAGACCAAGTGGCTAGACCAAGCAGTGATTTGGTTCAGTGAGAAGCACATGCAACGAATGCTGATCTCAGATGCTGTTTTGAATTCGAATGCAAAAGATGCAACTATAAAGCAATTATACAGAGTAAACATTATGTATAATATACCTCTCTAGAAGAATCATATTATAGCATTGGCAGTTTTGTCTTTCAACATTGACAGTTCAGGCAGCGCCTTCAACGCGAGATCATACAAGGACTGCTTGCTGTGCAGAGCCGATGCAGCATGAAAGTTTGAACATACAAATTTACAGTTGCACATTTTGAAACACGTGTATTGTCAGGACAACGCCGGCCTCCTGCAAGGAATCGGATCGCTTTGTCTTTGAACGTTTGAACCTGGTTTGGAGTTCTTGCACTGGTGACCGTTCTCAGGGCTTGGAATTCCAGGCTTTTGGTTTCAGCACTGAAGCCTTGTTGTTATTCAACGAAAGGGGCAGGAATGGGCAACAAGTTGCACTCAATGCTAGGAAGACAAGTTGCTCACGTTTGTAGGATGCCTTTAGCTCTGCTGTTACAAGCTTTGATCACTGAAGCCGCAGGATATCGATGCGAACACCAGAGAAGCTGGAGGCTCTGCAGCGAGCCATGGTGATGTCATGGAAACATATGCGAAAACCATATGCTTCGCATGGTGACAAGCTGAACGACTTCCGGTCTTTGAATCTGACGGCAGGTTTCTTCACGACACGAAAAGGAGATGAATTTCTCTCCTCCGAAAGGCTCGTGTGCTTTGTGCCATAGCTTGAAATGAAGTTATGTTCGTTGAGGTGTCCCTGGCCGGCGACCCTCGAATGCGAAGGAGATCTGAAGCCGGTGATGGTTAAAGAATTTGGAGCATTGTGAGCAGCATTGTGAGGAGCATTGTGAGGAGCATTGTGTTAGCATTTGAAAGCCTTATACTTCAGTTGAGTCGTGTAGTGAGACCTCACAAAAATCCTGTTCGAAAAGGTTGAATCTCATCTGCAAAGCCTGAAGCGTTGGCAGGCCTGACGGATAACTCCCATGCCTTGGTCATTTGTCCATGCTCACTTTGGGAGGTTGACAGCGTGGGGGTTCGGTTGGGCCCTTTTCATTGTTGAATACCTTTGACCTTTGATACTTGTCTTGCACAGGAAGAAGTGGATGGAACTGGCGACGGTGGAAGGATTGCCCTCGCCTTTCTTGTTCGAACAAAAGAAAACTGTCTTGAAGCCGCCACAAAGTTGTTCTCGCAACAGCACATTCACTGTGGTATACAGTGTATACTTCCTCAGTTTCATCTCCAGGCGTCCCTTGCAAGACCATTGCAGAGCGGCATCCGGGCTTTTGGAGCAGGAGACACTGCACAGAGATGAATCGAATCGGGGGAACCCTGAACAATGCAGTGAGGGTCTCCCCAATTCATAGAAGGCGCTTGGAAAGTACGTGAGAAACCCAAAAGGGAGACCCAAAAGGTTGCCTTGCTCGGACGATCAGCTGGCTGCGATTACCTTGCTGGCACGTGATGACAATGAGGAGAAGCTAGACTCATTTTTGAGATCTTCAGGCTATTGCGCCGGTGCCTAAGACCTGACATTTCTGACATCTCTTGTTTGTTAAGGTTTGCTGTTTCCCGAGTGCCATCTTTCGTTGAACCTGTTTGCCATCACACCAGGCCGTAGCTGGATCTCAACCTCGGGAGGACGGATCATCTTCCCTCCATCTCCCACGGAAAAGTCAGTTTGTTACACAAAGTCATGAAACTCATCTCAGTAAGTCCTTTCAGTAAGTCCTTTCAGTAAGTCCTTTCAGTAAGTCCTTTTGTATCTTGGTGGTACAATCGAATGTCTTGAGTCTCGAGGTGTTCTTTGTTTTGTTGTCCAGGGGTGCTGGGAGGACCTTCCCCGCCTGCAGAACGCACTTGAGTTCCTGCGCAGCTTGCCCTACTATCCACAAACGCTTCTTGACAATGCCAGGCCAGTGCCTGTACCTATTGAATCCTATTGCTTTAATGGAACGAACATGAACGAACACATGGGCACCACATATGGGCACCACATATGGGCACCATATGGGCACCACATATGGGCATTACATATCAGCATATCTCAACGCCATATTTTGCACTGGGGAGGAAGATGAGGAAACTGACCTGATCTGAAAGGCCTTTCTTGCCGCCGCCAGTGTCGCTGAAGCCCACTTTGGTTTTAGACCTCGACGAGACCTTGGTGGGAATTCCCAGTTGCGTTTACTCTTTGAAACAAATCATTCATGTTTCATCTTTTGCTATTATTTTTCTCTTTCAAAAAAAAAAAATATATATATATATACATACATACATGGAGGCACGTTGATATTTACCCTCGCGTTTTCGTGCTGATTGGGTGGGTTTGGGGGCGGGTTGGGGTGGGGTGGGGCATGTTAACGTTCGCTGGCACTTGCGTCATGATGTTGATGCTACGCCAGGGAAGGGTTGGGGTGGGGTGGGGCATGTTAACGTTCGCTGGCACTTGCGTCATGATGTTGATGCTACGCCAGGGAAGGGTTGGGGTGGGGTGGGGCATGTTAACGTTTGCTGGCACTTGCGTCATGATGTTGATGCTACGCCAGGGAAGGGTTGGGGTGGGGTGGGCATGTTAACGTTCGCCGGCACTTGCGTCATGATGTTGATGCTACGCTAGGGAAGGGTTGGGGTGGGGTGGGGCATGTTAACGTTCGCTGGCACTTCGTTGTGGCGAATTAATTTGCCAAATAAAGCCAATCTGACAAGAGAATTGGCAGCAATCATGACTTGAAGACGCAGAGGGGACCGGGGAAAAGAAACTACTTTTGCACTTGCAGCAGGGCTGTGTCTTCAGAAGCACGAAATATTGTAAAAACCAATGCAAAATGCACATGGTGAGCCCAAAACACAGGCGAAACGCATTTCAAAATCATCCATGAACACGAAATGCTGGAAAGGTTGCCGTAAATGAACGATGAAAAACGCAGAATGTCACCGATAACCCAAGGGCAAATACCCGCGTGTGACCATATACATACTTATTCGTGTGTTCACTAGAACGTAGGGTTAGCGGGTGTTACCATGTGCCGTAATGGCTCAAGTTGTTTCCCCGCTGTTTAGAAAAGACCTGAAGTGTCACATGCCATCCTTGCCATGGGTGGTCACTATCACCCTTGCTGTGAGTACTGGAACAGTGAACGTCCTGGATTTCTCATGGCTTTGGGTACCCAATTTTGATGAGACAACTCTGGGTGATCCACCCCCACTCTTAAGTGAAGGGAGTGGTCTGGACAGCGATGGCGAAGGAACGACCAAGCACAGCTGGGCTCATTTCTGGGGATATTCAGTGTTTCACTGGGATGTCTATTCATGGATTGGGCCAGCGTGGTTTAGCACCCCAGCATCTCCTGGCACTTTGCATTCAACTGGCGGTTGGGGGCTTTACCTTTTGGACCAACTGGGCTTGTGGGTATGTGGAGATTTCTGGCCGCTGATAGCGTGGACATTGGTATTCACTTTTCTTCTGGGATTCACTGCAACCGCATTGTATCTCCTTTGGGTGATGTTTAGGCCATGTTTCGCGTTTTGCAGATGCTGCTGTCGCCAGACAAGAGCAGCCGCACGTGAGGTCGGGGAGCTCCTCCCAGAAGTGAACCCAGGGGGCTCGTATCGAAAATTGAACATTCGCGGTCCTGCATCCAGCGAACACGTGGATTCCGAGTTCTTCCAAAGGCAGATCAAAGGTAGAGGCTCTGAGAGGAAACCAAACGATGTAGCGGTCTTGTTGGATTCCCATGCTGCACGCCTAAAGCCAGATGGAGACCATTGGGCCCGTGTGGATAGGTACGGACTGTGGGTGAAAGTGCGAGAGGTTAGAGGAGCAACTTCAAGGCAACTAAGGCAGAAGCTTGAGGTGGAGGGTAAGGTACATTTGTGCCGGGATCATTCCTGCCCCTTGGAAGCAATGCCTACACCCGGAATTCACTGCAAAGCGTATGCCTCCGTAGATGCAAACGCCTTAGTTGACTTGGGGGCTTATGCAGGGTGGTCCACCCGACGAGCCTTTGTTCTCATCGCTAGAAGCTGCAAGAGAGCAGGAAGGGGCTTGGGACTAGCTTTGTATTACCTGTCAGGGTGCTTCCTGATTAGAAAGCTCACCAGGGGAGTTCCTCCCCCTCGCACCATTCAGGAGGGACCTGTTGTACGTCCATTGGACCCGGAATCAGAGTCTGAGGCGGAGGTTCTCGACGATCCTTGTGAAGCTGTCCTAGTTGGACTAGAACACGGTGGAAAGATTCGTGCGCTGGCCACTGACCCTTGCTCTGACCAGGCCAGTGGCGCCAATGTCAGACTCCTTGAAAGCGACCGAGCGTTGTCGGATGTGAGGAATCGGGCCACGGTTAAACTGTGTGACCATCACCGTCAACTCTACGTAGCAGCCTGCAATGGACGCAAATGTAGTGTACAGACGTGCTATGAGAAAGTCGAGGGTGCAAAACAGGGAGTTCCTCTCTGCGCCAAACACCTGACCGACATTGGGTTGGAAAGGTGAAGTTGAATCGATCGCAGCTACCGATCAGTCGGATGTGGAAGGAAATCCTCCAGCCACCCCCAAGTCGAACACCCAAACACCCGGCACTCCTAGGAGGAGGCGTTCCGCCTCAGCTGAACCACAAAGCCAAACGCAACGGCAAGTTGAAGGAAAGCTCCAGCAGGGTCCCTGCCTAGTTAAGGTTCGGCCACAATGCTTTCAACAGCCAGGGTCGGTACCACGTTGGTTGGTGTTGTTTGGGACTATTGAGGGAGTAGCTGAAGAAAGCAGAGGGGGGGAGCTACTCTCCATATCACTACCTGGCACTGGCACACGGGTGTGTGTGCGCGCCGATGCCGTGCTGGAAGCTCCTTCCGACAATGGGTCAGGCCGAGTTCAGAAGGGTTGGGTTCAAGGTTTTCTCCAGAATGCGCATGAGGACGAGGTTGGCCGAGGCATCTCGATCTTGGTCAGTCGGGTGACCGAAGGGCAAGCTTCTTGGCTTAGTAGCTGGGAAGGGGAGATCGTCAGCGGCGACCCCGTGTGGACGTCGCAAGAACGAAGGGCCTGGAGTACTCACCCTGCCAGGGAGATCCTCCCCCATGCAGAAGCCTACGTCCAGCAGGAACCCAGCAGCACTGTGGAATCAGACTTCATGACCCCGCCGAGGCCGGGGGATATCAAAGAGGCCAGTGAAGCACCTACGGAACTCCCGCCGTTCCCAGATCTCGTGGAGGGTCCATCTGAGAACTTAGAGGAAGCAGTGCGAGCATTAGAGCAGCATGAGGGAGAAGCCCAGACCGAAGAATTGGTTCAGATGATAGCCTCAGCGTTTGATGTGGATTCAGAGAAGCTTTCCGCTAGGATGGAGAGAAGATCTCACCAGCCACCCCCAGGATTGACTCCTATTCCTCAGGTGTTTGAATCCACTAGGAAGGAATTGAGCAAGGTCTCAGTCCCAGGTGGCGAGATTACAGCCACAGCGGCCAACCCATCAATCCCCCCCGGGCTGATCCAGCCAGCCCAACCAAGGACAGCAAACCCACTCTTGGGGAAGTCGAATGCCACCCCTCAGCTTTTCCCTTCGAAGAGAGAATCAGGAAGCAGCCTGATTAAACCAGCATCGACTCACAACCCGTTTCTGGCCAATCGAGTAGGAGCCACTTACGGGGAGGTCCTCCCACAAGGCAGCTTGGCTCACGCCAAAGCGACTGACCGAATCATCCATGCTATCGATGGACTAAGGAAAGCCCAAGATGATGAGAAAAACCTGACTAAGGGCAGCTTGTCATCGATCAGGGAGGCCGAAAAGATGGATGTCTTTCTGGCAAGGGGTTGTGGCACATTGACCATTGAAGTGGCACCCGGGGTGTACGGTAAGGAGCTCTTCCATGCTGGGAAGCGGGTCGCTCAACACGCCAGGCACATGCTCCACCTCATCAAATGGCCCGTGCTCATGACGAATCGCGTTCTCCTAGGGATAGCCGGACTATGGTGGGGAGGCAAAGAAGGGTACACCTTGCACGCTTCAGATTGCGTCACCGCTCGGTCCGAGCAACTCGATAGTTGGACCCCTCCGACCGATTCAAAAGTGGAGAGCCGGCAGAAACCTCCAAATGTTTTCAATACTTGGCTCCGCTACGCTGAAAACTCTGTCAAAGTGTTTGGGGCTTGTTACGGATCCGAACATGTGCAGGAGCGCATGGAATGTTTGACCGCCCTCAAGGAAGCTCACGAGGAAGATGACCATGCCTTCCCGGCCGCGTACTGCATCGAGCTTTACGAAGAACTCGTAGCAGCATGGTGCGAAGAGCTCAGAGAGAGCCGGCGAAAGATCTGCGCAGCACTGGGTACGGAGAACCCCCGTCTGGAAGATATAAAGATCTTCGCACTTGCACCAGGAGCGGACGGTTCGTCCAACTTCCAGTTTCCAAGGATCTGGGATCTGGCGGATCCCGCTGGTTACTACCAAACGGTAGTGGTGCCCAGACAGGAGCGTCAGATGTCACGCTTGCTTCACAAGCAGCTTCATGACCATACCCTCAAGAATCGGAAGACAGCAGGTGAGCCATCCCTCGAAGAGGAAGACCAGAAGCCAGGCAAGGCACCCCGCCTGAACTTGAAAGCAGAGGATGCTCCATCCACTGCCGGGGCCGATCGGGCAGCCTATCCCGCGGGAAAGCGGCTCACACCCGCTGAGGCCTCTAGATCCATTGAACACGCTCCAAAAGACACCAAGTCAGGCAAGCCTATCTGTTGGGACGCGGCCACTCACATGGGATGTCAAAAGGGAGCTAAGCGCCCCCATGCCCACGAAACCCTGCCAGGTCTGGCCAAACTCGACTACAGCGTTGCCATGCAAATCCTTCGGAGAGGGGGGTTGAAGAACGGCCCAAAGATCGATCCGAAAGAAGTCGACGGTCGAGTGGCCCAGTTAAGGGCACAAGCCGCAGCTGATAAGGCCAAAAAGATGCAACCAAAACCTGGAGCTAAACCCAAGCCTAAGGCAAAGGGAAAAGCAAAAGCAGGGGCATCGGCAAATGAGGAGAAAGCCGGCGAAAACCAATGGGATGCCCCGGAGGACTTTCAAGTACCCCTCACACAGTTGGAAGAAGAACTAGAAGAGGCAGTGAAAGGACCTGATCCCTCATGGCTGGAAGTTCCTTCCCACGCGTGTGAAGAGGAACCCGCGCCTGGCCAGGATGAACTCACTGAGGAGGAGCAGGACCGTTGGACACGTTGGCAATCACTTTTGAGTGGTGGGCTGTTCCAGCCCTTGCAGTCACCCTCCGACTACCTTCAGTCTCACGTGGTAGCCAAGATGCTGGCAGCGCAAGATTGCGGACAACCGTGTGACTTGGCCCAATGCTTGGAAGAAGCTGGGCATAAAGCCGATGCCGAGTTCTCCCCACCCAAGTGGGAAGGATCAGTTGGATATGGCTTTCTGCACTTCGACCCAAAGTTCAGTATCGAACCGGTGCCGTTTCAGGACCACCAGGACAAGCTTCCAAGGAAAGAGACGGGGGTTCCCCTCAGTGACGGCCAAGAAGTTGAAGAAAGGCAATGCCTCCCCCTTCACGTGGGTATCGGATTGAGCAAGGTCACCGTCCCTAATGCTGATGACCAACAAGCACTGTCCTGCGCAGCCAAACTGCGTAAAGCTCTCTGGGAGGAAGCGGTGGCAGCACAAGCCCAGCTGGGAGATCCTCCCGTGTGGATCACAGAGACGGAACACTTCCTGCGTCAAAACATCCATGACTGTGTATACCCGCGCCACGAAAAGGATTATCGAGCCCTCCAACACTTTTCCCAAGGGCAGCTATCAGGTGTCACGTTAGCGGTCCTACGACTGTCCTACTTCGGACGGGTGGAGGTTGACTTGCTTCATGGTGGAGAGAATCAATCCGACAAGGTCGTGTTCACCACCATTCATCGAGGACACATGAGGTTGCTCCAACCACCTGATGCAGCAGCCCTTCTGGATGCACTGCGCAGGCATGACAAAGTGGTCCGTGAACTGGTCTGTGAGGACTGGAGAGAAGCACTTGACCAAGCCCAACAAGAGGACCCAATGGTACCTTCCAAGCTCCCTGCCTGTGCGCGATGCAACCAGCAGCAGAAGCATCCCTATCGTGACTGGAGAGAAGCACTTGACCAAGCCCAACAAGAGGATCCAATGGTACCTTCCAAGCTCCCTGCCTGTGCGCGATGCAACCAGCAGCAAAAGCATCCCTATCGCGTAGGGCAGACAATGCCAAAGCCACCTGCTTCCCTTGAGGCGTGCCTCCATGAGGATCCGCAAGCTTTGATGGCGGCTGGTCCAGCCCTCCGAGATCGCCCTGCATTTGCGTATGGCCCTGTTGGCCAGGAAATTTATGCCGGATGGGGAGGATGGACTCAAGGGCTCCGCTACCAAGGTTTAGTCTGTCGTGATCCCATTGAGTACTTTGATGATCCAATTCGTCAAACTGGATACAAACCCGATCATGACCTCACCAAACCCGAGGTTAAAGCGAGGTTGTTAGGGCTAGCCGGAGCAATGCCAGGACCTGATGTGCCAAACACCTGGCAAATAGGACTGGTATGCATTTCATACTGCGATCACCAACTCAACAATGCCCCAAGGAGACGGTTCCCGTCCGAATGAAGTCCAAGGAAACGAAGATGCTGCATTTGTAGCTGAAGTGTGTTCCACACTATGGGAAAACGGTAGACTCTTCTGCATTGAGAGCAGCGCGCCCACCGGTCGTTACCCCAAACTGTGGGATCAACCTTGCATCCAAGCCCTCCGTCAGAAGACTGGTGCAAAGATCATCCCGATGGCGATGTGTGCGTGGGGACTCGGCCCTCCGGAAGCTGAGCCGCAAGACACCCATAGGAAGTTGTCATGGTGGATGGTATCCCCAGAGCTCTACCCTTGGGCCCTGCTTTTCCTTGCCAGACGATGCCCAGGAGTCGGTCCGACTCATCAACACGTACCCCTCAAGGGAGCCAGCCCCATCCCATCGGTGCCCCTCACCCGACTGGCGCAGCAGTACGCTCCCAGCTTGTGTGCTGCGTGGGGGTTGGTCGTGAAAGCCGCCTATAAGGAGTGGGACTGGACCACCTACTTGCATGAGCACCAGTCATTCAAGGCCCTGGAGCAGTGCTGGAAGGACCTGAAGGCACCACCTTGGCCCATCGACTCAGCCAAGTCGACCGCCCGGACCCTTGGAGAAACCACTGTGCCATCTCCAGTTGATCCTGTCCTTGTCCCATGTGCCGGTTGCGGCCTTCAACAAACAGACAAAGCCGGGCAAGTTCCTTGCCCTTTCTGTGAGTACCAAGGGGGGACTGAAGAAGTTGCTTTCACAGAGCCAGAGCCCACCCACACAACTTACCGAGAAGACAGTTGCAAGGCGGGGAGAGCCGAAGAGGATGCCCTTCAGGCCCTGGCCAGGGACTATTTGGGCAAGTGCCAAGCCCCATTCTCACAGGAAGCACTCCGAGAAACCACGGCTGCAGGCAACAGGGTGCTGTTAGCAGCACGGTCCGTGCCCGCAGCAGCGGAAGTCATCAACCAAGTTAGGATCCAACAACAGGGGGAATACCTTCAGAAAGCAGCACAGAAAGAACTGAGAGGGTTGTCCAGCCAACATGCTGAATACCTCCATCAGTGCGTGCTCCAGGGAGTTCCTTCCAGGGCAAGATCCACTCCAGTAAGAGAAAAGGCAAAGAATCACGGCTCAGTCAGGGGCTATGAAGAGGAGATGCTGCAAAAAGCGTGGAAGGACGCTTCATATGGCGCAGTCCTCCTTTGCCGAAACTGGGGACGAGCAATCTGACCATGAGGTCGAGGAGATCCTCCTCAAGAGTGGAGTCGCTGAGAGTCCCCTGGGCAGGGTCCCAAAGCAGAATCCCGACCGCACTCTGTCAGCAGAAGGAAGGCCCATCAACGACATGAGAGGCCGAAACGGGCACGGGTCAAAGTACGACCACCCGCCTGCATCCCAGCCAAGGCACAGAGCAGTTGTAAGGCAAAGTCTCTGGTGGAGAGCCAGGCACCCGGGTATCCCCCAAAGATGCGCCAAGAGGGATGTCCCCCGAGCATTCAAGTGGCACTTCCTCAGCCCCAGAGACGTCCCCGAGTTCTGCACCAGGCTCTTGGGGATCGTGATCCTAAGCCTAGTGATGGTATTCGGATGGGTAGGTGCTCCAGGCGAATTCGTAATCTGGGCTACGGCCGCTCAAAAGCATCATGGGGCGTTCCGCCCAGCTTGGCCTGCGTTCAACGACATTGTCCCCTACCCGAGTAGATGGCTCATGGACGACGGTGTTGTTGTTGAACCGATGGTTGGGGTGAGAATGTCTCGGTCACTCACGGCCATGGATGAGGCCATGGAGGCTGTGTGGGGCCCTGCTGCCATTAATCAGGAGAAACTCGCAGAAGAAGGTACCCCAGCCAGCCTCTCAACTGCTCTGGGGACTCCACCTCGATTTCGATGAGCAGACAGTGTCTCTCCCTGAACCCAAGAGGATGAAGGCCAAATACCTCTTGCAAGAGCCTTCGCTCCAACGTGGGTGCAAGCAGGTCAGGGCAAAACTGGTGAGGGAGCTTGCCGGTTCCGCACAATACTGGGCGGTTTCCGCCCCTGAGCTGGCCCCACATCTTCCGGTCTTTTATCGCTTGTTGCAACAGAAACCAGGAGCAGATGAAGCATTTGTGGACCCTAGAGGTTCCGATGACGAAGTCGAGCTCGCGTGGGAAGAATTTTTGGGATGCCCTGGACTGGGTGAGGCTACAAATGGAACAACCATGGGGGTCTAGCTTCAAAGCGGCCTTCGGGAAGCTCCTTCCCTTGAGGGAACGTTTGGCCTTGCCTGGGAGTGCCTCCCGCTCGAGATTTGTTGGAGGAGATGCAACCCTTGAACGGTTAGGAGCAGCTGACTGGAAAGACAAAAGCTATCACATGGCTGCTTCAGCCAAGTATCTCCCGACTCTCAAGCAAGTGATGGGCACTGAGGGACATGCCGAGATCATCGCTGTCTGTGAGCTCCTCACATTTGTTGTGATGGCCTCCCACCAGGCCAGCAAATGGGAAGGTGAGACCATCTTGTATGTGACCGACAACCTGAACGTGAAGCAATGGCTTCGACACAGGCGTGCCAAGAACAGGTACGTCCGAGCTTTGCTGCTTCTGTTGCAGAGGTTAGAAGCCGAAAGTGGATTCAGTGTTGAAGGAGTGTACGTAAGAACGTATCATAATACCCTCAACGATTGGCTCACAAGGGAAGATGAGCAGGTAGTGCAAGCCGAGATGAACCGGACTGGTTGGAAGCTCCTTCCGCTCGTGGATGACTGGGAAGAGCTTTTGCGTGGGGCGCTCCGCCCCACACTACGACTACCCAAAGAAGTCGGGTCCGTGGCCAAACTTGCAGTTCAGCTCTCCAACAAAAGCTCAGAAGCTCCCACCTGGGAGCCGTCGTCCGGAGGTTCCCTTCAAGGATCGTTGCACCAGCTCCCCCTCAATGACCATCTAGCAAGCTACCAGCTTGGGTGGCTACGGGGAGGAGGTTCAACCACCGCCGTGGAAGATGCACAGTGGTTGGCAGGATCTCTCAGCACCGATCCTCGAGGAACAGAGATGACCCTAGTCAAGAAAGCGCTGAAGGAAGCCAGACAGATCCAAGGGTTGATCCTCGACACCCCTCAGCATCCCTCTCAGAGCACTCAAACCGAGCTCAAGGCATTGATTGATGTACTGGCACCGTTGGAAGTAGTAGAAATCCAAACCGCTAGGCTTGGCAGCTTCTTTGCTAGGAAACGTTGGGTGTGGTTGTTCGGGAAGGCCTCAAAGAAAGCTCGGTCACTCGAAGGGTGGGTCCAGAGTCACCTCAACCCATGTTGCATGTTACCATTGCGGAACGAAGACCATCGGGCTTCTGAACTTCGACCTCCTCGGTTTACGTTTGTCAGGGAACCAACCATTGTCACGACGGGAGACCCCTGGTTGCCTAAGCCTGTAGGACACCTCAAGGATCACCACACTGGCCTCTCTCACCTATAGTGCATAGCGTCAAAGGCCCTGCCTGCGGACCTAGGCTCAAGGGAGATCCTCTCCGCATTCCAGGAGGCACGTTGTTGGAAGATGGAACGGGAGCGGTTCGTCCACTAGCCGAGAGCGAAGTCTGGGAGATGCAAGGCGGGGAGCTTTCTAGCTGGCAGTCAGCTGATCTGACACTTCGCAAAGCCATGATGAAGGCAGCAGTCCAAGAAATTGGCTGGCAAGCAGCGTACGCCATCTTAGGAGTAGTCACCCAAGAGGCAAAGGTTGGAGTGCTCGACCCGGATGAGAAGGTTGCCCATGAACAGCTTGAGGTTTGGTTGAAGGCTTGGGGAAGGAATCCCAAACAACCCTCGAGAGAACTGTACCTCTCTTCATGGAAAGAACCAACTCCACTGGTACCACCCACGCATCATCAGGACGATGGCTGGAGAGCAGGGGCGCCCAGAAGGAAGCCGAGCAGTAAAGCTGAGCTTGTCGAACTTGAAGGGCTGGTTCAGCCAAAGGGTAACCAGGCAAGTTCCTTGCACATCCAGGGGGGAAGTCATCTGGGGGATCAGAGCCAGAGCCTCCTTGACAATCTTGCCATGGAAGCCATCATGTCCAAGTTAGCCGACTCCACCAAACGAGTCTATGCCTCTGGTTGGAAACAGTGGGCCTTGTTCAATTTGGGATCCAAGTCACCTCTATTCATGGATGGTGAGACCAGAGTTGAAAAGGGGAAAGATGAACAGCGACTCATTCGCTTCGCGGTCTTCTTGCGCCAAACCATGGGCAGGTCTGTAGGAGGGATTAGGCAGAGGTTGTCAGCGATTCGATACGCCCACATCTCAGCAGGATACCCTGACCCCTTAGTCGGGAAACCACGTCTTTGGGCAGCCATCGCAGGACTCCAGAGGTGGGAAGGCGCCCCCTTGAGACGCCAAACCATGGGCAGGTCTGTAGGAGGGATTAGGCAGAGGTTGTCAGCGATTCGATACGCCCACATCTCAGCAGGATACCCTGACCCCTTAGTCGGGAAACCACGTCTTTGGGCAGCCATCGCAGGACTCCAGAGGTGGGAAGGCGCCCCCTTGAGAAAGCTTCCGGTCACCCCCAACATGTTGAGATGGTTGATGAGGCATCTCAAGTCAAGTGGGTTCCCCACCAAGGACCAGGTTGTCATCCGAGCAGCCCTCCTCACTGGTGGTTCTTTATGCTGAGGGCCAGTGAAATGTTGCCCCAGACTGACGGGACAGACCCCCTCAATCGGGCGATTCGCCCCTCTGACATCATGTTCTACCGGGATGGAGAAAGATGTTCAGGATCCACCGCGAATGAAGTTGTTGTGCAAGTAAGATCAGCTAAGAATGACCAATATGGTAGGGGGCAGGCTAGATCCCATCACGCCACCTCCGAAGAGCTTTGCCCGGTCCGGGCACTTGCCCAACTTCAGGCCATCTACCCTCAAAGATGGAAGACCTCTGAAGCGGAGGTCCCACTCTTTAGATTGGGCAGTGGGGAAGGAGTGGATCGAGAGATGGTGACACCTCGGGTGAAGATAGCAGCCATGGCCGCAGGGTTCCCCGGAGAATTAGCTGGAAGTCACTCTTTGAGGAAAGGTGGGGCTACTGCCTACTATGCATCAACGGGAGACCTTGAACGCCTCAAGAGATTTGGTGGTTGGTCATCGGATGCGGTCCACGCGTATCTCTACGAAGACCATGTGGCACAGCAGGGGGTTTCCTCCAACATGTTGAAGTCGAACACCATCCCCTTACCCAGCCAGGTTCACCACCAAGCCAGACACCCGGTTGATCCAGCCACACCAGATCACGAGCCAGACCAACACGGGACCGAGCCAGCTGTCAAGCCGTCACCATCCAACCCGAAGGGTCGGGGACATGTACCAAGCAAACCGAGAGGTGTAGGCTCGAATCCAAGAGTTTCCACGTCAGCTCCAAGGAGAGTTCGGTTTGCTGAAAAAGCAGGCGGCATGGATGAAGCTCCAAAGGTGTCCAATCAGCACACCTTCGACCGGGTTCTGGATGCACACCCGACTCTGGACCTATGGGGCTTTATGGGCGTTCCGCCCGGATCGACGCACTCAGTGATCAATGGGGCATACAGGCAAAAGGCCCGGGTGCTCCACCCTGATGCATGCCGCAACTTATCAGACGAAGAGAAGGCGCGCAAAGCGGAGGAGTTCAAACTCTGCACAGCCATCAGGGAGCTACTGATCGATCCGGTCACTCGGGAGCATTTTGAGACGTTGAGGAACCAAAGAACTGCACCTGCGACTCGGAGGGGAGGGACACCACCCAACCAATCTTATGAGCGAGCACGTCAAAGGTTCCAGGGCATGGGCACACCGCCCCCAGGACCCAGTAAGACACCTTCGAACGATTTTGTGAGAAGGGAGGCAAGAGCTCAGGGAATGGGTGCTCCACCCTCGTACTACGGAGGCTACAACCCTTGGCAGCGTCAGGGAGCTTCTCCCAGCGGAGCTTCATCCAGCTGGCAGAATCCGGCCTCACACAATCCATGGCAGCACCAAGGAGGTCCTCCTACCAGAGCAGCCGGGGGCCCCACCCCCACGAGGAGCCAACCTTTCGATGATCACTGGAAAGCCACAGAGGAGC
>VSDK01010122.1:106922-118406 GCA_009767595.1 Symbiodinium kawagutii | reverse complement strand
TCATTTTGTACAGCTTCGCGAGTTGCACCGTTTTTCAAGAGAAAAGTGCCGGTCAGCTTTTGCAGCCTGGGTCGAATAGGTTAGAGGTTTAATTAGAGAATTTAAAAGGGGAGCACTCCTAGTTTAACGGGATGATGTCGATCGAAGTATCTGACATTGTTGTCTGGTGTGAGGTCCTCACATGAGATCTGCGCCCCGCACAGACAAAATAGGAGTCGCTGCTCCGTGCATGCATGTTTTGGTAGCGTAGAGCTGACATACTGTATACACATGTATGCGTTATATATTGCGTCCTTCTTTCGAAGATAATATATTGTGTCTTTTGTTATCTTTCTCTTTATTTATTCTCTTTTAGTATTCTCTCTATTATTTATTTACATATATCATTCTATTCAATCTTTTATTATTCAATTATTCTCTTTCTTTCTTCTATCTTTTTTTATTCTCTTACTAATTCTTATTTACATATATTATCTTCATTTCTCTTCTATATCTTATTCTTTCTTTCGTCTTTTTTCCATCTAAAAGTGCTCACCTTGTGGCAGGTGCACTGTTGTCGGGGGACGCAGATGGCAACCCTGCCAGACATGATAGTCGAGGCTCCCTCATGCGGCCTGCAAGACTTCAGAGAACTCAGTCTCAGTTCTGAAGAGCTGCAAAAATGCAAGTTTCTTCAGCACCTGGGCCAGTTCGATGATGGCATCAGCACGGGCCGGGTGCATTTTCGACCATTCGTGCAAGTCTTCTTGGAGGCAAGCCTTGCAACTACGACAGTATGTGGTACAAGAGTTGGACCTTGATTTTGCTGTGCACATGTTGAGATGCTGTGTGACTGCGCAGAGTAGTGTTTTATCCTGCTTGCTGCAACTTGCTCGTTTTTTTCTTGGGCATCTTTGCCTTGCTTTGCGCCTTGCTCCGCCTCAATTTCTTGTCTTGCTTTGTCTTTCTTTCATCACTTGCCTTTGCTTGGTCTTCCTCGTCTTGCCAGTCCTGCTTGTCTTGCTTCCTTGCCTTTATGGCTTGCTAGCTTGTCCCATTTCTGTGGCTTGTGGGGCTTATCTTGTCTGTCCGCCTGTCCGCCTGTCTGTCTGGCTGCCTGCCAGCCTGTCTGTTGGTCTGTTTTTTTGTCTTTTCTGTCCTTCTGTTTGTCTTTTTGTTGGTTGGGTCTGAGCTGACCTGGCTTGTCTCGATTCTGCTTCTGTTGAACTTACTCTGTTGCCGGCTCAAAAGCAATACCAATGGAAAACTATGGAAAACTGTAGCGCACTGCATCGCACTCTAGCCACATTAAAGATATAAATGGACCTGTCGGAACAATTACGCAGCGCAATTTAAAGCTGACCAGCCATTTGATTTGAATCCATCTTACCGCAAAGCAGACAGGACATTCAGCAGACATTTCAAGGCTCAGTAGGTGAAAAACAGAGCACAACTCCCATCGCCAACGGTCAATGCTCACTTCTTCAGATGCTCACTTGCCTTTTTCGAGAAGAATATTATGCATAAAAATATGCAAAAGTTTTGTATGGTTTTATATGTTTTGGCCAAGAGGTGATGGTTGCGCATCCAGTTTGAAATACCTCAATCCACCGATCCGGTCACCCACCATTTTCGGAAAGTTGTGATGCTCGAAGCCCCTTGACTTCAACTTGGTACTTTGTACGAATCGATGAGACTTGAACTCTGCTGGATTTGGGCCATACGCTTTGATGCAAGAGCAGTAAGGTGGTTTCAAACAAAATAGCGGCTTGTTTGGTGAATCAGCTTGCAACCAAATGTTTGGCGGGCTCACCCACTTGCTACTTGCTGCTACTTATTTTGTTCATTTATGTGTACCCACTTTTGCCGGCATTTGTTTGTCCACGTCCGTGTGTCCGTCTGTCCTTCCGTTGGTCTGTCCGTTTGTCTAGCTGTCAGTGTATCCATCTGACAGTCTGCCCGTGAGAATGAATGTTTGTTTGTTTGTTTGTTTGTTTGTTTGTTTGTTTGTTTGTTTGTTTGTTTATTCGTCCTTTCACTCACATATTGGGTTGTTTCTTCGATTTTGTTTGTTTGCTTGCCCTGTGGTTTGATTGATTGTTTGTTTGCGTATATGTATTTTTCTTTTGTTGATGTTTTTTCTAAATTGTTTCTTTTTTGTTTTTTCAATGCAGTTAGTTACTAGTATCTTTATGATAATGATTTGTTTGTATGTATGTATCTCTGTCTGTCTGTTTGTTTGCTTGCCACGCTGCCTGCTAGTCTGTTTGTTTGACTGTCTGCTTGTTGTTTTGTTTGTGTATCTTTGTTCATGATGATTTTTGACCTCTGTTTGTCAATATTTGTTCACGTGGATTTGTTGATATTGATTATGCCTGCTTTTGTTTGTTTGACGATGTTGTTTATGTTTATTTTGCTTATGACTGTTTGTGCTTGTTGGTGTGTTGTGCTTTATGTGTGTTTAATAATGTTTGTGTACGTTTGTTTCTTTCTGTTTGTTTCTGCTTCAAATGCCGCGGTTTGTTTCTTGGCGTTTTTTCTGTTTGATTGTTTGTTTGTTTGCTTGCTTGCTGGTTTGTTTGTTTGCTTGCTTGCTTGCTTGCTTGCTTGCTTGCTTGTTTGTTTGTTTGTTTGTTTGTTTGTTTGTTTGTTTGTTTGTTTGTTTGTTTGTTTGTGTGTTTTTTTGCTTTGTTTCCAGTTTGGTCTTTGTTTCTTGCATATGCGGGTGTCGTTCATTGTTTGTTTGTTTATGTACGTTTCTTCATTTCTTTGTTTCTTTATTCTTTTTTTCTTTCTTCATTCTCTCTTTATTCTTTATCTTCGATAATGACAAACCTATATCATTTTCTTATGTTGAGCGCAAAGGTTGCGGATTGTAGTGCGGCGCACAATCACCCAATGCAGTGACTACTCGTTGCAGTGCCAAGTTCGTTGCACTGTTTTTCTTTGCGTTGTGCCTGGTTGTGCCTGTTGTTTTTTGTAGAGACAGTCGTGCCCCCGTGCAGTTTCGAAGCTGCACATATTCTACGTAGTACAGTGAAAAGATGATGAACTTCCAGCAACCTAACGTGACTGTGGACTCTGTGCATCCAATGAAGTGGCCACAGTAAATGCGCACATCACGGCTGATCACTGTGACGTATTTGCAGAAGTTATTTCTGAAGCGGGGCCCGGAGAACCCGGAACCAACGTAACCGGCTGCTTGATGCAGGAGTCGGCAGGAGTGTTCCTAGGAAACATGCAGCTTTTCGGCTATCTATGGCTATGTGTCATTTCGATAATTTTCTTATTTACTTTGCGGTCCAGCGGGCCTAAGATACTTTTGGGTGGCTGTTTGATGAAGTTCGACGCTGATCTTGATCTCACCACTGTTGCTCGTCTCTCTTGGGGTCTTGAAGAGGGTACAAAACTTGGACATGTTGGCTACAGGCGTTTCTAAGTTGGGGATGAAATTCGCTTGGTTTCGATGAAAGCTTCGGATGGCCGTGGAAGCCCCCAAACTCGTTTGGGGGAAAATCATTGTGCTCGAAAAGAAAAAGAGGAGCGCCCGATTCCCAAACTCACCAATTCGGCCTTACGTCAGACAACAAATATGGACCATTGATGACTTGATGACCATTGTTCGGTGTTGCTCGCATCAAGAAGAGGTTGGAATCACTGTATACGGGCCGAAGCAGAGAATTGAAATGAAAGCATTTCAGGGTCCCTGTCAGGGTTGATCTTCGTGGGAGGTAGTGTGCAAGACCTTTGAAGTGGTGGTCTTCACGGCCTCACAGCAATCCTACGCAGACCAGGCGTGTGGAAAAGACTGTCGAATTATTTTGCACTACCAGACTGCCAGAAGATGCCAGAAGCCAGAAATCTAACATGGGTTTTGTTGTGGTGAGTTTGCTTTGTTGTTTCGTCTTGAGGTAATTGATGCGCTCGACCCAGATGGAGCACTAATTTCTCATCGTCTTTATCGACAGCACTGTACGGACTGCCTCCCTACAGTTTTCTTATTACTAGTAGCAGAAGTGCTTTTCTAAGAAGCATGGAATTGCTTGACATGAATGTGTGCTTTGAACAGTTTGAAGTTGCTCTTGACATTTTCATCAGGCCAGTCGCATGATATCTCATGATTAAGAAAGGATAAGACATGCACCGGCACAGACATGCAAACCATTGATGTGCACATGCCACTCTCTGCAGACGAAGTTGAACATGAAATGCGCTGACCTCTGTGTTTTTCATGTTTTCCCTTTCAATTTTCTTTCTCTTTTTGTGTTTTCTTTCTTTCGTTTGTTTTTCATTTCTTGCTTTCTTTTGTCGTTATCCTTTTTTTCCTTTCTTTCTCTTTGTATTCTTTGCAATGAATTGCGATATGTGTATATATATATATACGTGTCTATATACACATGCACACACATAAATATAGCTACATATTTATGATTTCGACAAGAAAATAAACTGAAATTCTTGACTTCAAACTCACGGTTGTTTGAGAGGTAATGTCAGCAACTTTGCTTCCCACCAGTGTATATATTAGACCAACAAGTAGGACTTGTTGATCTTCAAATCTCCCAGTTGCGCACCCCAAGCACTTTCATTGTGAGTTGCCATTGTTGATCATCATCATCATCATCGTCGTCGTCGTCGTCATCATCATCATCATCATCATCATCGTCATCGTCATCGTTTGATCATCATCATCATCATCGTCGTCGTCGTCGTCATCATCATCATCATCATCATCATCGTCATCGTCATCGTCATCGTCATCGTCATCGTCATCGTCATCATCGTCGTCATCGTCATCGCCATCGTCATCGCCATCATCGTCCTCCTCATCATCGTCCTCCTCCTCATCATCGTCATCGTCATCGTCATGGTCATCGTCATCGTCATCGGCATGGTCATCGTCATCGTCATCGTCATCGTCATCGCCATCGTCATCGTCATCATCGTCCTCCTCCTCCTCATCATCATCATCATCGTCGTCATCACAACAGCGAAAGTGTTAGTCCTCATTTCAGCGATTCCGACTGTAGTAGAGCTAATGAATGAGGTCCTGGGGTAAGAAATATGAAGACAAGTTATGAAGACAAGTACTCCTTATTACATCTCAGATCTTATTTACATTTAAACATGACTTTTTCTTTTTCTTTTTCTTCTTCTTCTTCTTCTTCTTCTTCTTGTTTCTTCTTCTTCTTCTTCTTCTTCTTAAAGGTGCTGCAGTTCACAGGGCAGCCCTGAAAGGAGTTTCGTGGTGCATACTTCAAAGAGCTGGGCTTGTTGGGAAGATCCTTGAGCAAGGAGGGGACGACAGACAAAGAGTGACAAAGAGCCTCAGAAGAACTGCAAGTCTTCAACTCTCTGCAACTCTATGCAACTCTCTTCAACTCTCTTCAGCTCGTCAAGCTTTTGACTCCAAGATGCTTTTACAAGCTTGAAGATGTGCTTGATGTGTGATGTGTTCGCCTTTGCCAGTGCATTTTGGTGGACAATTCACCGATCTCTTTGGCATGTAATGCCGACAATGGTGTTTGCACCTTAGATTGTACAGCCTGTTCTCGCAGCTTTGAGCTCTGTAAATTATGAACGTTTATTTCTTGCTGCACTAGGCAGGAGTCAACAGAGTTTTGACATCGGCACGCATGGACGAAGACTGACACAGCCGCGCACATTGAAAACGAGGGGGATACAATTAGATAGAGAGATAACCAAGTAGGCTCATAGATGCATAGATAGGTATGCAGAAGAGACAGTGATGCCAATGAAAGAGATGGGCTTCTTCTTGTTCTTTGTCTTTGTCTTCTTCTTGTTCTCGTTCTCGTTGTCGTTGTTGTTGTCGTTGTTGTTGTCGATGATGATGACGACGACAACGATGATGATGATGATGATGATGATGATGATGATGATGATGATGATTCCGTCATTGTCGTCACAGTGGTGGTGCTCGGTTTTGGCAATCGCTGGCTGTTTCTTTTCAGTAGCTGATGGCATCAGCGACCTCATCGGACTTGTATGTCGGCGATGGTTTTAGTCGGTCGAATGCTTTTGTTCGGAGCCATTCTTTATCACTTGACAACTTGAGACACAAGTACTGAGGTCCTGATTCGGAGTTGGTACGGTGATTTGCAGGATCAGGACTGACCAGTACCACCGAGGCCAATTGGCCCAATTGGATGGGGCCCTGCTTGGGGGGAGAAAGCGGGTGTGGAGAAAGCAGGAACTTCTGGCTCTTCTGGAGGTCTTGGAGGTGCACCAGCGCGCTGTAAAAAGTGATGTACAAAAGAGAGTTTAAGCAAAAAGGAAGGAATAAAATGAGACTAAAAAGTGATACTTTATTTCATCCTTGAAGAACGTAGTAAGAACGTAGTATGTAATTGAATACATAAAAAATCATGAAATAAAGTAGAATACATGAATTGTATAATAAAGAGTGCAAATGCTTGTAAAAGTAGAGATTGTAAAATGATGTGAACAACTGTGAAAAATCCGGATTGCAGTAGATGATTGCAGATGATTGCACTAGAAAGTTGATCCCACGCCCTTTGGCGTGGTCTCATGTCCAGGATATGCAGAGATGCAATGCTGATGGTTATGACAGGCACTCTGAATAACACAGCAGTGCTATGCAGTGCTCAAGATAGCAACATGACACTTTTCCAAGATATCCGTTTCCCCAGGTATTTGTCTCAGCGGTATGGTCTCGACAGCTTCTTCCAGGATGGTGTTCCCAATTGAGCTGCAAGGTGATTTTCGAATGTCACCCCATGACCAAACATTGAAAAGTTTGCCCCAGGCTCTGCAAGGTGCTCTTCTGGATCTGTCCGGTTCCGTGTGAACGCGAAGAGCATCCATCACTCTGCGCTCCGTTCAGAATTCAGAACATCCAGACAGGAAAAATGGAAAAACGGAACATCGACAGAACAATGACATCTCCCATGCACCCTCTCTCTGGGAAAGGGTTTGAAAACATGAAAAACGGAGCTCGTTGCTCGGATAGGTAGAGCATGAATGGGACAGCTGGTAGCCGAGCATCCAGCTGTAAGTGATGCTACAAGTAGGCTGCGTCTTTTTGCTGCAGTGGCTGAGGCTTTGCCACTGCAACTCTCTATTTTAGCACTACTCTTTAGAGTAGTGTTTGGAGTTTGTATTTGAGCTCTCTATTTTTGTTTGGAGTTTGGAGGCGTCAGTTTTTTGACCTCGGGCAGCTTCAGAGAAGCTTCGAGGGAGTGGCAGCTGGAGTTCCATCGGGAGGGACTCAGTGGGAGAGCTGCGCACTGCTTGGGGTGTGTTCTGAGCTGTAATTTGACAGCTCAAAATTCATCAACCGATGCAAACTGTTGGAGGGCTCTTGCAGAATGGGCCACTCCTGGATCTGGACAGAAAAACGCGGCGCCAGCGACAGCGGTTGTTTCTGCTTTGCACTCAACTGATAGCGTGCTTCATTATGCAGTGTCGGTTTCGAACCCTTCTTTCTTGCATGCGTGATTAAACCAAAGTAGGATGTGATTTTTGAAGCTTTGGGTTGTTCAGAGTGAAGCCAAGCTCTCCACTATTTTTTCTCAAAAAAGATCGGTGGCTTGAGAGTGGAAGACGTGACAAGAGCCATAAGAAGAGGAGTCAGGCCTGGTGTTGCAGCACGCTGAATTGTGATTTCACTATATGTTAGTTGTGTATCTGATTTCTCTGTGTGGCACGTTTTCACGCTGATACGTTTTGCGCTGTTACGCTTTTTACGCTGGTGCCTTTTTGTCCTGGTACGTTTTTGCGCTGGTCCATTTTTGCGCCGGTACGTTTCTATGTTGGCACGCTTTTTCAATACTGGTAGGTTTCGCGCTGGTGCATTTTTGTGCTCTGAGAAGAATAGCTCAGAAGAGTCATGCAACTCAGCGAATATATATATATATATGTACATATATTATACAGTACAATATGCAAAAAGTAGAAAGTATATGCAATTTTATACAGATAAGCACTACACATGAATACGCATGCCCATTGCCCACACCTACTGTAAGAGAGAGTACCCGGTCATACATGCCCTGTTCGCAACCGGTCGTGCTATTATGGTAAATTGTATGTTAGATTAAAGATGCATCTATGCACCGTATAGATACTTATATTTACATACCAAGATGCATGCTGCTGCATGCCCATCTATATGTTTGATCAAATGCAAGTATCCACACGAGGCGAGCTGGGGCGGAAGTGTCCACTAGGACAGAAACGTGATCCTTCAAGAGGTTTGTTTTGCCTATGGAAATGTGGGCACGGTTCTTTTTCGCAGCTTTGGGCGGGCTATGCTTTGGAGCTGTGTTTGCGTCATGTTCGCGTTGCGGGCACAGATCTTTGTGTGGTCGTGGCATTGCTGGTTGCGTTGGTGTACCTGTGGTGAGCTACATGGCTCGTCTGGCTACTCTGCACCAGTACAATTTCGTATTGCATCCGCAAGGTACGACAAGTACAATGTACCAGAAAAACTAGAAGGTACTAGAAGGTACTATCACAACGTGCTACAGCGTACTACAACATACTAGAATGTGCTGCAGGGTACTACAACATACTAGAATGTGCTACAACATGCTAGAAGGTTCTACAACGACCACTTCATGTTACATGTTCCAATTGCATTGCGTAGGGCACACGGCAAGGCAAGGACCGCTTCATGTGCTCAAAGCACCACGCTTGCCACGCAAAGTCACAATTGCAAGATATCTGATGATCACCTGATGTTCCATTTACATTGCGGAAAGCAAGAGCCAAAGGTTCATGTGCACCAAGTACCACACACCTGCCCCACAAGATCGAAATCGCAGCTTCTCATGTCGATTTTTTGGCGACATCACGCCGGACAATCCCGAAGCAAGCCCGAACCAAGCCAGAAGCAAACCGGAAGCAAACCCAGACCGTCTCAGACCCGTCCCATCCGCGAGGTCGCGACCAAGCGCGACGCGTTTTCCAGAAGAAAATCCGCGATTTCATGATCAATCCAATCACCAAAAAACAAATGTGGCGAGATTTCCTCCACTTTTCAAATTCAAACAACATTGATATGTTCAAAGTACTACGCCTTTCATCCAAAATGACAATTCAGCATCTTTCCAACAACCTGCAAGCGCACCGAATACCACACCTGTCACACAAAATACACTTCGCAAGCAGCATGTTGTGTAATTTTTTTGATGTGTCAAATTGTTGCGTAATGGATTTGATGGTTTAATGTGTTGTGTGATGTATTTGCTGTCTTAAATTGTTGCGTGATGGATTTGATGTGTTAGTTCGTTGTATGATGGATTTGATTTGATGTCTTAATTTGTTGTGTAATGGATTTTAAATCTCCGTAACACGGAAGTTTCGCGCTTCGTTAACTAAAATTTCTTTGACCATATGTGTGGACACTCAATCAACCCCAACGCTCAATACGCAGACACACGCTTGCCTTGCAGTGTGCACACATAGGACATAGAAACATAAACATGGATACATGTGCATACATCCGAACATGTATCCTCAACATCATCTCATCTAAAATATTGGAGCAAGCTGAAATTTGTCCCATAGTTGGCTGAGGTTTTTGTGAACTCAAAACATGTGCAGGAAATGGGGCAGACCTACTGCACCGAATCGGTGTGCCAAGTATCACCCTCAGGCCAAAACAGTGGTGTTGAACCTCGTGCCAGGTGGATTCTTTCGAAAGGGGGATGTGTGGACTTTGTGGGATGTGTGGACATGTGTGGACTTTATGGAAACTTGAGGAGCTTGTGATTTGATCGTGTTGACTTTTTTCTTATGGTTGAAGTCAACAGAACACAGAGCCTACTTGTTTCCGTCAATGCTTTTGGCAGGTCGAGGGTGCAACTTGTGGAAAAACAGAATGTCTTTAGACAGAGCTGTTGACAAGTGGCTTCACTTCACAAACTTGGATGCTACAGTAGGTCTCTTGGCCCAGGTCAAATCTGCAAGCGTGGACACTGAGACATCCTGTGAAGAAGTGCAATTGAGGAGTAATGAGGGACAGGCAGGGTGGAGTTGATGACTCATGCTTGCCCGCACTCCGGACCTTTACATGCTTGCATGGAAGTTCAAACTATAGTTGAGGAGGCAAACAGGACCCTTGGCTCTTGGAACAGCTAATGTAATTGGCAACGTTGATCTGTCATGTCCATCGACACCAAATTGACGACTGTCATGTTTTGTGGCGGGAGGCCTTGCCCCGACTACTGGGTGACTCAGTGAAAAGCGTTGCATTCTCAGACCAATGGCTTGAAGAGATAAAAAATGAATAAAATGGCAACTAAGAATCTACCAATATATATATATATATATATGTAAAATCAATTTTTCTTGGTTTTCTATTTCCAAATCTGCTCAGAAGAGCCAGGATGACAGATATAAGCAGATTGTAAAAAGTCGTGGCAAGGGGAAACTTTTTTGCTGCACTTTCTTAGAACTGTCCCAAGGTTGAAAAGTCGCTTGCAAAAGAGGGCACGAAGGACTACTAGTAGTAGTGGTAGTGGTGGTAGTAGAAGTAGTAGAAGTACTAGTATTAGTCGCAAACTCAACAGTTTATTTTTTGTGTTCTATCTTCAGGTCAGGGATGGCCACTGCAACCTCTGGCAGGAATATTTTGTGCTGCAGGCACCTTCCCAGTTCAATTTTCCGCCTGGCAGCATGCGAGTATAAAACACATGAATGTACATGATAGAGTTTCAGAATGTTTCAGATAACAGCTACACCAGAACTGCCGATCCCTTGGAGTTGACAAGAATGCGGCAGTTCCAACTTGCACTAAAGGCTTTAGGCCATTTCACAGCATCGGAGGACAGTTCAGAAAACTTGGAGGGTGCAGATGATGGGCTACCTGTTCGAGACCGAACTCTTTACTTTCATGTCTTCACTTGCCTCAGCTATCCTCAGCTACATATTTCTTGAAACGAATGATCGGCGTCCTTTTCAAGTCTATGAAACTTGAGACTTGCCTCATATTGCCTCATCATACTACATGAAGTTTTACTGGAATCCCTTGGCCCAGGCAGCATCAGCGACAACACTTGGAGGGTCAAAGGAGAGTCTGGATGATGCAGGCATTGAGCAGAACAACAGCCTACTCTTTCACTGTTGAAACATGTAACAGCAGGTGCAACATTTGTAACTGTTCACAATGGTAAAGATTGGAAAAAGAGAATTCGGAAGGGCCATTGGGGCCATTTTCACTAGCCTCGATGCTTGGAAGATTGTCAAGGCCAGCACAACAAATCATTGCGCAAGGTGGAAAGGCCTGGCCAAGCGATGCAATGTTTCCAGTCTCTGCATTGCATTCCCTCCCTCGGACGAGAACATGCGGCTCTCTCGTAGTCCAACAGCATCTCCAGAATTTCAAATGGAAATGAAATAATCATTGAAAAATCTACAGTAAACAGTAGAAACTACTTAAAAGAGAGAAAATAATTTGGCAAAGGAATGCAATTATTCTGTTTGCAGGGCTGAGGCCAGAAAGCAAGTCCTCCCATTCCT
>VSDK01010122.1:38439-104131 GCA_009767595.1 Symbiodinium kawagutii | reverse complement strand
AAGCCAGTGTGGAGTCAAGCCAGTGTGGAGTCAAGTAAGTGTGAAGTCAATTCAGTGTGAAGTACGGCCAGTGTGAAGTCAAGTAAGTGTGAAGTCAATTCAGTGTGAAGTCCAACCAGTGTGGAGTCAAGAAAGTGTGAAGTCAAGCCAGTGTGAAGTCAATTCAGTGTGAAGTCAAGCCAGTGTGGAGTCAAGAGTTCATGTAAGTGTGAAGTCAAGTCAGCGTGAAGTCAAGCCAGTCTGGAGTCAAGTAAGTGTGAAGTAAAGCCAGTGGGGGCTCAAGTAAGTGTGAAGTCAAGCCAGTGTGCAGTCAGGAAGTCATGTAAGTGTGAAGTCAGTTCAGAGTGAAGTCAAGCCAGTGTGGAGTCATGTAAGTGTGAAGTCAACTCAGTGTGAAGTCAAGCCAGTGTGGAGTCAAGTAAGTGTGAAGTCAAGTCAGTGTGAAGTCAAGCCAGTGTGAAGTCAATTCAGTGTGAAGTCAAGCCAGTGTGGAGTCAAGTAAGTGTGAAGTCAAGTCAGTGTGGAGTCAAGTAAGTGTGGAGTCAATTCAGTGTGAAGTCAAGCCAGTGTGGAGTCAAGTAAGTGTGAAGTCAAGCCAGTGTGGAGTCAGGAAGTCATGTAAGTGTTAAGTCAATTCAGTGTGAAGTCAATTCAATGTGAAGTCAAGCCAGTGTGGAGTCAGGTAAGTGTGAAGTCAAGCCAGTGTGGAGTCAGGAAGTCATGTAAATGTGGAGTCAAGTCAGTGTGAAGTCAAGCCAGTGTGGAGTCAAGTAAGCGTGAAGTCAAGCCAGGTGGAACCAGGAAGTCATGTAAGTGTGAAGTCAATTCAGTGTGAAGTCAAGCCAGTGTGGAGTCAAGTAAGTGTGAAGTCAAGTCAGTGTGGAGTCAAGTAAGTGTGGAGTCAATTCAGTGTGAAGTCAAGCCAGTGTGGAGTCAAGTAAGTGTGAAGTCAAGCCAGTGTGGAGTCAGGAAGTCATGTAAGTGTTAAGTCAATTCAGTGTGAAGTCAATTCAATGTGAAGTCAAGCCAGTGTGGAGTCAGGTAAGTGTGAAGTCAAGCCAGTGTGGAGTCAGGAAGTCATGTAAGTGTTAAGTCAATTCAGTGTGAAGTCAATTCAATGTGAAGTCAAGCCAGTGTGGAGTCAAGCCAGTGTGGAGTCAAGCCAGTGTGGAGTCAAGCCAGTGTGGAGTCAAGCCAGTGTGGAGTCAAGCCAGTGTGGAGTCAAGCCAGTGTGGAGTCAAGCCAGTGTGGAGTCAAGCCAGTGTGGAGTCAAGCCAGTGTGGAGTCAAGCCAGTGTGGAGTCAAGCCAGTGTGGAGTCAAGCCAGTGTGGAGTCAAGCCAGTGTGGAGTCAAGCCAGTGTGGAGTCAAGCCAGTGTGGAGTCAAGTAAGTGTGAAGTAAATTCAGTGTGAAGTCAAGCCAGTGTGAAGTCAAGTAAGTGTGAAGTCAATTCAGTGTGAAGTCCAACCAGTGTGGAGTCAAGAAAGTGTGAAGTCAAGCCAGTGTGAAGTCAATTCAGTGTGAAGCCAAGCCAGTGTGGAGTCAAGTAAGTGTGAAGTCAAGTCAGTGTGGAGTCATGTAAGTGTGAAGTCAAGTCAGAAGTTATTTTAGTGTGAAGTCAAGCCAGAATGGAGTCAAGTAAGTGTGAAGTCAAGTCAGTGTCAAGTCAAGTAGGTGTTAAGCCATGTAAGTGTGAGGTCAAGTATATAAATGCGGAGTCATGAAGTCATGTAAGTGTGAAGTCAATTCAGTGTGAAGTCAAGTAAGTGGGAAGTCAAGTAAGTGTGATGTCAAGAAAGTGTGAAGTCAAGTACGTGTTGAGCCATGAAGTAATGCAAGTGTTCGAAGTCATGTATGGCAGGAAATAAGTACCTGAGAGAAGAGATTCGGTGGGCTGGGGTGGGTGGTGCTTGGAGCGCGTGTACTTCTCCTCCACGTGCTCTTTTTTACAGTAAATGGAACGTCAGGTGATTGTGAGATGTCTTGTAGTTGTGACTTTGCGTGGCAGGCCGGGTACTTGAAGCGCGTGCAGCTTTGGTTCCATTGCTCTCCGCACTGTAAATGCTGAGTGGCATGATCTCATACGATCGTGGTGCAATTGTCGCTTTGTGTGGCAAGTGTGGTGCTTTCAGGGTGTGCAGCTCTGGCCCACTTGCTTTCCGCAGTGTGAATGCTGTGCAGCATGATCTCTAAGAGTGGTGCGATTGTCGCTTTGTGTGGCAAGTGTGGTGCTTTCAGGGTGTGCAGCTTTGGCCCACTTGCTTTCCGCAGTGTGAATGCTGTGCAGCATGATCTCTAAGAGTGGTGCGATTGTCGCTTTGTGTGGCAAGTGTGGTGCTTTCAGGGTGTGCAGCTTTGGCCCACTTGCTTTCCGCAGTGTGAATGCTGTGCAGCATGATCTCTAAGAGTGGTGCGATTGTCGCTTTGCGTGGCAGGCGTTGTGCTTTGGTTGACTTGCTTTCCGCAATGTAATTGTGGCGTTGCGCCATGTTTAAGACATCCCAGCTCTGCGATGGCATTTCTCTCCGTTTTGGTCGCTGCTCTTTTCCTGTTTGAATTCGTTTCAAAAACCGCTTCGATGTCGCGAGTTTCCAGCGGCGCTGGAGCTGGGAGGGTTGTGTGAGCTGCTGCTTTTGCGTTTTGCATTCCTCATTGTACTCGTCCAAGCAGGGCTGGCATCGCCGCGCGCTGCTGCTATTGTGTTGTTGTAGGCTTACTTTCCGTCCTGTAGCTTCATGGAAGAACTCTTGATACCTTGTAATGCGCTGTGCTGCGATGTAATACGGTTGTTGTTCTATGTTTCAGTACAAAGTAGTACGTTGTGTTCCATTCTGATACAGTGCAGTACGGTGTACACTAGTACGTTGTAGTACGTTGTAGTGCGTGGTAGTACACTGTAGTACATTCTAGTCAACGTTGCACTGTTAGTGCATTGTTATACAGTACGCTGTAGTCACTGTAGTCCGTTGTAGTATGTTGTGGTATGTTGTGGTGCAGAGTATTAGATCGTAGTACAGAGCAGCAGGTTGTAGTACATTGAAACACGTGGAATATTTTGTAGTGCATTGCAATATTTTGTAGTAGGCTGTAGTGGGGAAGAAACATAGCTCAGAAAGGTCATGTAACCAGAGACTAGTCAGAGTCAGTCATGTAGCTCCAAGTAGAGTCGATCAGAAGAGTCATGTAACTCAGCAGAGAGGAATAATTCAAAATAGATCAAATAGTGATGTAGCTCAGGGAAGAATGGCTCAGAAGAGCCATGTAGCTCAGGGAAGAGAAGTTCAGCAGACTTAGGTAGTTCGGAGAAGAATAGTTCAGCTTCAGAAGAGTCATGTAACTCAGCAGAGAAGAATCGTTAAAATAGTGGTGTAGCGCAGAGAAGAGCAGCTAATGAGAGTCATGTAGCTCAGAGAAGAGCAACTTGGAAGAATCATGTATTTCAGGAAAGAATGGCTCTAAGAATCATGTATTTCAGGGCAGAGTAGCTCCGAAGAGCAATTTATACGAAGGCAGCCAGCAACGCAAGCTGTGAACAAGAACCGTCCCCAAAGAACCGTCCCCACATTCCTGTAGGCAAAGCATGGCGCCAACCTGGTATAGGATCAGGTTTCCATCCTATTGGAAACTTCCACTTCTGCCTTGTGCGGATTCCACTTGTATGCAAAAAACATGTAATACATTTCCTTTTCCGGTCATGTGCATTTCATATACCTTTCCTTTTCATGTCATGTGCATTTCATATACCTTTCCTTTCCATGTCCTGTACATGTCATGTACATCTCATTTTCGTTTCATTCACATTTGTTCATGTCATTTACATTTAATCTCATTACTTTCCCATAGTCTCGTGTCCCAGTATCCTGGTAGCATTTGTCACCAGCATCAAAGAATGAAAAGGTTGTCCGAGTTGCCAAAGTGAAAAACAGTCAAACATTCACTGAAAGTAAGTCTTTCATGATGATTTTAGGTTCGCAAAACGAAGTCCACACGCTCTCGAAGTACAAATGACGAGGACTGTCAAACACACCAGCGCTGTAAGGAAAAAGATGGAAAGGAAGATGAAAGTGAACACAGACATGCAATGTTTGTGCAATTTATGCAGTATGTGCAACTGCAATTCGCACATGGTGGCCTTCACGACTTTCTGCCAGGGCAGATCTCGCTCGGCACTTGAGGTCACCCCAAGAGGCGTGGTGTGAAACTGAATCAGTTTTGCAAACATTTTCGTGATACGAATCTGATACTACCTTTCCATTTCCTTTCAACTTCCTTTTCCTTTCATGTTTGTCTGTTTGCACAGAGGAGTATGAGCTGGAATAAACCGTGTACTTGCAAAGCCAAGATGCATGTGCCCATTTTAGATGTGCAGGTCCAGTAAAACTCGGAAGTCACTGTTGTAGGGTAGGGATTGCAGCAATCCTGGCAGTCATCTCGTGTTGTGACCTTTATCGTTGAAAGTCCAGAGCTTTGGCTGGATCTGGTATAAGCACGACTTGATCCGCGTCCACATTTCAGCAAATTCAGAACGGCAAATTGCAAACATTTGCTCGTTGCATGGGCAATGTCAATATCAAGTTGCACAGATTTGTACAGACCTGCTTTTCTTGACTGTTTCTACATGAGGAGGCCACACCATGGTCGAAAAGGAGCTACCTTTGTTGTAGCAACATCCCCACCCAACCAAACTCTTGCAGAACTTTGCCGCCTTTTGGCCGCACGACATTTGTTTGCTGTAGGCTGTTTTTAATGTCAATGAGAACCACCCACTTCTTCGCCTGCAGAATTTGCCTGCTGGGTGTCGGCAAGCCGGGTCATAAAGAAGGCGACCAGATCGGCTGGTGGCTGTTGAGGTCGGGGCTCAAAACTGCACCAACCACGGTATGCCTGCTGAGTGCCTGCTGAGTGCTTGTCGGCAAAGTTGGCGACCAGAGATAGAATCTACTTGTAAGTAGTACCGCACAAAACGGTGACGGAAGTTGCCAAAGCAAGAAATCTATAGGAAGGGACTTGGAGAGGATGGAGAGGATGGAGAGAGGATGGAGAAAGGATAGCAGCGATGCATGACAGAGCGACAGGAATTCGTTTGTTTGTTTCTCTATCCGTGTGACTTCCTGTCTATCTGTCTATCTATTGTATCTACCTATATTAACTATATTAGTCAGTTTGCTCGGTACCCCTCTACCTATCCAACTGTCTAGTTAGCAGCTAGCTATCTATTGATCGATCCATCTATCCATTCATCCAATCCAATCCAATCCTATCCTATCCTATCCTACCCTACCCTACCCTACCCTACCCTATCCTATCCTATCCTATCCTATTCCATTCCATTCCATTCCATTCCTATCCATTCCTATATATATATCCATTCCTATCCATTCCTTTCCTTCCCTTTCCTTTCCCATCCCATCCCATCCTATCCTATCCAACCTAATGTGAAAGCAAACAATTTGTTTCGTGCATATGTAATTGTGTTTATATATATATATATACATATGAATATATGTATATGTATGTGCTTTTAAGTGCAACCTGTATGTTTGTCTGTCTGTCTGTCTGTCTGGCTGGCTGGCTGGCTGTCTATCTGGCTAGCTGGCTGTCTGCCTGCCTGCCTGCCTGTCTGTCTGTTTGTTTGTTTGTCTGTCTGTCAACAAAACGTCGTGTGACCGTCAGCTACTACAATTTTGAATTCGAAATTTGCTCCTCGACGACTTTTCCGACACTCTAAGATCAAAAAACGTTGCGCGCAAGTGGGTTTTTGTGCGGTGTGCACTTTTTGTACGTTTTGAGTTTTAAAAGCATTTAGCTTCTGAAAGCGCTCGGAACATGACATCTTTTTTACACTTTTGACTTACAAATGTGTTTTGTGCCACTGCGGCGCGCAAGTCTTGAGGCGCCTTTTTGCCGCAGACCTCTGCACCCTCCGCTTTACCGAGCCTACTGCAATTGGAACAATATAGCATTTCACGTCATTGCATGCCTCTCTTGACATTTCCTTCTCTCGACATCTCCGCTTCTGGACTACCTCTGCAACTTTCCACTGATTGGGTGCGATGGGGATTCCATTTTTGTCCTGGATGACTTTCGTTGGCACACCGAAGTTTGGCAACAGGATCTGGATCATATCAACTGTTGACTTTCAGCAATGCTATTTGCAGATGGGGAAAGGATATAGTACATAAACATACAGAATAGAATCTGTCATTGGGCAAGTACAATTTGATAGGGGTTCCATTCTTCGACTGCTTTCCATGTGATAGATATGGATGCAGCTGGAAGTTCCACTAGTTTCTAAGTAGATGCTTTGACTGCAAAACGGTGCCCAGGGACCGTGTGCCGCTGAGAAGTTCGAACAGTCGGTACTAATCATTTGGTACTATTCGGTACATATCCCTATAGTAGACGCTGTAGGCACATAGATTTACCATACAGTTGTCAACAGTTGTCATTGAATTCCTGCTACAGGATTTCAAATGGAGGCACATATTGATGATTGAGCATTGTTTGTTGACTAGGTGTCTATTATATGACGGTGTGCTGGTACGACTTGCATCTTGTATAAGTGTTTTATTGCATGGCCACAAGAAGATGTTTTTGACCTAGAATCACGCGAGGCCCAGTAGCTGTTGACACGGCTGTTGTGCGGCTGTCGTGCCTTTCGTAGAACCTGCGGCAATGTCATGCTGTGTATTCCAACGCTTTTTTTGCTCAGAGAATGACCAAAAGAGACAAAATCACTTTCTGGAAAGATCTGAAAGATACTGAAACCGCTTTTGTCGCTGATTCTGCAACCTCACACACCTTTACAGTAGTGCGGACAGCAAGAATTGCAGGTATCCGTCAACATCCGTTATAAACAGTTTAGCCACAAAGAAACTACTGCAATTTGCCATGCAAGTCTGCTATGCAAAATGTTTGCCATCGCTACGCTGTGAAGCTTGTTGCTGTGCGCTCAGCCATCTTTACCTCAGAAACACTTTTTCTTTTGCTTCTCGAGACATTGAAATATATTGCAACACTGAAGTGTGGCAAAGGACGATTGGCCTACATTGCAATGCCTTACGTGATTCCAGGCATGTGTCACTTTTCAAGCTTTTCAGTGAACTCAGATTGACGGTGACTAGAACGGCTTCAGAGTCTTCAGAATTTGCTAAGTTGATCATACTGGAACTCCAATGACCTCCATTTCGCTCTGCAATTTTCTGCCTCTATCCATTTCTTATCATTTCTTCATTTTCTTTCCTGTCAAGTAGTTCGAACTGCCCCTAGGAATGCGCTTCCCTGGAGTCCCTTCGCGGCAGATGCAGTTGCCAGTCCCATACCAAGAGGCACAAACAGACTGGGCCAAAAAGATATGGAAAGATATGGAAAGGGTATGATTTTTGAAAATCATATGTTTTCCATGGTTTTCCAGTCTTTCCAGATATTGATGCAGCAAGTGAGATGTGGAAAAGGTATACGACATCCGCAGGCCAGCGACGAGGATGATGAGCTTGACTGCCCAAAGCTCAAGCAGTTGAAGCAGTTGGTCAGCTTGAAGAGCTCAAGCTTCAGATAGCAGGAGGTCTTTTCAAAGCAAATCAGTACGGACAGTGACAAAATCAGTGACAAAGTCAGTGACAATGTTGACACTGGCGACGGCAGCGACCATGATGGTGATATTGCCGATGACCATTATGAGACCATGATGGTGATCACCACACTTTGATCCAATTGTGAGCTTTGCATGGGGGATGACCAAGGCTTGCCGCAGTCGGACATCGATTCATCTAGATCAGCTCAAAGGTGCGAGATTTTCAAGTTGTTTCAACATGTTTCAACATTCTTCACTTCTCTGAATATGTACTGTAGCTTTGATGTGTTGCGCAGTGACGACTTCTGCATCCGCCCTGAAGCCGTGCCACTCTTCGAGGCCAAAGAAAGGAGTGTGACACAGTCGCACAAGAAAGAATCTGTTTGCAATGTTGATCATGAGCAACTAGAATGACATGGCCATCGCGGCCGATTTCGTTCCGCGCTTAGGTACCAAGTTCTCTGGCTACGTAGCACCACATTTTCATCCCTGTACTTCTCGCGAACGCCCATTCTTTTTCTGGGTGTCAGCTTTTACTGTGCATATTTTTACAGACGTCTTAGGTAACGTTTGATTGATTTGTTGACAGGTTGTGTACTGCATCCAGTCAGTTGGACTGGTGTTCAGCCATTTCCATGTGTCTGCCTGTGTGTGCGTGCGCGCGCGTGCAATGACTCATGGGATTGCATAGCTATCTTAGCTGGAGTAGCACTTGTTCATGGAGTAGCCTACTGTTGATGCGCCAGCATTAGCAAACACAACATTTGCAACACAAACATGTTTATTTTGCTCAGAGTGCAACCTTTGTCGTTTGCGCGTGTTTGCACAAAGTGCTGTGAGATGGTCTCCATATGTCTCCATGTTTGCTTCCCTCGTCTTCAATGTGTAACGGCCGCATCTTCTAATTCTAATACTAACAATTTTATCTAACGGTGCCATGCGGAGAATTACCACTTTGGTAAATTATTAGTAAAAAATTGATTACTTTTCTTTTAGTTTTTCTTTTGCATTCTTTAAATTAATTCTCTTTCTCTTGTGAATTCTTTGCATTTGCTTTCCACCGCCGGCCCAACAACTCCAACCTCCAACCTCCAAGAGTCGAGACAGGGTCCTTGTCCCGAGATGTTTTCGAGGCGGCACATCCGCGCTCCGCGCTCAATGCGCATGGGCGAGGGCACCCATTTGGATATGGATTTACTCCAAAAAAAGATTGAAAATCAAAAGAAATTCGAGTTCAAGCAGCTTTTTAAAAATGGGGCAGTGACACAGTCATGCTTTGAGCACACAGAAGATAAAAACTTTTGACTTTGGATCATTTGAAGAACCCCAGTTTCGCCTTTACACTTAAAGGTAATTAGGGTCCTGTCATTTACAGTGAATTGAGTTTGAACGTCGCTTTCTGGGAAATCAAATGTAGAGAAAACCCACATCAAATAGATGCAGGAGACAATACGCACTCACATAGAACATGGGCACATTTAGACAAAACAATATGCGGACACGGACAAGAATATTCTGATGCAGCACTCACACATCCTTCACACACACACACATACGCTCGCAAACAACCCAGGCACACACACACACAAACTCAGAGATCTGAAAGACCTTCGCAACAGCGCAGGAAACCAGAACAAACAGATAGTGATGAATGATGATGAATGCACCATGGCATCGACTAATGGGAACCGCCATGTTCATTCAGCATCTCTGGCACAGGTTGAGTCAGCTTCTGTTGGGAGTCCCTCCCCCAGGTGCGTCTTTCCAAGCTCTTGACATAATCAAAGTATCTCTGGCACTGTTTGGCCATGCCTTAAAACCCACGCACGCAATAAATTTCCTTCAACTTTTTGATCTCAAGACCTTCTCAAGACCTCTATGTTCTTCGATTAATTTTGCGCATCGCAGTCGGCACTCTGGACGATTTGGCAGCTCTGACCTGTTGAGGGTAGCACTGCGGGTGCCATTTGAGGCCAGGTTTGGTTTCGGCTTTCACTGTGTAGCCAGGTCCTGGATCGGAACTGTTTTCTGAGGACTTCCGTGATTTTGGAGAGGCGGTCTCCATTTCAATTCTTGCGACTGATGAAAGAGATCCATTCCATGAATCTATTTTAAGTTTAACTATTTCAAGTTTAACTATTTAAAAGAATCTATTTTAAGTTAAACTGTTTTGAGTTAAACTATTCTAATTGTTTTTAAAGTTAATCTATCTTAAGAATCTATTTTATATCAATCTATTTCTAATAATCTACTTTAAGTTAAACTGTTTTGAGTCATTCTATTTTAAGAATATATTTTAAGTTAAACTGTTTTGAGCTAAACTATTCTAAGGTTCTATTTTAAGTTTATCTATTTTAAGAATCTATTTAAAGTCAATGAGTTAACTTATTTCAAGTTAATCTATTTTAAGAATCAATTTAAAGTCAATCTATTTTAAGAATCTATTTATAGTCAATCTGTTTTGAGTTAATCTATTTCAAGTAAATCTATTTTTAAGAATATATTTATAGTCCATTTGTTTTGAGTTATTCTATTTCGAGTTAATCTATTTTAAGTCATTCTATTCTAAGTCAATCTATTTGAATAATCTATTTAAAGTCAATCTGCTTTGAGTTAATCTATTTCAAGTTAATCTATTTCAAGTCATTCTATTCTAAGTTAATCTATTTTGAGAATCTATTTTAAGAATCTATTTATAGTCAATCTGTTTTGAGTTAATCTATTTCAAATTAATCTATTTTAAGTCATTCTATTGTAAGTTAATCTATTTTAAGAATCTATTTATAGTCAATCTGGTTTGAGTTAATCTATTTCAAGTTTATCTATTTTAAGTCATTCTATTTTAGAATTAATCTATTTAAGAATCGATTTATAGTCAATCTGTTTGAGTTAATCTATTTTAAGTTAATCTATTTTAACCATTTTGAGTTAACCTATTTTAAGAATTTGTTTTGAGTCAATCTATTTCAAATCAATCTATTTTAAGTCATCCTATTTTAAGTTAATCTATTTTAAGATTCTATTTCAAGAATGTTTTGGAATCAATTCGACAATCTACGGATAAATCTATTTAAGAATCTGTTTTAGGAATCTATCTTAAGAATCTATTCTAAGAAACTATTTAAGAATCTATGTTGAGAATCTATTGAAGAATCTATTGAAGAATCTTGTGCAGATTTTAAGAATCCAAATCTACGATCTATATCTCAATTTGACACGAGCAACGTGGCCATCGTGTGCTGACAGACTGATGACGAGACTGACTCAGACTCGGAGATCTCCAATGTGAACAACTTGGACTTAGAGGCATGGCTTGACTCGGTACCACTCCTGTTGTACTGCTGTACTAGGTCAATGATGATCTTTGTAGATGATCTATGACAATCTACATGAGTAGAATCTACATCTAGGTTTTCTCTTTCTGTACTCCTGTACTAGCAGGACCCTGAGATGTGGCTGATAGGATGACGACACCTGTGACTCAGAAGTCCTTCCTCCGCAACTGCCATTCGTTGCCGAGGACGAGCCACACTGCCATTCGCTTTATGTGGGGTAGGGTGCTGTGGGTGACCATGGGTGACCTTTAATATCGTAGACTCGCCGTAGACACCTTTGTCAAGAATGCAGAATGAAAGAATAGACAGATTCTTGGTTGGAAAACGGAAAGGCAAAGCAGAGTTTGGAGGGCAACACTATGCAGCATGATGTCCACATCTTTTTGAAGTGTACAACAAGACGACAAGAGCTACTCAAGATATGGATGAACATGTCATGTTTTGGGGTTTTTGTTTTTATATGTTTGCCACACACATGGTCCGTACATGCATGTGTACATGCATACATACGTATATGTAAATATGTGCATGAAGAAAAGTTGACGACTTAAACCAGCTGGATCCTTCTGATCGCAGGAGAAATTGCAAGAAGTTTGGCCACTTGGAGTTGCTGCCTTTGCTATCTTCATTTGCTCGGAGCCTATAGCAGACACCGCTATGCAATTCTTATGCTTCTGTTTCTTCACTTCTTGACGTGAGAAGTCTTACCGAACAATATCACAAAAGTGCACAGGGTAATGCGTTCGTTAGGCACAAAGTCCAAGACCGACCCTTCTCACCCCTTCAGTAATTCTGTACTGCAGAGATACTGTCATTCAAATTTATTCAATACCTCGTAAAAACCATTAACATCCATTGACTTGTAAGCTGAAGCATGCTGAACCTGGACATGTTACGAGATTTGCAACCAAGATTTGCAGGACTGGAGTCATATACGCTCGACTTTAACGAAGCCAGTGATATACGATGTCTCGTGACGTCTCTAAGTGTCTCTACCATATCTCAATATCTTTGACAATTTGGAAATGACCTTGACACCACATGCGGAATTGCCATGACTTGCCCATCGCTGACACACACACACACAGATACATGTAATTAAATTAAATGTATAAAATTTTAGATGCTTCTATATTTTCATATTATCGCTGGTCAATTCTTGTTTCCGGTTTTCAAGGCCCAATCACGCACGATGTGATGACAGACCCTGTGGCTGGAGCTTCAGGACATGTTGCAGTTCTCTTGGAATTCATCGATGGAAGTTCTCTTGCAAAAGATTGAATAATTTTATGAAACATATCTATAAACTATAGAATAGACTATACTGAACAAGATTAGAATGGACTGAAGAAAGTATTGGAATATAAAGTCATTTACTGATATAGAAAGCAATATTGATAGATATGACATGTAAATATCTTCGATGTTGAATAGCAATCAGAATTAACCATGTATGAGGTTTAGATTTGCCGCTCGTAATTTTGCAACTATGACGGCGGCAAAGTCCCGCTGAGGTGAGTGCAGATGGATATACGTATGAAAGGGCTGCTATTGCTCGATGGTTTGAGACGCGGGATGCTCAGAGGTTGATCTAAACTGTTTGCTCAGAGAGACTCCGCTGTGACGTGAGAGCCCTTTGAGCTATTCCGAACCCTAAACATCCCTAAACAAGATAAAACTTGAAACTGACACTAAAATGATACTGAGCACAGCATTAACAATGATCGCTGTTTCAATTTGGCAGGAGCACACACGCACACAACCTGGAGTGGGATCTGCATTTTATCATTTCAGAATCTACTCTTATTGTCATGCTTACGTCATTTTTGCATCGCAAAAACTGCAGTGAAGTCTCGTCGGTATGTTATATTTATATTTATATTTATATTTTTATTTATATATATATGTGTATATATGTATAGATGTATACGTATACATATATATATTTTTTTATAGACACATATATATATATTTAAATATTATATAGATATATTCATATATGTATATATATATGTATACACATATGTGTGTGAATATATATGTTTACATAATATATATGCATATATATGTATATGTAAATATATATATTTATATTCAAATATATATATATATATGTATGTATGTATGTATGTATGTATGAATGGAATGGAATGGAATGGAATGTAAAGGAATGGAATGTAATGTACTGTAATGTACTGTAATGTAATGTAATTATGTATGTATGTATGTATGTATGTATGTATGTATGTATGTATGTACATACATAAATACATAAATAAATAAATAAATAAATACATAAACAATATATATATATATGTAAATATATCTATATCTATATATATATACGTAAATATATCTATATATATATATGTTCGTGTGCAAATGCTGGGTCTCAATCCAAAGGCTTTTAGTGCAGCTTTACCTAGCTGGTGGCAAACTTTCGAAAAACATGAAATGTTTGACTGATATTACAACACGCACTCTCCATTAGCATAATAGCATCTTGCCATCTTTGTCCGTAGCAAACCACCTCACACCTTTGGAGGGCCAACTCTTGGTGTCGCTCCAAAAATCTTCAGCAACCCAGAGAAAATGTTAGGATTCTGTTTATCTCTGTTTGCTTTATTTTGCTTTTGGTGTTTGAATGTGTTTGAATGTGTTTTACCTAGTGCTTCGCCTTTGTTTTGGCATCAGGTCCCGGAAGAGCCCTGTGACTGGTCAGATCTTGCCACATGCAGACTTGGCTCATCACCCAGCTATAGACCATTGTCACAATTTGTCATTTCGTCACTTGCGACAGTTTGAGCAGTTGAAAGAAGTTTTCGCAGCACTGGCAAGCTAATGCGACCTATGTTTAGCTGGAGGTTCCAAATCAATCAGTCCGGACCCTTTTGAAAACACTCATAGACATGGCAGAGAAGCAACAGGCCCATCCGATCGCACTTCTTGTGTTTCAAGACAGCGTGGCATGTTTTTGCACCTGTGAACTTCTGTGAAGCTTTTGTACAGTTCTGTGAACTTCATGTTTTGAAGTTCTGTGAAGTTGGGTGAAGTTCTGTGAAGTTCTGTGAAGTTCTGTGAGCTGGGCACCTGTTGCGTAGGCCTCGGAGAAAGAAGTGAAAGGCTCGAAAGCTTCAGTGAAGGAAGTGCCGAGCACAGAGGCCTCGCATGTCTCGGCCGCGCTAAGAAAGCATCGAAGTCTTCGAAGTGCTTCCCACTCTTCCCTCTCGAGCCCCTCGAGCCCCTCAGTCTCTCCTTCGATTGGCTCGAGTTCGACTCATTGGTTTGGTTGTGAGAGATGGCAGCGTAGCGAGACTGGCGACTCAAAGAGAGCGCCGACGGTGGAGACGGTGCCGACGAAATCACGAGAGAGGTCTGCGCAGTCTCAGCTCGACGGTGCAGAATCTCCAGGGACTGAGGCTCAGACAACCACCGGTGCAACGGCATCCGCACTCGCCTCAGTGGCAACCTCAGTGCTCTGAAGGATTCAAAGGATAAGCGAAGCTAAACGAATGCAATAGAGATTGGAATGCTATGGAATGCTTGTATGTCAAAGATATGCATTGACTGCAGACTGATCTTCTTGCAGACTGGTATTAGTGTAAATATTCCAGTGAACTTTGACTGATTGCCATTGGAATTTGGTTTGCACTGATGCCAAGAGCAGCTCATCCTCTTCCTATTCTTCTGGGCTGCTTGGTCGAGAATGATTTAATTCTGGTGAAGCATGTTTGTTCAGCAGTAGCGTGATTGTTCTATTTCCACAAACAGCTACAGTTGATATGTGTCCGAAGCAACGAGTCCGTGTGGCAGGATGCTAATACAATTTGCTGTAATATGGTGTAATGCTACGTATTGCTGCGGGGCCTAGTCCCAACAGTTCCGGGAATTTCTGAAAGCCTTCTCAAGACCTGCTGTGAAAGTTGTGGGTGTCGAGGCTCGAGTTTTGAGAGTTTAGGCAATGACAATGGCACTGGCAATTTGCTAGAAAAGGATCCTTCAACATCTTCAACCATTCTGGGAACCAGGGTTTCAGGAATCAGGGGGCCTAGTTTTGGAAGCCAAGGTTGCTGGAAGCAAGGGACAACCAAGGCTTTGAAAAGGTGTTGCTTAAAGGAAGCGAATTGGGTGTTTAAGCTGTGTAAAGATTCTTGGAAGTTCTGGCTAAGTGGAAAAAAACATAGCCACTTCCGGTTGTCTTATCCATGCACCATCACACCATCATGCACCATCATGCACCATCATGCACCTATTCACTTGGTGTTCACTTTGTCGAAGATTGCTTGTCGGCCCACGGTCAAGGATTCAGGGTGCATCCGCAGGGTTGCCAGAACATGCCAGAACCATGATTGCAGAAATTGAAGAATCAAAGTGGCTTCCAGCACCAGAACGGTTTGAACATTGCAAGTTTCATGGCTGTTGGGAATCTGAAGTCGGCTCATTTTGTTCAAAAGAGTTGTTTCCCACTTCCCCCTCATAGTCCCACACTCCAATTGTCTCCCAAAAAGATGACACTGAGCCATGTCTCGAATCTGCTTGTCCTCATCTGTAGCATGTCCCAGAAGTCTTCCCGAGTTTTTTTGCATCATGATTGATATGGGAACTTCACTAGCTAGTCACTTGATTTCTATTGTCTCCAATCTGCCCACAAGACCCGTCCTCCGCTTGTCCTTGGGTGGCTTGAGCCCGCGTTCAGACCCGTTTCAACAGCGAAACATGCATCCACAAAGCACACGCGGTTTGAGCAGGACCACGCTGCTGCTTGCCTACCCGTCCTGATTTCCGACCGCACAATCTATGACATTTTTATTCAGTTTGGTCTGTCTGTTTGTTTGTTTGCTTGCTTGTTTGTGCGCGGGCGGGCAGGCGGGCAGGGACTTATTAGATCCTATTGCGAGTATCCTAGGAAAGCAGGGAGGTTGACCCCCCTGGAAGGAGTCTGTTTTCTAGAGGATTTTCAGAGATACATTGAGCAAGTGTTGAAATATGTCCGCCCTGTCTTTCTATCAAACCTATTTTTGCAGCTTTTGGAAAGTCTCGAACTTGACAGATCCTATACTTTTCTTTTTGTGCGGATATTGCGGAATGTTTCCGCGCCACTGCCTTTCAGAGATCGCAACATAAGTTTAATTTTCCGTATTTGGGAAACCATCCATAATGAAAGCATCCATCTTTCTAGAGAATTTGGTTTGTAAGTTGAAAGAAATAGCTGACTTGTCAGGCCGTGTTTTTTTCTTGAAGGGTTCTTCTCTGGTTGCATCAGATGGCACTTTTCTATGGATCTTAATCTTAAAACCTACATTTCCTACTAGAAAAACAGGTGAGCCAACGGTCTAGGGGTAATTCGTATAGGGATCTTATTAGTGAGTATGATAGCTCGATTGCCCATCCAGATGTGGCGTGAAATTATGTGAAGTTCACAGGCTGTCTGCTCGAGGTGTTTAGGTCTTTGTCCACTGGCACAGTCGCAAGATCAGTGATCCGCTGCGCTTGGCAAAGCCCATGCTTCACAAGTTCTTGCTGGGCTAATGCTATGCTTCGATGATTCGCATATCGCGACAAGAAAAATCCTGGTGATAGTTTTGGCGGGACTGTTGTACGGACTCCTTCCCAACCATAAGCATCTGATGCGGCAACTATGGGTGACGTTCAACCCATCTCAATCACCCCATCAGATTTTGT
Organism: Symbiodinium kawagutii; assembly: GCA_009767595.1. Lineage (NCBI taxonomy): Eukaryota > Dinophyceae > Suessiales > Symbiodiniaceae > Symbiodinium > Symbiodinium kawagutii. Next base: position 87,542 of record VSDK01010122.1, on the reverse strand, counting down.
GTGTGTGTGCCTGTGCTGTGCACCAATGCTCATCATGAGAACGACAAAGAGAAGGGAAACCAAAATGAAAGGGAACATGAAGGGAACATGAAGGGAACATGAAGGGAACATGAAGGGAACATGAAGGGAACCCAATGGGAACCTTATCACGTTGAGATTTTCCTCCCAGTGGCTCTCAGGTGCGTTCGAGGATGACCTACTGTAAGCACCAATGCAAAGAAAGTTGAGATCGGTGTGGCCAGGTCCTGTGCATAGGAACAGTACCAAGGCCAAAGTGTTTGGAAAGATGCCAAGGTACTGCACGTTTTAATGTATTAAACTTATACATATATATATATATATACACATGTATATATATATATTTTTTACAGTGTATTTATGTATTAATTTGATGTATTTTGATGTATTTTGTATGCTTTGCACTGCACTCTCACATTGAATTCGCTGGAGTCACGATTGCCACAAGACGCTAGATGTGAAAAAGTGTGTCCCCATTGAGCACACATCCCGCATCATCGCGCATCATCATGCACAATGCAGAGGCCAAAAAAAGAGAGCCGTCCACATGGAAATGCTTTTCCTGACACCATAGACACTATAGTTTTGGTTTGCAATTGAGCAGCTTATTATGCTTCTGAAAAAGGAACACTGAGAATTGAGTTGTTGTCACCGCATGCTCTGTGGGTTCCAGTCTTGCGCAAGAAATGAGCAAACTCTTTGTCATGTCGCCGTGCTGCATCTGTAAAAGTTATGAGTCTGCAGATGTATGCGGTCAGTCAGTAGTCACAGTAGTCATGATTCGCGGTTTTGCCATTTTCTTGGCCCGGGTTTTCAATCCAGGACGTGTGAAGTCATAGCATTACAGCCGAGAAGTACATAGAAGTACTCTGTTGTCACAAGTAGGTCTAATGGCTCGAACAAGACAAGCATGGACAAGCATTGACAAGCATGGGCAAGCATTGACAAGCATGGGCAAGCATGGACAAGCAGGATATGAAAATGCAAAGTATGCGGGGACAATGATAATTCATGGTAATTCATGGTAAGTGGCAATTCTCTATCTGAAAGAAAGATGAGTTCTGAGCATCGCATTGGGAGAGCCTGACATAAGAATGGCTGCGGAAAGCTCGAAGGAAGAGCTCACTCCACAGCAGGTCACGTGCGGCTCATGGTCACTTTCCCTGCACTTTTTTTCGAGTTCTTTGACTTCTTTGACTTCTCACTTCTTCTCACTTCTTCTCACTTCTTCTCACTTCTTCTCACTTCTTCTCACTTCTTATCACTTCTTCTCTTCTTCTTCTCTTCTTCTCACTTCTCACTTCTTCTCGCTTCTTCTCAGTTCTTTTCACTTCCTCTCACTTCTTTTCCTCTTCTTCTCAGTTCTTCTCACTTCTTCTCAGTTCTTCTCACTTCTTTTCACTTCTTTTCACTCACTTGTTCTCACTTCTTCTCACTTGTTCTCACTTCTTCTCACTTCTTCTCACTTCTTCGCTTCTTCTTCTCACTTCTTCTCACTTCTTCTCACTTCTCTTCTTCTTCTTCTTCTCGCTTCTTCTCACTTACTTCTTCTCACTTCTTTTCACTTCCTCTCACTTCTTCTCACTTCTTCTCAGTTCTTCTCACTTCTTCTCAGTTCTTCTCACTTCTTTTCACTTGTTCTCACTTCTTTTCACTTCTTCTTACTTCTTCTCACTTTTCTTCTTCTTCTTCTTTTCTCTTCTTCGCTTCTTCTTCTCACTTCTTTTCACTTCTTCTCACTTCTCACCTTCTTTCCACTTCTTCTCACTTCTTCTCACTTCTTCTCACTTCTTCTCCTCTTCTTCTCTTCTTCTCATTTCTCACTTCTTCTCACTTCTTCTCACTTCTTCTCACTTCTTTTCACTTCTTTTCACTCACTTGTTCTTACTTCTTCTCACTTCTTTTCTCTTCTTCGCTTCTTCTTCTCACTTCTTCTCACTTCTTCTCACTTCTTCTCACTTCTTCTCACCTCTTCTCACTTCTTCTCACTTCTTCTCACTTCTTCTCGCTTCTTCTTGCTTCTTCTCGCTTCTTCTCACTCTTCTCGCTTCTTCTCACTTCTTCTCACTTCTTCTTCTTTTTCTTCTTCTTCTTCTCGCTTCTTCTCACTTCTTCTTCCTCCTTCTCCCTTCTCGCTTCTTTTCGATTCTCTCTTCTTCTCGCTTCTTCTTGCTTCTTCTCGCTTCTTCTCACTCTTCTCGCTTCTTCTCACTTCTTCTCTTCTTCTTCTTCTTCTTTTTCTTCTTCTTCTTCTTCTCGCTTCTTCTCACTTCTTCTTCCTTCTTCTCCCTTCTCGCTTCTTCTCGATTCTTCTCGCTTCTTCTTGCTTCTTCTTGCTCCTTCTCGCTTCTTCTCACTCTTCTCGCTTCTTCTCAGGTCTTCTCACTTCTTCTCACTTCTTCTCCTCTTCTTCTCTTCTTCTCACTTCTCACTTCTTCTCACTCCTTCTCACTTCTTCTCGCTTCTTTTCACTTCTTCTTTCTTCTTCTATTTCCCTCTTTGGAGCCTGGTCTCTGTTTCAACTTTGGGAGCTGCTGTTTGGAGTTCCATGTCAGTGTGGGTACTGTGCCAAGTCCATGTTGTCCCACCGGGTGTGGAGAGGTGATGTTTATTTGAGCCCGAGTACTTTTTTTGGTGCAATTTGTATCAATTTGTGTCTAAAGAGCATTCTTTCGAATCTTTTTCATCAGTCTTGTGGCAAAGCTTCTCTTCCTTGTAGTTTTCTTGCATTTGGTGGTTCTCTTCTTCTCCTTACCATTCCTTACCCCCTTGAGAGTGGCAGATTTGGCAGGTGCAGGCCACCTACCAGCAGATTGAGAAAGAATGCTCAGTGATGATCAACAAGGCCTTGAAGGGCCATATTTGTTAACACAAGAGAGAGAGAGAGAGTAGGAGTTTTATCCTTCAACTTTCACCAGTTTATTCTCAAAGATACACGCAACATTGTTTCCCTACTGCACATTTCTATCTCTGTCACAAATTCCGGTCACACGCTGCTAAAAGCTGCTGGAGGCTGAAGTGTCGTTGCAAGAGTTGATATTGTGTAATGGGTGACACTGCAGCAACAAGTTGGCTGTTAGATAGCATAGTCATGACTCTCCGCGGCATGGAAATTGGTAATTTACACTTTAGCAATGTGTTGTTTTTCATGTTTTTCGCAGTTACTTGTGCAATTTCGAGTTGTGCGCCCAAACCATTACCACCACCGCCGCCGCCACCGCCACTGCCACCGGCAATATAACAGCGTACAACATGACACATATGCATTTGGATTCACGTTTTGTATGAGGTTATTTGTCATATCTTCTGGTTGCGTTGACCTCATCCTCTTTCAATATGCATCTTAATATACCTCGTCTCCCAGTTTTTCTCTGGAAAAAACAGAAACCAAAAGGCTCCACAAGGAAGTCATTTTGCGCACAACGATGCACAACATAACCCTGAAGCCGGTGCTGCAGATCGCAGAGCTGGAACAAGAACTCAACGAGCACTCGCTTGTCATCAAGGCTCTGTGTCAGGAAGCACGAAAGTAAGGCAGACGCAGGTGCTGGCAGGTGATGGCAGGTGATGGCAGGTATGCATACTGTGCTGCATACTGTGCTGCTAAGATCTTTTAAGACCTGGGAGGCTTTTGTCATTGCGGTCTTGGTATGTCTTGGTCAGGCTTTCGACAGAGTCGACTCGTCAAGGCGCTGTTTCCGCATGGTCGCCGTCTCAGATTTTCATTGCTGCAATGCTCGATAAAATATCACGATTTAATCATATTTAATCGATAGTTACATCAAGCACGACTAAGCACCACAGGTGATGAGGGATGTTTTTTTACACTTGCTTATCAAGGGAGCTCCAGAAAGTAACTTCGAGTGGTGAACTTGGAGCAGAGGAGGGCTAGCTGAAGAGAAAGGGAGAGATCTAGAGAGATCTAGAAACTAGCTATAGAAAGGATCTTTCTAAAGAGAAACCCTCAGCTTGACAGAGCTTTCTCGAGATAGGAGCCAGCCTCGGAGATCTGAGAAAGAACTAGCCTGCAAGAGCTGCAACTTTGCAGAGAAAGAACTAGAGAAAAGGGTGAGCTACAGAGTCTACGGAGTCTAGAGAAAACATGAGAAAACAAGTTTCAAAGGTCTATCTAGCATGACCTAAGTGTTTGCTTGCGAAAAGAGTTAGCGTGAAGGAAGAGCTGCTTGAGATCAGAGCTTTGGAGAAAAAAGAGACTGAGACGAGAGCGTGAGAGAAGAGGCTCGAGAAGAAAGGTTCCAGCTTGAGAGAAACGCTTGAAGAAAAAAGCTCGATGAAGCAAGGCCAGCTAGACCATGCTAGACCATGCTAGACCACCAGGAGCTGAAGAGAGAAAAAACATATTTTGGGAAAGACTTGGCTAGAGAGAACATATCGCGAAGCGGGCAAATCCAGAGATGCAGCTAACAAAATACTATGAGTGACAAAAAGAAAGAGATGAATAGACCACAGCAAGAGACAAGAACGACGAAGATAAGAATGCAACATGGATCTACCAGACGTGTTTCCCGCGGACACAACATGGTCTTGCTGACCCTTCCAGCTATGAAGCAACGCAGAACACCTCATACCCGAAAAGACGCGTGCTGCATGCGTTTCCTATACACGGCATTGGAAACTTCCACCTTAGGCTTTGCATATCTTTGCAAAGGTGATCCCGGCGATCTCTATGAGCTACAGAAAGACATAGTTTCTGCATCAAATATCATGTAGTGATGTGTAACATGTATAATTAGGATATGTAATATGAATTATACATATTACATGATTCTGTATGATTCTGTATGGCTGTATGACATGTAATATGACTTGTATCATCACCCTTGGCACCTCTTGACACTTCCAAGGTTGGGGGTGTCCTTGTGGAACGCACTGTGGCAGAGGCAGCAAAAACGTGTGCTTCAGCCAGCAGAATTTTCTTGGAGCAAAATCCGTTTTCAGATTCCGAGAGAACGGGTGGTTGCAAGTCCCAGGTCGATGTTTGTGTCATTCACTGTCCTTGGAATTTTGGACACTTCGGCCAATGCTTTGGAAAACATGTGTTCCCGATTCCTTCTTCAATGTCACAGTCATGCACTCTGGTGCTCTCACTGATCAAGGAATTTCCTTTCTAAATCAATTTGGCGCGTCCGACTCGTCCACAAGAGAATTTGCATGAATTTGTTCCCGCAGCCCGACAAGATTTGTTGAAGGTAAAGCGTGAAGAATTTCGGACAAGTTTCGCCGCAAATGCAATGCACATACAATAGGTATTCAGTGTATTCAGGTTTGTCGCTATCAAGCATGAAACCTTTTTTGCAGGTCAGACCAGCAGTTGAAGGAAACTTGGATAAAATTCAGCAGGCTCGGGATTTTATCATGGCTGCAATTGTGGGCACTGCAAGGCATCCTTGATTGTCGTGTTCACCGCAGGCAGTGAGTCAACTGCAGGAGCAGTTGAAAAAGAAGACTGAACAGAGGCCTCTTGGATCAAGAAATTGGGCATGCTCGTACCATCGCGCATCCAAATTCTTTGAGGACACAATTTATCAAGAAATACAACCTGGCAAACCCGAATCAGAAGGTGCGGCGCAACCGGCGCAGCTGCATGAAGAATCCTTTTGAAAAATGTTGACGTCGGCTTTGGATGGCTTTCGTGCATTGTTGAGATCTTTGCGAATTTGGTTTTTCAAATTGCCCTGTGTGAAGGCAGCCTCAGAGACTGAAGCACCAAGCAACAAAGGGGGAGGAAGCGTGCTGGTTTAATGCTTTGATATCGTGCTCTTGGTGAGTTTATGAAATTTAGTGACCAGAAGCTGTACGTTGTAGATTGATTGGGTCTACATGGAACAAATCACGAGAAACACACAGCAGAAAGGATAAGCTATTGTACTGATCAGTACTGCGTGACTTACACAAATAAGATAAGATAGTGTATGGTTACATATGACAATATAAGACAAAAAAGGACAGACCTGTGTCATTTGATAGCAGATGGTCAGTATGGTCTATATTTGGTCAGATCAAGTGAAAAGAGATCAGGGTTTACAATGCAGAAAATATTTTGAGGTTGAGCAAGATTAGATTGGGAAGAATCCAAATTTACGCAACATCAGAGCCGACAAGAAACCTGCAATCAACTGTAGAAGAGCAGCTAAGCGTTCACAATGTTGCACCGAGCTAGACGATGTGAGATTCAATGAGATTGGACTGGATTGCAAAGAAGAGAATCTAACTGGGTTTTGAGAGCATACTGTAGATGATGTGAACAGGTTTCTGAAATCCTAAAGTGGAAGAACACACATTGTAAACAATCTGATACGATTCAGAGCTTTCATGATCATAGACACATTGGACTGGATAGGCAGATTTGACAGGGTAGATCTACTTGAGGTGTGCAGATTCGATCTAGGTACATCGAACAAATTGGATTGGTTCAGAAATTGCAAAAACTGGATTCTGCAGTCTACAGACTAGATAGGTTTAGATAGGCAGCTCGGATAAGCAAGCTAATACGGTTAGGTGGACAGCCAACATTTAAGGTGATCAAGGACAAATAAACAGGCATCAAATGGGAATCATGTCTTGAAGTCTTGAAGTAGATACAGTAGTCTAGAGAGACTGCACTGTAGATACTGTGATATGTTTATAACATTCGCGACATTCTTGAAAACGTTTTTTCCATCACGACGGACTGTACTGTAGCGTGTGATAGTCGCCCAATCAGAGACAGACAGACAGACAGACAGACAGACAGACAGACAGACAGACAGGCAGGCAGGCAGGCAGACAGACAGGCAGACAGACAGACAGACAGAGAGAGACAGACATACATACTTACTGCATGCATGCATACATACTCTGGGGATGTAACGGGGATGTACATGCATATGTTTGTTTGTATGCATTTGTATATTGACAAGAATTATGGTAGTTATATGTACATATGTGTACATTCATGTGTAGGCAAATATGCGCATGTACTCGCGTGAAAAGTACCAGCGTCTCACTGAAACCGTGTTTTTTCAACATTATCTTGATGTTTACATCAATAGACTTGCAACAGAATCCATTGAGAGCAAACACCACTGTCACTGGATGCATCACATTTATGGCATCAGGCACTTGTGTCCCATACCTTGCATACATACATCCTTGGGCAAAGATGCATACATGCATGTTCACACATTTATATCCTTCGATTTGGGTGCGCCTGCAGGCATGTAAATGCAAACATGACCTGACATTCATTGTTCATTGCATGATGGCGCATCACGTTTCCATACATTTCTGAGACACGTCATGGGACATGCAAACTTGACATTGAAAGAGCAAGATTGTGCAAGTATGGCGGACAAGACAGCAAGAAGCTGCGTCCCACTGGAGAAAAAGACCAAGCAGCACCTGACTGCAGCGGAAACAGTTTTGTATCTCAGAAAAGAGGTAGTGAAATTGCACAAATTTGTATTGCTGTTATTGTTGCCAGGATGCACTTTGAATGCACTTCAAGCATTTTCCCTTTGATTCCAAGACATGCACGTGCGGCTCTTGGGCTCACAATCTAGAATCGTGACTGATCCAAGCTTAGCATTTCACTACCTTCAAACAAAGTGCATGTTTCTAAGTGACCAAGATTCACTAGCACTGACTAATTTATGTATATTTATGTTCTATTATTCTAATTCACCCAAAAATGCAACAAGTTTTTTCTCCCCACGTGCAACACACACACAGGATCGCAATGCCGACAAGAGAGCGAGAGCGAATGGAACTCCAATGGCTCATACTTTTTCCTGGAAGACCAAGCGTTGGAGACTGGAGGCGCTTTGATGCAGCTGCTCGCATTGTCCGCGCTGCATTGTCTTACAAAACGACGTGCCATTTGGTCTTTGGAGACAGGACCCGCATTTCCATTGCTCCAGAGTTCTTTGATGTTTGGAATGGTACAGAGGCTCACTATCGCGACTTGATCCAGGCTATTGCGAAAGGAGAAGCCTATCCAGGAGTTTTTCATCAGCCGTACAATTCGAAAAGGACTTTATCTGAAAGTCTCTTTGCAATGATTCACGAGATGATCGAGGGCGTGGACGTCGTGCTAGACTTTCGCGAGGATGGATCAATGGTTCTGGGCAGATTTGACGATTTGCAAATCACTGGGCAGACTGCAGCATCTGCACTTTGTGTCATTGGTGGAGTGCGTGATATTGAAGACAGAGAGCATGATGTATTGAATCAAGCTTGTGAGAAGCTGAAGAAGAGACAACTCAGCGTAAGCTTGGGAATCAGAGCAGAACTCACCTCGAAGTGTGTCAAGGCGCGCCTTAAAGTGTCTCTTGCTGCTTAGTTGCAAATATCAAGTCATGCAACCAGATTATAGATTTGTTTACAATCCATTTTACCTCGTAGGGCCGAGGCTCCATTTAGATGTCACCATGACATTTGCAGAATGTTTGAAAGATCAAGAGCCAACAATTTGCAGTATTCAATGACTTGCAGCATCTTTTCAAAGTGGCCTTGCATTCTTTTTTTTTTAACACCCTGCATCATCAGGCAGATCAGAATAGATCAAGTATGTACTGAGTTGAGATAAGACAAAGCGTGGAATGGACAATAAGGGCGGGACGAGATAGGTCGCGATGGCGTATTGACGAACAGGTGAAACGTTACAGGATAGGATGTGAGAAGAGAGGAAAAGAATAGCATAGGATGGAGTGGCATCAGACTGGCTTGGTTGGAAATAGTCATATGGAATAGTGCAGGCGAGTGCAGGAGACAAAATGCATATGTAAGAAATGAAGCCAGGAATGATGTGCAAAATACGATGAATATCGATGAATATACAAATCATGTACGGCACAAAGTGTAAGTGATGATAGATGCTCATAGGATCTAAAAGATGTATACAGGTGTAGGTTACTTATGTACAACGTATGTATATACATATATATATCTCTTATACACACACGCATTTATACAGTACATATTGAAGCATGCTTATAGAGGACGACAGGTGCTGACCAATGCTGGTAGATGATGTAGATCGTGGTACGAAAGTATTGCAGATGATAATGTTGATGTAGACGATGATAAGAGCTGGTAATAGATGCTGAGAGATGACACAGGATGCTGTATGATGATAACCGATCTTACGTGGCCATGGATGATATTTGATGATAGACGACGATCATGATGAGGACGAAACTTATTATAATCATTATAAGATACACATGGTCTACGGTTGATGATTGTGATGATGACAAGGAGGATGACAATGATGACGACGATGGTGATGATGATGATGACGACGACGATGATGGTGATGATGATGATGATGATGATGATGATGACGATGACGATGACGATGACGATGACGATGATGATGATGATGATGATGATGATGATGGTGATGGTGATGGTGATAGTGATGGTGATAATAATGGTGATGATGATTACTTTGCCAGATGATACCATATTACACGCACTTTGATGGTAGATGAAGAGAGCTAAGAAGAGAGACAGAGGGGATACGCTAACTGTATAGAAGCAACTGGATGGCAAAATGATAAGAAATACATACTGTAGATGTACAGTATCCATAAAGATATAGATGCCGACGCAGAGAAGGAGAGAGAGAGGGGCAAAGTTGTCAGACAACAAGCCTTTTGGGGGTGAAAATCGGCAACACAATCTGCACAAAAGATAAAAAGCCAAATCGAGGCTCAAAGGCAAGTCTGTGGCAAACATGGACTGCCAATATGGACAGTCCGGAGAGACAGGAGGAAGGGAGTGAGAGCTTGAGAAAAGTAAGTAGGCCTTGAGGGCCTTAAGTAGGCAGCTCTGCCTTAAGTAGGCAGCTAGATGGGTAGATTGGTGGTGGATAGGTTGGTGCAGAGACCCAGTGGCAGATGGACAGCTTGACAGAGATTTCAGGTGGCCGGATTTGGGAGATAGAATGAGATCGATGAAGATTGATGTATCACATTGTATCACAGGGGCTTCAGATAACTGAAGGGGTGGTGCACATGAGCCTGCTAAAGGGGAACGAGGGCTGGTCTATTTAATCGACATACACAAACCCCTTCAAATGCGGTATATGTCTCGTAGGAGAAGATGAAGACATCATGAAACGATTGATAATGGAGCATATGAAATTGGAAGGGTTTGTTGCATGGGCTTTCAGTTTCAAACCGCCACACAGTGCAGATAGGTAGATGGTAGATAGATAGATAGATAGATAGATAGATAGATAGATAGATAGATAGATAGATAGATAGATAGATAGATAGATGGGATAGATGGGATAGATGAGACAGATGAGACAGATGAGATAAATGATATACAGATCCATCACATATGCATATATATATATATGCGCACCTACGTATAAGGTAGATTAGATAGATGACATAGATTAGATAGATCACATTGGGAAATTCGGTACATTTGATTAGATTGGATAGGATGAGATCAATAGATGGATACATTGCTACAACATTGATGAATAGATAGATAGGTGGATAGATAGATGGATAGAGAGATGGGTAGATAAAACGATGGAAAGATGTATAGTAGGTATATAGATCTAGATCTAGATAGATCTAGACAGACGGAGGGATGGATGAATAGACAGATATAGAGATACAATATGGTCGAAGCCTAGTTGCATGCACAGGTGGATACACTGCTAGATACACAAATACATGGGATTCATATGAAGATAGATAGACTCAGACTGACAGAGAAGGCAGACGAATACATCGCAAGATCGATTGGCAGACAGACGGATGAAGAGAGACACAGATAAGAAAGCAGACAGACCAATGGATAGAGTCGTTGGTTAGTTTGCAGACAGGCAAGCAGGCAGGCAAACGCAGGCAAACAGGCAGGCTGACTACAGAAAAGTACTAGTAGGTAAGTCGGTATCCAGATGGACAGCTTCAAAGATGGACAGATGGACAGTTACATGATGTTACACGGATAGATCTATAGATGGATAGACATAAAGTGACACGGATGCATCAATCGATAGATGGATCGATAGACGGGTAAGCAGACAGTGACAGATATGCATAGGTAGGAGCAGACTGGTAGGCAGGTACGGTAGATGGATGGAGGTACGGTCGGTGCTTGTTGGGGTAGCATGATGTAGCCAGGCTAATGTGATACAGAATATGTGGATTTCCAAAGGCAGTTTGCGCAGAACTCACATGCTCAGACAGAAGTCTATGGATTATGAAAGGGAAGAACCTACGGTTGTCCCACAATAGGCTTGTCATGGTGGGTGAGCTGGAGAGTTTGCAGGCAGTTGGCGAATTCAACCGAAGCAACCATTTCAGCAGGGCGATTTCACACTTGTTGCAATCGCGAGTGCCTATTCCAGCTCCGCCAATGCCATCCACAAGACCTCACTTGCACCTTATTGTGTCTTGGCCAACCTTGGCCTTGACATTTGGCAGTGCTTGGTAGGTGCTCTCTCCACATCGATTTGTATGTCCCGGGCATGTCACACATTTGTACATATTTTTATATAAAATCCTACCCATGTTGCGCATGTTAATGTACAGATCCAATCTCATGCATCTTCAACAGTGAGTTTCAATGAGTTTGAGATAAATCACAAGTCTATAGCTAAGAAGTGGCCATCCCAAATATAGAAAGGATCGATTCCAAGAAATGCACCCTAACGCTCTGCATTTTCGGCGGGGGCAGATTTACTCCATGTCTTTTCATGTGTCATTATGGCATGGCCACACGTAATTGGAACACAGCACAAAGATGTACAAAGTATTTGTGGATATCGACAGTCGGATGGTATTTGACATTTCTGCCACCTGACATACTCTGGGACCTCGGTCGCCAAAGGAGCGGCCCCGGTTCCGGTGACGAGTAGGTGCCATTTCAGGAGCGAGTTCTGGGAACCCTGTGTTGAGCATGTGCCCAACACTGGTTGTGGGAACTGGTTCCGGGAACCAGGTGTCCAGCCAGTCATGGATGCAGTGTGTCGACATGGTTTCCGGGAATTGTTTCAGCGAATCATGTATGCATATGTATGCTTTGTGTGTGTGTGTGTGCCGTCAACATCGGTTCCAGAACCCATACCGTGAACGCACTGCATCCATCAGCACAACTGTTTGTTGGAGCCAATATCAACCATGCAACACATAAATCACTATCATCCATGGACTCCAGATGGACTCCAGGAAAGGTTCCTGGAAACCGTGGTGGCAACATGCTGGGTACATAATCTCGGAACCTTTTCAATGTATGCAGTGTGACATCGATTGCTGCGGGAGCTCTCCATGTGCTCACGGTCCAGGAAGAGCTTCCACGACTCCTAAGGTCCTAAGGGTTCCCGGTTCCAGCAGCTGCAACTAATTAGTATGGCTTCCCCATGCTTCCCCTCGAGTTCCGGGAAATTTCCAGGTCGACAGTGAAGGGAATGTTGGCAGCTTCCAGGTTGCCGATAATTGCTTCCTTGAAGCAGCCAATGCGTTCCTGATAAAGGAAATAAATTCCAGCAGCTACCTACAAAGTTGTTGTAGCTTGGAGCTTCGCCAGTTGTCCTGGAGGCTTCAGCTGTTTGAAGTATGAAACTGTTTGCAGCAAAGGGATGCAACACTCAGAAAGTAGAATTTGGTAGTGGAGTAGAAATCGTAGAAGTGAATGGTGTTACTTCCAAGTTTGTCATGTTTGTTCATTTTGCTCACTTCCCCTAATCTGCACTCAAAAGAGACACTGCCACTCTAAGAAATGAAGATGCTGCGGAGACGGAGTACAGTACAGTACAGTACAGTACTTTCATGTGCTTTCCTCGTCTTTCCTCATCTTTCCTCCCATTGGGGGTCCTCTTTCAGGTGTCCTGGGCAGGTGGATGGGAGGCTTAAGCTAAGCAGGAGACACATTTGAAATTTGCTCAGGGCGAGGCACAGCCACGAGGAGTAGCAAGGGAAGATCAGGGGACGTGAGGATTCCGTGAAGATTGTATATATATATATATTATATTGTATCTATACTGTATCTCTACTGCATCTGTATCAGGTATTGTGAGGCCTAGTAAACAAGGGGCTGGAAAATTAACAGAGAAGAACATGTTTGCAATCTCAAGCAAACCAGACACAAATTGACACTAACTAATTGCTATTACTTGCTATTACTAAGATCTACGAAGCTACTACTCAGCTGCTAGTATTTTTTGGTGCTAGTACTTGCAGCTTTTAGTTTGGCTTTGCCAAGCTCAGGTGATCGTTCCTCCTGGTATGTCATTGGCAGAGTTCATTGAGCGATGTGGAACTCCAACTATGGTAGTGGATGCCTTTATTAACAGTCATGGTGCGGTGCTTGGCTGTGATAACCGTTGCCAAGACTTTGCTTGCCAGATTTCCATGAGAGTATTATCATAATCATTTGTGAGAACGCATTGGAATTGGGGATTCACAAGAACCGGGCTTGCCTGCACCACCTTGATGTTTGCCTTAAGCATTGGACTGCTGAGGCATCTACAACAATACTTCGTTTCTCACCTGCACTTGACACAGGTTAAACAAGGATGCAGCGCTGAAAATCCGCATTAGAATTACCAGCGTGTCTTTGCGCTCAAAGCTGGTAGCTCTTCCCCATACTTTTGACCATGGTGCATCCCGGCACATGTCAACAGATGTCAAGAGATGTCAAGAGATGTCAAGAGATGTCAAGAGATGTCAAGAGATGTCAAGAGATGTCAAGAGATGTCAAGAGATGTCAAGAGATGTCAAGCAGACAAGGCACGACCCCTACGCGGTGCATCATGATATCATGTGTTTCTTTTATTAGAAATTTGATGAAATTGGCACTTGAGCCGGAGCCAAGGCTTAGCATACTTTCAAAAGTATCTTCAAAAGGCCTCCAGAGATGGGGAGATTCAATGAGCGATATTCTGCGATTGCGGCAGTTGGCATTGGAAAGAAATATAGTCGATGAATGTAGATGAATTGCTTGAATTGTTTGAATTGTTCATTTCTTGGTGACGGATTGTTGTCAAGATGATCATGGCTGCCTCTCAGCGGTACCGGCTCTGTTGCACAGGTGATGCTGTCACGGTTCAGGCCCCCGGAAAGTGCCTTGCAGAGGTTGATGCCACGCAATATCTCAAGGACGGAAAATTTGACAACGGGAAAATGATGCTTGGATATGCTTGGAAGATCTTGGATATGCTTGGATATGCTTAGAAGATTCTGGGTTTTTGAAGTTTGCAAAAACAGAATGCGCTGAATGCGGCTGCAGGACAAACTGCTTCGAAAGAGGGAGCAGAATCTTGAGGCAAGACAGAGTGTCAGAGCAAGAGAGAGGGCAGATTGGCAGAGTCGAACTGTGAATTCTTTGCTTTGCTTTGCAAACTGCTTTTTCTGTTCTGTTCTCTTTTCTGTTCTCTTCTGACAGCAGATTGCCTTCATAAGTTCCTCTAGGAGACGCTTCGCGAGGGAAAGAGTCGCGTGCAAATGAGTATGCAACGTGCTCTTGTGGTTGATGAAGGAAGGCCAGAAAGAACACCATAACGGTGATGTGTCAGGATGTGTCAGATGTTATTGAATTGTCGTGTCGTTTGTGAATGTTTGGATGTTTATTGAATTGTAGAGTTTGTGATTTGGAAAACAGGCCGCCCTTACAAATGTGGGGCGATGCCACAGCTCAAGCCAGAGAGGCGCCAACTCAATACACAACGCAAACGATACGCAATGCGGATGTGTAAAGAAACTGACTGCTTTCGTACTGGGGAGGTGCTCTAGGCAGTTGTACTTTGGCGACTCGAAGCATCGTTGTACAGGTACCTGTTGCAGTGATCGTTACCAACAACCCTGAACAGCGCGAAGCAGCTCTGGATGCTCTCCTTGCTGCAGGTAGCATGGAGTGCAGATTGTAGCTGCTTAGTCTGCTTAGCGTTTGCCAAGACATGACGCGGGGTCTTCGGTTGATGCCGTTTGATAAGTGTGAAAAGTATTGAAAAGTGCGCTGTGTTGATGATTGGTGTTTTTGGTTGGCTGAACAGCTTGATATCAGAACAAAAACTCGTGTCAAGAAGCCTCGGTTTTGCAGTGAAGCTCCACGCCACATTCCTGGAACACGGATGTCTTGAAATGCAGCACGCTCCGATTAGGTGTGTCCTACCACATGGTGGCTGCTATGGGGGGCATTGGATCGGGCTTGGCCTATGCACCTTAGTTCACCTATGGTTTTGCTGCTCTTTGCTTTGACCATGCTGCACCCTATCTCTATGAAAGGTAACAGTTTGCAATCAATCATGTGTCAATACCTGCATGTCTTGACAGTTTGATCCATTTGATTGTCATTGAATGGCTTTCTCGATATTTTTTTCCCACATTTTTCGAATTGACGTTCTTTTCAGTTCGATTTCTAAGGCCAATGTGTTGCACAATTCCGGTCTACTTGGACCTGCCCTTGCAGCAACTTTGCCCCGACGCCCCCAGACACTTGGCTAGCGGGGCAAGACAAGCTTTGAAACGAAATCAACGGAGCACATACAAATCAAACAAGCAAAGCACAAGCATATATATATATATATACAAAATACAAACATACAAAGCACATTGATACTTTCTACTACTTTCTACATCTTTCTATACTCTCTACATCCTACCTACATCCTCTCTACATCCTCTCTGCATACTCTTTACATCCTCTTCTTTACATACTCTCTACACTCTCTTTACACCTTTTTTGCATAGTCTTTACATACTGTTTACTCTTCAAATCCTCTCTACATACGGTTTACTCTTTACATGCTCGTTAGTCTGTAAATACTCTTTCCGTACGTTTTACATATTCTCTACAGGCTTTTCACATCCTCTCTAAATCTGTACTCTTTACTCTTTATTTTTTACTTTTTAGACATATTTTACATTTGTACTTTTACATACTCTTTACATACTATTTACATGCTTTTCTAATACAGTACTTTTTACATACTCTCTACATACTCTTTACATCCTCGCTACATACTCTTTCAATACTTTTTACAGACTCTCTACATACCCTTTACATGCTCTCTACATACTGTTTACTCTTTGTATACCTTGTACATATTCTTTTCATAATTTTGACATGCATTTTACGTACTCTTCAGTCTTCACATACTCTTTCTGTCCTTTCTACATTCTCTTTACTCGTTGAGTATATACTACTAACTCTCTACTTTTTTTACATAGTTTTTACATACTCTTGGCATACTTTTTACACACGCTTCACAAACTCTTCATACTTTACATACCTTTTATATACCCTGTACGTACTTTTCACATCTTCTTTACATACTTTTTACTCTTTATATAATTGTTACGTATTCTTCACATATTTTTGCATACTCTCTACAGCTCTTCACATCTTCTGTGCATCCGTTTTACTCTTTTCAAACTCTTTACTCTTGAAATACTCTTTTCAAACTATTTACATACTCTTTACAGACTTCTTCCGTACTCTTTACACATCATTCGTTATTCTTTACATACTCTCTACTCTGTACGTACTTTTTACATGCTCGTTGCATACTTGCTAGATATTCTTCACAATTGTTTAACATACTCTTCCCGTTTTGCTTACATACTCTTTGCTCTTTACATACTCTTTCCAAACTTTTTACAGACTCTTTGCAGACTTTTTACATCCTCTTTGCACATTCTTTACTCCTTACATGCCCTTTACATCCCCTTTTTATACTCTTTACTCTTTACATGCTCTTTACCTACTTTTGGTATACATCCTGTTCCCATACTCTCCACATACTCTTTGCTCGTCGCATATTCTTTGGATACTTTCCACAGACTCTTTACATATCCGGTACTTGTTACAAACTTTTTACGTACTCTTTACACACTTTCTTCATCCTCCCTACATTCTCTCAACATACTCTTTGCTCTTTGAATACATTTTTACATGTTTACACTTTACATACATTTTACATACCGTTTACATACTTTTTACATTCTTTGTACGTACTAATCACATACTTTCTACATCCTCTCTACCTGTTCTCAATATCCTCTCTACATACTCTTTACTCTTCACATACTCTTGACATATTTTTTTAGACACTGTATTCTTTACATATTTTCCACAGACTCTTTGCATGCTCTCCACATACTCTGTACTCTTGACTCTTTATATACTCCTTACATACTTTCTACATCCTTTTTACATTCTATGTACTTTTTACATGTTTTATGTTCTTTTCCTTCTCTTCACTCTTTACATACTTTTTACATACTCTTTCCGTACTTCTTACATAATCTTTACATACTCTTTACATATTCTTTCCTTTTTACATTCCCTTGACATTCTTTTTATAAATAAACACTTTACTCTGTACATATTCTTTACATACTTTTAACTTGTTCTTTACATTCTTTCTGCATACTGTTTACTCCATACATTGTTTTACATTCTTTTCACAAAGCCTTACATGCTCTTTACATGCTCTTTACATGCTCTTTACATACTCTTTACATTGTTTTTATTATCGTTACATCCTCTCTGCATACTTTTCATTCATTGCATGCCCTTCACATACCGATGCATATTCTTTGAATCCTTTCTACGTATTCTTTAACATACTCCTTTACGTACTCTTCAACCCATTCTTCAACATCCTGCTCAACATACTCCCCGTCATACTCATTCTTTGCATACTATTTACAGACCCTCTACAAATTCTTGACATATTTTTTACTGGCTCTTTTCAGGCGCTTTACAGACTCTTTACGTACTCTTTACTCAGTCTTGACATTACATACTCTTTAGAATAAATACTCTCTCCAGTACATACTCTTTACATACTCTGTATATACTGTGCACATACCCTTTTGCATTACATGCTCTTCACACTACATACTCTTTACATATTCGTTACATACTCGTTACATACTCCTTACGGACTCGTTACACCCCTCTTTATGAACATATTCATTTCCCTCTCACATTCCGCTGTATATAAATCTTTCCATGCTACTTAACACACCTCTTCACATACCTTCTGACATATTTTACATACTCCTTTGCATACTCTTTTTCAAACTCCTTGACATCCTCTTCACCAATTGTTTGAGATAATCCTTCAGATACTTTGACATACTCCTTACCATATTCTTCAACATACTCCTTCACATACCCCTTAACTTGCTCTTTAAGGGAAAGAAAAGAAAGTGTAACGGTCTTTTCTGCTGAACAACGTAGTGCAAAGGGGATGGTGGGTGGATGCCATTTTGGCTCAAGTGAGCTTTGGCTCATTTGAATTTTCTCGTGAACGCGATCCTGGACTTCGTGATCTACATGATGCTCCTCGCGCATGGCCTGGCCCACCGACTTGTCCACCTACCACTCCTTGGCTGCCTGTCGCTCCTTCTTCTCTGTGGACGATGCAGTGTGGACAGCCTGGACTACGAGCGCTGGCGACCCGGGCGACGACTACCGGCTGATGGCAAGCTTGCCACCCGCTGCCGTGGGAGGCACTGCGGAGGCGGCCACCTTGGACTCCGGGGACCACTTGACGGTGATCCAGGCCGCGCAGATCGGGTTGGTCTACCGCCTTGCGAGGAGAAAATTACATGTGGACCAAGGACTCAACCTGGACCACTGGACGGACCCAGATCCTTGGGCCCCCACTATGACGACATCACCACCTCCGGCACCTTCCTCCTCTTCGAGCCCCACGGCAACAACCGAACGCAAGATGAAGTATGCAGCCGTCTTGGACCAGGCGGACGAGACGGAGTTCGTGATCTGTTCGGAAGGTCAACGTCAAGTTTGGCTCGAAGGTTACATTCAGAAGCTGGGGGCACTACCACTGGAGAACGAGGACCCGACAGTGGAGCAGCTCTCGGCGATGAAGAAGCGCTTGGAAGCAGGTGGTGTCCCGTTCGCCGACTTCGGCATCTTCCACCCCTTCGGGAAGAAGACCATGCGGGCGGCCAAGTACCGCACATATTTGCCATCCCCAGATGGGGGGTGGCTGATGAAAGAATTGCCGGGACCCTCAAACATACAACAGTGGACTGCAAGCTTTCGAGTTTACAGAACCACACTCATAATGCTCGACATCGTGACGATGGCGACGATGGTCTCCTACGAAGCCCACATAGAGAAGCTCAGTCGACTTTACCCAGGGGCCTGGCATCTGATTGTGGAAGCGGACCACTTGGCGAGATCGGAGCACTTGGCCAGGAAGAAGGTCACCACGGCGATGGACGTGCTCAACGGGGGGAAGGCTCCGATGGGATGGACCGCAGCCGATCCTTGGGAGGCACTGTTCAGGTTGCTCGTCCAAGATGGCAGCTTCTGGAACGAGCAGGTCCACATCCCAGCCAATGCATGGCTATCTCAAGGAAGCCGTGGGAAACCCCTCACACCAGCCGAGTCGGTGGCTGCAACATCGATGACGGGGGGATCAGAAGCTTTGAGAGCACCCACGGAACCCTTGCACTCCCCTTCGAAGACCACCCAGGAGACAAAGCCCAAGAACACGGCGAAGGCACATATCAAGAAGGGTGGAAAGAAAGGAAAGGGGAATTCAAAGGGCAAGGGAAATAGGAAAGAAAAATGCTACGGCTGGAACTACGGAAATGGGGACTGTGCTGGGCTCCCTCCAGGTGCCGCCTGCGTTGGAAAGGTGGAAAGAGACCACCGCTGCACCATTTGCGATTCTCCAGGTCACCCAGCACACCAGTGCCCGAAGAAGCAAAGCTGATCTCTTGGCTTCGACGAGATTGGCATCGAGATGGAAGAGCTCGAGGCGACGAAGGTGACTGGTTGATCCTCGTGGTGGTCGCAGGCATGGAAGCCGACCAAGTCAAACGAGAAGCAGACGCACCTGCCCGAGACGAACGGAAAGCTAAGCGAAGGAGGCCCAACGATGAAGAGGACCGTGGAGGCGGAGATGAAGAACAACGTGAAGAAGGTTCTTCAGCCAATCGCAACACCATGATGACCTGGGAGGAGTTCATGGACCGAAGGATCTTTCGGTTCTTGCATCACTATGCAGGGCCGGAGGACCCGTTAAGTGAGGCCATCATGGAGGCGGCCAATGAGTGGGGCATCAAGGTGGAGGTGACGTCCGCGGAAAAGAAGAAGGGTGTCGACCTCCTCGAAAGCGAACCCTACGGGGAACACCTCAAGAAGGCGAAGGCCGGTTTCTGGGACGGCTTTCACTCAGGATTCCCGTGCACCACGTTCTCGAAACTTCGATGGCGTGATGCTGTGGGATACCCGGGACCTGTACGGTCTCGACAGTATCCCTATGGACTACCAGGACTCACCCCTGCTCGCAAAGCTGAATGTGACGAAGGTACACTGCATGCCTCGAGATCGGCTCACATCATGCGCCACGTCATGGACTCTAGGCATGACGAGCTGATCAAGCCTTCAGCCAGGTTCAGCCACACTTGAAAACCCCCCACCTTCGGATCATCGCGAACACCTGTCTGCGTGGGAGTTGCCCGAGGTGAACGACTTGGTGCTGAGGCAGGACTTCGTGCTTGCGCAGTTTGACACCTGCCTCTATGAGAACGACCTGGAGGTGGGTAAGAAACACAAGAAGCCGCAGCTGTTCGGTGGCACCCTTAGGAACATAGCGGAGCTTCGGGGAGAATGTGAATGTGGCGAAGGCGCAACCCACGAGCCTGTGGTGGGAAAGACGAGGTCAGAAGCTGCGGGAAGATACCCCACGGCCCTATGTAAGAAGTATGCTCAGCTGTTGATGGAGCACTTCGCGAAGATGGGCAGAGCAGAATACCCCAGGCAGAGGGAGATGGCCGCCAAGAAGACCTTGGAGAAGCTTCGAGACGAGCAGAACAAGAGGAAGTCGGAGGGAAGTCGAAGAAGAGAGGAACCTTTCCCTGCCGACAAGAGTGCGAAGATGGAACCGCCTTTGACCGAGGCGGAAGCTCAGAAGTGCCTCACACGACCAAAGAAGGAAAGCGGAGGACCTCCCAGTGAATACACCTATGAATCCTACACCCCTTCCCCAGAAAGGCCTAAAGTTGAACCTGGGCACGAAGGTGAGCAGCAAGGTCATAGAAACCTGCAACGGCCTTGGAAGGGGGGAGACGGTCCATATGGCATGCTCAAGGACACCAGGAGCAAAGACAAGGATCCGGCCAAGCTCAACTTCTTGGGAGGTATGAAGAATCCTGCTGAAGTGGTAGCAGGATGTCCCACCGCAATCAACTTGGGCTTGAGGATCTTCTCAGCGTGGGAGATGTTTGCCGCCAAGCATTTGGAGGTATGGGAGACGGCCGAGAGCTATGGCACGGAGGATTGTTATCTTCACATGCGAAGCGTGGAGGACTGGAAGGCGGTGATCAAGAGGATCGTGGGGGCCAGAAATCACCCCAACGTCAACTTATCCTCGAGATGGGTTACCAGGTCGCCTCTGGATCATGGAATCATCGAGGCCTGGACCCGCAAGGCCAACGACCCTGACACCGAGGTGGCCAAGTGGATCAGGGATGGAACTCCGCTTGGCATCAACATGGACATCGCCTCCAAGGGCATCTTCCCACCAGCAGAGCGAAACGCTGAGGAGGCGTGCCAGCTGGACTCCATCACCCAGCTGTCTTGCGGCCCTATCGCCAACTACAGCTCGGTGCGGGATAACCCCGAAGATGCTGAAATAGAAGTGCAACGACTGGTGGACAAAGGCATCGTGGTAAGGATCACCGAGGACGACCTCTACGACTCCTTCAGCCGGGGAACCATTTCAAAACTTGCCCTGATCATCAAAGAACGGCAAGATGGAACCCGAAAGAGGAGGCTGATAATCGACCTCAAGAGGAGCGGTGGTAATTCGAAAGCCACCTTGAAAGAGAAGCTGGTCCTCCCGGTGGCGATGGATGCACTTCGAACTTTGCGGGCGATGCGAAACCTCCACCCTGTGCCTTCGGTGGAGGAGCAGAGACAGAACTGGACGAGAGAAATGACGCTCATTGATGTGAGTGATGCGTTTCCACATCTCTCTGTCCATCGAGATGAACTCGAGCATTGCGTCACCCCCGACATCTCAGGCGACGGCTACCTGCTCTTTCGAAGCCTTTTGTTTGGCTTCAAGACCGCACCGTTGTTGTGGTCGAGAACAGCGGCTTGGGCAGCACGAGCAATCCAATCGTGCATCCCGCCTGGTGATGGACAACACCAAGTGTATCTAGACGATTCCTTTTGGGTCTTCCAGGGGACGATGGCTCGAAGAAACCTCACATTGGGGTTCGTCTTATACACTATGTCCGCCCTGGGCTTCGACATCGCCATCCGCAAGGGCGAACGGGGGGCCCACATCGTGTGGGCAGGCATCGACTTCAGGCTTCTCCCCAACGACGAGGTGCTGCTCACACTGCCCGAGAAGTTCTTGGACGATCTTCAACAACGCCTCGAATCCTGGTCCAACAAGGGCATGGCACCCTTAGCAGAGCTCCGGACGGTGACGGGCAAGGTATCCTGGTTGGCAGGGGTGTTGGTGCGGGCCAAGTGGATCGTCAGGGTGATGTACGCCGTCCTCACAGAACGGGAACGGGAAGTGAGTTCAGGTACAGAAGAACGAAGGCGGCAGCAGAGACCTGACGACAGGGACAAGTCATCCTTGTTCCATGTGAAACGGTTGGAACGGGCCCGAATTGCACTCCTGAAGTACCTCAACGTCACGAAGGCTCGGCCGACGAGGAAGATCTCGCTGAAACCTCGAAGTGGTGCGGCAGTGGTCATCACAACCGATGCCTCCCCAGAGGCTATGGGAGGCTACATCACCATCAACGACCAGTTGATCGAAGCCTGGAGCTCCCCGGTGACCAGCGACGATGCCAAGGCTTTGGACTTTGAGTTGGGTTCTTCAAGCTCACAAGGGATCGTGGAGAGCCTTGCCTTACTGGTCGCCATCAAACATTGGGGACAAAAGCTAGCAAACCAACAGCTGCAGCTTAGCATCCAAGCAGACTCCGTCATTGCCCTCGCCCTGGTGAAGAAGGTGTCCTCGGCCACTCCAGCTCTAAATTTTCTTGGAGCCTGCCTAGGGATAATCCTCGAAGATTTGAAGATCGAGGAAGTGCATTTGCAGCACATCCCAGGTAAGGCGAATTACATCGCGGACTACCTGTCACGTCCCAGCATTTGGGAGGCAGCACCGAAACCTGCGGAGCTGACCAACGTGACTGTAGGTAGTGCAGCAGGCCGCAATGAGGCCTATTACCCTCTGCCAACACCAGGTCGGCAGCCCGATTTGTGGGGCTCCACCAGGCTCGAAGACAGCTTGGGATCCTGGTTGACATGGATCTAACTTGATCCGAACGAGGGGTGTCAAAATGACTGAAGCTGCACCAGGTGCCGTGGTTGTGTTCCATGTTTGCTAACTTAACCCCTAACCCCTAAAGCCGTTGGTTTCACTTGCAGTTGGCTCAGATGGGGGCGCTCGTGGGGTTGGTCCAATGGATGACTTTGACGGGCCTTCTGGCCCACCTTTGCCTGGTGGCCTGGTTGGCTTGGCGCGTGTTCCGCCACTTTCGACCTCGTGGTCGACCCGAAGCAGGCCACCACTGGGACCGAGACCCCCCGAGACCGTGGCTTTGGGGTCCCTCATTCGAACTCGCGGGCCAAAACGCCCAAGTCAGGCAGTTGGGATTGGCGAGTTTGACAAGGAGAACCAACAAGCCGATATCCCACTAACTAGGGGGGAAGGTGATAGGGAAGGTGTTCTTCAAGCAAGTCAGGATCTTCCTCTTCCGCACGAAGGTCCCCTCGAAGCGGCGATCGAAACACACAAGGTTGCCCCCAAACGTTCCTTTTCCACAGCATTCTCCTCGGAGACGACCAAGTTGGATCTCCTCCGCACTATGAGCACTCACAAGCTGCAAGGCCCAGCTGACATCATCGAGGTGGACGTGGACAAGCCGGGCAAGGGCCCTGCACGAAAGATGAAAGCGGCGGTGGAAACCATGTTGAACAAGTCCAAGCAAGTTTTGCTTCGAACTTTTAGTCCGAGGAAGAAAGCTCACGCATCCCTGGACCAGGACAAGATAGAACAGTTCGACGAGATCAAGCCAGAGGACGCAGCGAAGGTAGAGAAAGCAGACAAGCGACGTCCCAAGCTACCGCCCAAAACCAAGCTTTCGAAGAAGATGAAAGCAGACCGCCTCATGTACTTAGCCAGAGCAGCCCAGAAGTCAATGGACGCGGTCAAGAAGTTGGAACGGGATTTCGCCTCCAACACTTCACGAGAGTCGAAAGCTGCCATTCGCAAGACCATCCACAAGTTGTACGTGACAGCAAGGCCAGGATGTACCCTGCTACCGTTGGAAGAGGACAAGCTGAAGCTGGTGGGTGGTTTGCTCAAACAAGCAGGCTATCGAGCAGCACCAATTTATCTGGGAGAGTGCAAACTCATGCACATCGAGGCCTCACACACGTGGACAGATCTACTCGACAGGACATTGCAGCAATGCAAGCGATCCGCATGCAGAGCACTGGGCCCACCTAAGAAAGCTCCTGAAGTTCCAAGGCGTGTCGAGGGCGACCACTTCATCGAGCACGAGCAGGAGAAGATCTCAAAGCTCAAGGTCCCGCTAGCCCTTCAGCTCTTCGAGTTCGGCACCATATTCATGTTGAGGGAGGTGGAACTGGCATTGCTGAGGATGGAGCACATCCAATTGGACTTCGACGCAAAGACCATCAAGCTGGACCTCCCCCTCACCAAGACCGCAATCGAGTCCTGCGGGTATTGCAGTGCACGTGTGATGTGTGGCCGTGCAAGCAAGATTGCCCGGTGTACACGTCGGCCAGGCTGGTAGACGGGATGAGAGAATCCAAACAAAGCTGGGCGTGCATCACCAAGAAGGGCAAGAAGGCTTCCAAGAACGACCTAGTGCACAGCTGGCAATCTCTGTTTTGCGGAGGAGCCTCGGGCCATTCTGCTCGGCGCACGGGTGCTCTCATGTACATCAAAGCAGGATGGAGTATAGCACAGGTGGCGTTCCTGGGGAGATGGAAGAGCAACGTCATCTATGAATACGCCAATGAAGCCCTAGAGACTTTACCTGTCAACAACCCAGGAATTCACGGGAACGCTCAATGGGAGGGACCTGCGAAGCAAAGGCTTGACACACTTGGCCTTGACCCCAAGTCCCTTGCCCACCTGGAAGCTACGAAGAATCAACTCCTTGCCGAGCTGGCCGTGGCGAAGGACAATCAACAGAAAGCACTCCTCACATTGGATGAGGAGATCGAACATCTTCGGCAAAGGAGTGCGGTTAACAACCATTTGCTCCCTCCTTTCGTACAGGCTGTGGGGAGCAAAGTGTACCACAACAACATCTCACGAGCCATTTGCTCACCTCCTTTCACTTGGAGAACAAGATGCGGCTGGCATTTCTTTAAGGCTGATTTCGTCTTCGGCACGAAGGTGGAAGGATCCCTATGCCAGAAGTGCCAGGCTATGGCGCAGAGCAATTGAGGTGTCAGTTGCCAAGCCTGGCATCCAGTTGAAAATCCTGGTGGAAATCAGGTCTGGGATGGAACCCAGCCGTGCAAACCTACACCAATGGAAAAAGATGTGAGCTGGCAAATGCACGTGAAGTTGTTGGGAAAGAAAAGAAAGTGTAACGGTCTTTTCTGCTGAACAACGTAGTGCAAAGGGGATGGTGGGTGGATGCCATTTTGGCTCAAGTGAGCTTTGGCTCATTTGAATTCCACACCCACCCACCCTGTACAGTGAGGTGTCAGTTGCCAAGCCTGGCATCCAGTTGAAAATCCTGGTGGAAATCAGGTCTGGGATGGAACCCAGCCGTGCAAACCTACACCAATGGAAAAAGATGTGAGCTGGCAAATGCACGTGAAGTTGTTCCTACTCTTCAAGGTACATAACTCTTTTCAATACTCTTTTACAGAGTCTTGTAGAGACTCTTTTACGTACTCATTACATACTCTCTGCAGACTCTTTACAGACTAGTGACAGACTATTTACAGACTCTTTACAGGAACTTTACAGACTCTTGACAGACTCTTCACAGACTCTTTACATACTCTCTACATACTTTGTGCATTCCTCTTTACATACTTTACAAAGTGTCCTTACTAAGTGTCCACAGTTTGTTTTACACATGTTTTGTCATTTTGTACTGTCATATTTTAAGTTCTCTTGGTGATGCTGGACAAACCAAGCAGACGAGACAACGTGCGCCAATCTCAAACAAGACTTGTCCGGAGCCCAGTAAGACATAGATCCAGGTAATTTTTGCCAGGTTTGCTGCGGTATGCTTGCGTAATTTGGCAAGAGTTCCCAGCATTCCATGTTTCAGAGTCGAGCGAAAAGCTGCAAGAGCACAAGCAATAAGCCTCAATAAGCCTCACTAGCTCCGTTTGAAGTTGGGAAATCTTACGTGGTCACGAAGTTCAATCACCACAGAACAATCAAGTTTCATGGAGGTATGTATTCACCCCTCATTGATCATGTTCAGAAATCATCACATGACATGTGCGCGAAGGCATGCAAATGGTTCTGACTAAATGCATAGATAGCCAATTGTGAGTAAAAGCCCTGAAAACGACGCGAGAATAGATACAGGAAGGCAGAGCCCTGCAAACTCAGAAGGCTATCCGTTGCAATCGTAGTGGGTTGGCTTGGGTGGTCTGGCGGTCTAACAGGCCGGAATCCTGGACCAGCCTGGACCAGCAAATCGCAAAACCTTTGTCTTTGCAAACAGGCCACTGACATCGCATGGGACTATATATAATGCTTTTAATGCTTTGGAATTTCTATGAATTTGCGCTGTGGTAGATAGGCATGGCAGGGATCACAAGCAAGGGAAACATCAGAATGCATTATGAATACATTATGAATACATTATGAATACATTGGATTCTTGAAAAAATGGGTCGACCTCAGGCTTGCAGATCGTTTGTGCAGAGCGGCGAGGGTCCTGTTTTCACAAAGCCCAACAATGCCTTACTGAGGAAAGCACTGCAGCCTTCGTGTCCTAGTGTCAGCCGGAGCCTTGAACATGACAACATGGGGTACATATTGTTGTTTTTAAGTTCTCCACTCAATTGTGAGGTCTATCTTCTAGACTTCCTGTCCACATGAGACCAAAAGGCAGGTTGCACATAGCACTCAGTTGTTTGATCCTTTTGATTTTTTGCAAAACATGTGTGTGGGCCTTTGTACAGCCTTCAAAGTAAACCCTTCATGTGTTCAAACTTTTTCCTCAGTGACTCCAAATGACTCCATGCAGAGATGGTTCCGTTGAAGGTGCTGGACGACTTGCACCATGGGCCAAAAAGGCATCGAGAGCACGTGCCAATTTTGTCGGGTTGGGGTCAGGTTGGAGTTGTGTTTTGGTGGCGTTGGTGCTTCCAAAATGCCCAGCCCTGTCTCTGTTGCAACTTGCCAAAAGCACTCAGTGTGGAAGGCGCCATGTGCATTGGATGAGTCGACCACGTCTCCAGAGACACATTCACAAGGCGGCTTTGTTCGAGCAAGTCCACATACAAGCTGTATAGACTATAGAGCTGTGGCACACTGTTTTGTTCTTGTTGCCCGTTTTAAATCCAAAGACCCATGATTCAACGTATTTCAATCTTATTCATTCTATTTCATGTCCAAAATTTGGAAGTCGGACCAAATCATGGGAGCAAAGTGTTGCGCTTTGGATTGAGGGAGCTTGCTGTCTGATGCTGTCGCAGGTGAAGACGGTGAACAGGGCATTGTTGCCGATGTAGCCGATGTAGCCGATGTTGCTGATGCAGCCGTTGCAGCTGATGCAGCCGATGCAGCCGATGCAGCTGCGTGCATTGATGCCGCTCCTACAGCCACGCCAAGTCCAAGTGATACTGATCCGCCTGATGATGCGGCCAGCGGTGAAACAAGGCAAGCAGAGTATAGCTTATGCTGCTGTATGCTTTATGATGTTAATGTGTTCAGACTGATGTTTTTTCCTTTCATAATAGATGGCTTGATTTTTGTCCTTTGTTTGATGCAAGGAGTAGGGGAAAGGGGAATGGCACCTTCCTTCCACAATCCAGGTGAGAAGTGAAATCTGGAATCAGATCGCACGCGTGGATACGTACTGCAGCAGGACCGTGATCTGAAAAAGAAAGTATCCCTACTGCGACAGTTTCTATCCCAAAGAATGGTTGGGAAATGTTGGGAATGTTTCAAGTTTGCAAAGAATTCCTCGGAGTCTCTCATGGTGCCAAATGGCAGCTCAATCCACTACAGCCCAGGTGTGGAATCAAGCACGACATGTGCAACATGTTCACACACCATTGGCAAGTTTGCACTCCTTGGGGACAGCTTTCACCCGGGGGAGGGGGGAATTCCCTATCAGAAAAGACAGCTTGAGAGCAACACAGAGAATCAGAAAATCAAATTTGAGAGTAAGAGAGAGAAAGGGAAAAGATCATTGGAGCCACACCTATCACATTTTATCACTTCCATTTGGCCCCCAATCTGCCAGAGCATAGAATGAAGCGATGTGTTTCGGGCTGTCCTCACGTTGTGATCCAATGCAAGGAGCTCTGCTGTTGAGCGGTGCAAAGAGGCGAAGCAATCGAAGCATCGCCGAAGCATCGCCGAAGCATCTGCTGAGCAATCGAAGAGACCTGTGACCGAAGCCCTCGCAGCCGCAGACCGAATTTCTCGAAGCTGACGCTGAGCTGTGCCCGAGATCCATGGCATTCCATGGCCAGTGCTTCGTTGAATTCCCACATCCACGGCTGCTCAAAGAGGACGCTGAAACCTTGGGAGGACAAGCGAGATAAGATGAGAGCTGGCAGAGATAGATGACTTTCTTGCGGGCTGAAACGCTTCACATCTGATTGTCAGGGCTGAAAGCGGTCCCAAGCTTGTACGTTGGCCGATGAAAAGGACGTGTGTGTAAGCATGTCAGAAGCATGGTTGTAAAATGTTGTAAAAGATGTAAAATGATGATATACATGGAAAAGTGAGGAAAAACATGTGCATAGAAGACTTCGGTGTCTTGCCTTTGCTATCAGAGATGTCTACATCATATGCTGCAATGTGGAATCATACAGGCGCTCCTGGCTTGCCCTGCCAGTATTTACTTGCCCTGTGGCCAGGGGTCAAGCACTGGGCTGAGGAAAAGTGCCTTTGCCCATGTGATTTTAAAAGGCAGACACTTCGAGGACAGTCGTGAACCTCAAACACTTGATCTCCTTACGATAGGAACTCTATGGAACTCTAATATTTTTGAAAACTCAAATGCTTATCTTCTAAACTTCAATGATATCTTATAATACTTCAGCTTGTGGCGCTTGTGCTATGCGAGCTTTCTTCCTTGCAGCCCTTCCAGTGGTTGCAGGCGTGGCCTTGTGCAAAGCATTGGTTTGGTTTGAGTTGCTGAGACTCCTCCCACAACTCGACGAGTACGTCAAGTAGCCTGTGCCTTCACAGCCATTTGATAATGTTTGCATCTTCATTTGGTGTTTCCATTTGTTTAATCTTTAAACATGTGTGGTTTGTCTAAGCCCTCCCAGCAGCAGATGTTGCCATGCTTCACTTTTCTCAGATGCTTGGATCCCGTGTTTCTGCATGGCGTCTCAATGTTTCTCATTTCTACTTTAGGCAAATCCTGTTTTTTCATCATGATTTGTTGATCTTTTTTACGAAGAATTCGAAGGGTTTTGATTTGGTATGATTTGGTTGCCTGCACGTCCACATGGGTATTTATGTTTTCACATTGGTAGCTGTGGTTTCACATTGTATATAGTTATGTTTTTGGAGGCAAATTTCAGAGATCATCGCCGCAGTGGCAGTTTTTGTAAGTTTGTGACAACATGCACCGGGACACTGTCAGTACACTCTTCAAAGATGGCAACAAATTGGCAGAGATCACTGTTGGACCGACTGAGCGTTTTGAGACTCCTTCTCACAACAGTAGATACCTCTACATGGACATATATCATCGATATTAGTGTATATTATATGAGTATCCGACAAAATTATCGTCAATTAGTTTTATCATCGTGCAATCATTGGTTTTAGAGAAGTAGTCAAAACCCCCAAAAGCGAGTAGGTCCCACTGAAAAGCGAGTCCCTGCCACCCCTGATCTTTTCATAAGGCCAAATTCTGGAAATTCAAGTGGTTGTTATGCAAAAGGTCCTTGTAAGCGTTTTATACAAAATGCCCTTTCAAGTCAGGAACCAAACCTCCGCTAAAGTTTTTTCAGGGTTCGCTAGAGTAACTGTTTTTTTCGCGAAAGTTTCGCGAAGTTGACTATATATATATGATCGCGGAGAGATCCTGAGATGGACAGATGAGATGTGTGAAGACAAGGTGAGCAAAGAGAAAACTTGCGAAACAAAAACGCTGGAAAAAACAACAGCGAAAATGGAGACGATTTTATCCGCGAAGATGGTTATTTGCGGAACAAGGAATTTTGATCAACCACCAAGTGTGTCCCAAAGCGAGTCCAAAGCGAGTCCAAAGCGAGTCCAATTTTGTCAATTCCAGGGCTCGGGCCACCAGGTCCCCTTTTCCTGTCCATGCTTTATACAAGTGAGCTTGTTGATGCGGCCATGACGGCCCAAGCCTTTGCTGAATGCCTTGGTCAAAGGAAAACAGAGTTTGCTGTTTGTTCAATGTCTATTCTTAATTAGTTAACGATGAATGAAAGAAACAAATAAGACCAAAAGCATGAATCATGCTGAAACGCAAAAACCCGCAAAAGCGAGTAGGTCCTACTGAAAAGCGAGTCCGGACCAAATGATGGTTACCCAAACAAATAATTTCGTCCGCCACTCAGTACATCTATATATACATACACATATGCATATTATGCCTAATATATGTGCATCCATGGGATACACGTGCATACATGTGCATACCTGTGCATTTATCTACATGTGCATTTATATACATGTGCATTTATATACATGTGCATTTACATGTGCATCTACATGTGCACTTACATGTGCATTTGCATGAGCATTTACATTTGCATTTGCGTGCGCATTTACATGCGCATACATATATACAAACATGTACATATAAAGGTAATGTCATGTCATGTAATGTCATGTCATGTCAGATCATGTAATGCAATGTAATTTAATGTAATGTAATGTCATGTAATGTAATTTCATGCAATGTAATGTAATGTAATGTAATGTAATGTAATGTAATGTAATGTACCGTAAGGTTATGTTAGGTTAGGTTATGGTATGTATGTATGTCTGTCTGTCTGTTTGTTTGCCTGTCTGTCTGTCTGTTTGTCTGTCTGTCTGTCTGTATGTATGTATGTATGCATGCATGCATGCATGCATGCATGAATCATAGTATGTTTCAGTTTTGGGGGTTGACCTGACCATGGCGCAGGCCACAATGGAGGTATGGAGGAAATTGAGGCCAGTCGCTGAGACAGCTATATTTGACACAGAATCTGTACTTAATAGCTGCAATTTGCGAGCTACATGTGAGGCAAGCTCACGCAAGGACTTACAAAGAAAACTCTTTCCTGCAATGCGGCAAGTACCCTTCTTAGGTCGCGCAAGAATTGAGCAACCATTAGGCACATTCTTGCATTGAGGACATACTTCTCACGTGGCTGAGCAACCCTATGCGCAAGCAACAACAATAATAGTCATGTGAGTCTTCAATAATGCACAAGTCAGAAGTTCCGTTACACTCAAAAGTTGGTTTTGAAAGCTGCTGAGAAAGCTACAGGAAGCTAGGACAAGGCGAGCAAACTTTGCCAAAGAGGATAGCGAAAGGAATGGAAGAAGGCGTAGGAAGGCATTCGTCGGTTGTCATTTGTATGTGGCCGCCCCTAAACCTATTTGCTGATCTTTCTTTGCGACTACGACGCAGTTGAGTTGTAAGGATATTATTGGTTGATATTGTGAAGTCTGCACAATGGGGTCGCACTCTGTACACTTCTGTACAAGTGGCCTTCGGGCTGATCAAGCAGGCAGACGTAACTTCGGACATGCGACAGTTGATCGTAAGCATTCCGCAACTTGACAGCCGAGCAATGAAGGCAACAAAGCTCAACACTGAAGGTGAGCTGCAGCCCGCCCTTCAAGCACTGATCACACACAAGGATAACAACTTGAGCCTTGACCTCCGAAACGGCAACGACAAACATAAGAGACCAACAACAAACCACATTGAGAAAACAAAATACGGTGAGCAACAGATGACAATCAAAAATCAACCACGACGACATTCACAACGAACAATATCAAAACGACGCTGACGACGTCGACGACAACAACAACAGCAGCAGCAACAACAACAGCAACAACAACAACAACAACAACCACAACAACAACAACAACAACAACAACACCAACACCAACACCACCACCAGCAGCAGCAGCAGCAGCAACAACAACAACAACAGCAACGGCAACGGCAACGGCAACAGCAACAGCAACCGTAGACGACCACGACAACAACAGCAAAGCAACAACAGCAAAACCAAAAAGAAGAAGAGTTGACAGCTGGAATCTCCTGTTGAGATGGCTCAGTTGAACCCAACGGAAGAATATAGAAATCACTATCAGCACCCCTTCTTCCATGGACACTGCGGTGGCTTTGATGAATGGAAATATAATCTGACAGCATGCATGGGCTTGCCCGTCCTGATTATCCAAATCAAGACGATTACAAACGAGATATGTAATTTCAGATAAGCAACAATGCAGAAGTGACAGAGGTACAAGTGCCCAGGAGCGGTAACAAAGCTGCAGATGTTTGAAAGATTGGTGAGGATGATGACGACGACGAGGACGAGGACGACCACAACAACAGCCGCAACAACCACAACAACAAGAAGAACAACTGGAAAAGGCAGGGGCAAAGGAAACTGCAGCGCAAAAGGAGTAGGAACGCCATGCATGCAACACAATGAATATGGCAAGGCAATAAACACGACAGACATTTTGGTTAAGCATTTAGGGGCAGAATATGTTGCTCTCAAGGATTGCCGAGTGCTGCCAGAGTTCACATACAGAAGACCGCTCCATGTTGCGCATGTTTTGGACATTTGCTTTACATGAATACATGTTTCCTTTCGAATTCGTTTGTTTCAGTGTCAGGCCATGATGCGGCAAATGGAGCGCATCCCGGAGTGCCTGTTGGGCTCTGGAGCAGTCAAGTATGCTTTCATAAACCTTTCAGAAATGATGAATTCATGCTTTCATATGCTTTCATATGCTTTCATATGCTTTCACACGCTTTCATACGCTTTCATATGCTTTCATATGCTTTCATACGCTTTCATATTCTTTCAAACTTTGATAAGGATCAGACCAGAAATGTAGTACATTCTGGAACAATTGCCTATAGCTTCTGCTGGCAACTTTGATAAGGATCAGACCAGAAATGTAGTACATGCTCGAACAATTGCCTATAGCTTCTGCTGGACGCTCTGTCAGTCCGTTTGCTTTAGGTTGATCTGTGAAACCGTTAAACCTTACGTACTGTGTGCACATCACTCAGACTTGTGTGCTCATGAAGTTTCCAAGATAAAGATGATGAGATGATTGGTTTTTTGTGCCAGCCTTGCAGGATCCTCCGTTATCCTTGCGTAAGATCTCAAAGGACTGGCAAGTGTGGAGCTTGAAGCAGAACATAGCCCTGTTCATCCTGCATCGATCACTGCACACTCTATGGATTTGCCCGGTGTTCCCACATTCTGGCCAACCATTGTATGATGGCTGGTACTAACTTATCACCCTCCCTCCTTTTGACATTCTTTGTGCAAATAGGTTTGGGAATCTTGGAAAAGAATCAACCCATATTCAAAAAATCAAAATTGAATATACATATATATATATGTATGTATATATATATACTAATATATATTCTGTTTTGTTTTTGACAAAGAATTGCATTGCATTTGGTTTTTCAGGAGCGACGCTGTGGCCATTGCAAGGATATTGCCGCAAACTGGGCGCACTCTTTGTTGGCCAAAGTTGCCAGCTGGTTCCTCAGTGAAGGTACCAGAACGCACCATAGGTATCATGTGCGATGAAGATGTTTGAGAAACATGTCGAAGCCATGGGAAAGAGAGAGAACACCACAAGGCCTACCAAGACAATTGCGTGAGGCAGGAGGCCCTTTGAAAAGCGAACAGATTTTGTGTCTCTGGAAATCGCTGGAATCTTGCAGACATCAAGAATGGAACAAAATTCTTGCATCAAAATGCATTCTCCAACTTTTTCTAATGCAGAAAGTTTTCAAATGCTCTGCATGCTCGAGAAAGGCAAGTGCAATGTGCAATGCAATCGACACGAGAATTCTTGCAGCCAGGATGAGTACACTGAAGCCCTCGAATCAGTGTGCAAGGACAGTTACCACTGAACAGCCCATGTAAGCCCGCCTTAAGAAGGCAGAACAACGCTCCCAAAAGAAATCCTGCCGGTATGGCAATGTCATCGAGTAAAGGGTAGTCGGCGATATGATAAACAGATTCGGTAGAAAAGACGTGTTAAAGTTGGAATAATATTTAATCTAGTGGTCTGGTGAAGAGTCAATCAAAGGCAAGGAAGTGTAACGGAATGTGTGTAGAAGCAAACGATTTTTTGTGGTTGTTTGAACAAATGGGTGCTAAAAGAATTCTGATCGAGTCATGATATGACTTACCGTACATATGCAATTTCACTATGTTTCACTACTGCCTAGTGACGGCGCAGAGTGCAGCGCAATTTGACTGGTCTTTGTTTCATGGTTTTGGTCTTCGACCTCGTTTTCAGCTTCCTGGTTTGAACATGTTTGAAATTTGTTTTTCTTTCATTTTGTTTCTTTTTCATCAAGCTCTCTGAGTTTGATGTTTCGAATTCTTCATGACGTTCATCGTCATTCATAAGCCCATGGTCATAATCCTAATTCCGACAACCGTCTCCATCAAGACCATTGGTATCATCTCATGCTGTCATGATACCAAACTATTTGTCGCATGGGCCATCACCGCATTATTATCATCACATCGTTGCATCGCGACATCATTGGGTCATGGCATGGTGTCATTCGCTTGAATCGTGACAACACTAGCAGATCATCAAAACCATAATCACCATGATCATACAAGTTCATCCAGGCTTCATAATATGATATCACATCATGTCAAATTATATCTTGTTGCGTCATCAGAATGTGTTCTGGAACAAAACCAATTGCAACAAGAAATGGACAGAAACGGAAGCCCCAGCAGCCCCTTGACAGGTTCTCTCTGTTGCAGTCAGCACTTTTCAGTTGTTCAAATGCAGTGCCCCCAGGAATCGAAGTCTCGATCTGAGGAGGTGCCTTCACTGGATCTCTTTATCTTCAACGAATATTCGAAATTCAGTTTATTCTAAACTTGTTTCAGCATCGGTTAGCGTTGCGGTTAGCACACTGGGTTAGCTGTGCTTTAGCTGGATATCTTTTTGAGTGACAGCATTGTCTGCGACACCCCTTTGTCGCGAAGGACAGCTTGAAGAGGTGCCAAAGTACTGCTGGATACACTCTCAGCAAATGAGAGTTTTTTCAACTCCAAGACTCTTACATCCCTTCTTACATCCCTTCTTTCATCCCTTCTTACATCCCTTCTTTCATCCCTTCTTTCATCCCTTCTTTCATCCCTTCTTTCATCCTTTGTCCTTTCAACTTATTCCTATACTTGCCGCAAAAGACTGTGACCTCTCAAGTTGAGTCATCGTTTGTGACCTTGTCCCTCTGCCGTACTCACGCTTAGCAGTGGCATCACAATAGGCAGTTTGCTGGACTGCCATCCAGCACACGTCAATGTTAATTGACCTCCAGTGCCGCCCAGAAACTGGGGCAAGACACGCACACTGCTCAGACATTGGTGCTTGGTGCTTCTTGGTGCTTCTTGATGCTTCTTGATGCTTCTTGGTGCTTCTTGGTGCTTCTTGGTGCTTATTGGTGCTTCTTGATTCTTCTTGGTGCTTCTGCGTGCTTCTTGCTGCTTCTTGCTGCTTCTTGATGCTTCTTGATGCTCCTTGATGCTTCTTGCTGCTTCTTGATGCTTCTTGATGCTTCTTGATGCTTCTTGGTGCTTCTTTGTGCTTCTTGGTGCTTCTTGGTGCTTCTTGGTGCTTATCGTTCTGCCAAAGGAATGAATGCTTCTTGCTGCAAAAAGAGCGGTTCTTGCTGCTTTACTGTGCCTCCCTGGGTGACTCTTGCATGCCTTGATGCACAATGTACCCATGATGAAGAACTTGGTCAACAAAGAGAAGACTTTTGGATTTTGCGGATTCGGGCTGCGCACTTTTGGTTTTGTTTCGTAGCGAGATGGTTGAAACGAAATGAAAGAAATCTCATGGAATCTCTTTGTTTGCCCTTTAAAAAGAACTGCAAAAAAGGCCATAGATCACTCCTTGCTTTTATGTGAATCCCGGTCTGTGCGGATGGGCCTTCAGGGAACGAATGTGGCTGTGCACATACCTCTTGGATACTCTTGGCGAAGATGGGCTGTGGAGCATCTTCCAAAAATTTGAGGACGAGCTGCTTAGCAGCTGCGCTTAGCAGCTTGAAGCTCTCCAACTCCACTGTCCTTCCACTGTCCTTCCACCAATGCAATTGACATTTCGTCGTCATTTCGTGACCAACGTTTTGCTGAGTAACTTGGAGCCTATCTCCCATGCAGATTGGATCCAAAGTCCTGTGTACAGCCGAAGTATATTCACGGCCTAGGCCCTACTCATGTCCAAAGTTGTTTCTTGGGCGAGTTCATGATTCCCTCAGTTCATATTGTTCTTGTGGCATTGGTTTCAGTGCAACATGTATCGCCTGCGCAATTTTGCTGGTCATGAAAGCACAGGTTCATCAGTGCAAAGTTTAGAGGCAAAGAAGAGCTATATAAGTTTTTGGAAGATATCTTAAGGCATTTTAAGGCCCCAACCAAAAATTAAGCCGAACTCATTATGTAGATTAAGGGCTAAATATTTCAATTGCGATTCATCAACGGTGGCCCGAGGGCAGTACCTGTCAGATCGGATTCCTGCTGCATTTGGGTGGCCTCAAGGCATCCGCTGTAGGAATTAGGTGAGACGTAGTCGCCAACAAACTGGCAGATGGTTTTTCGTTGAGCAAGACAGGACATTCCTCCCGAACATCTTTGCCGCAAGGAAACGCGCATGTGCCCAAGGCGCTTTTGCACAACTTTGGATGAAGATCAAACTGATATGTTTTGGCTTGCCAGGAAGCGTTCCTTAAAGGGATCCTGAAACCCTAGGCAAGATCTCCCCAAAACAGTTTTGCTGGACTAGACGCACTGGCATGAGACTCAAATCATGTCCTGTTTGCTTTCCCAGAATTTCCAGGCCGTTGACATATTTGTATGGATCATTCTATGTAACCCTGCTATATACTCGTACATTTGGCATTAAGCTTGTGGTGATAGCATGTTTGTCATGCTTTTTCAAGTGGGTTTAGCCTCAGTTTGGCTTCCATTTGGTTCTCCTCTTCCTGTCTCCTGCAAGGATCCCAAAAAATGATCCGGCGCAGTGCGTGGGAGAGGCTGAGTGCAAAGCCTCGCAGCCAGAGGCTTGAGGTGCGCAGAAAAAATGTGACGAGATGTGACTTCTTTTGGCTTGAGGCTTTCAGAAAGATTTGAGATATTTTGAGATTGCGAAAGTATGAAGCGATGGGTTGTGATATGCATAGCGGCTACTTCATGCAACTTGCGACCATTGTTGGCTATGCCGTTCTGCTTAGAGTATCTAGGAAACAAAATGGATTCACTAGGCCGTTCAGCTCAATCCCTAGCTGTGTAGTCTTGAGCTGACAATTCAGCTGCCCGGAGTTCATGACTTTGCTGAAGAGCGCCACTCGTCTCAGCTCTTTGTGCAGCTTTTGCAATGCTTTTGCATGTTTTCTTTTACAAATTTGGCATTGGCTAATTTTGGCATTCTCGAACAACATCGTAGTATATATATATATATACTATATATATATATATATTGTATATATTGTATATACTATATATATATTACATATATTACATATATTACATATATTACATATATTACATATATTACATATATTATATATATTATATATTATATATATTATATATTATATATATTATATATTATATATATAATATATATTATATATATATTATATTATATATATATAGAGCTGAGTGATCCTTGTAATGGTTCTTCCATGTTCTTCCTCACTCTTTTTCCGTCTTGTGCGTTTGAAATGAATCGGTTCTGATGAGATGCCCGATGCCCCAATGTACTCATGTCATGTAAGTTCAGTCAAGAAGAAGAGTTTTACTCCGTACATATCCGTACTTCTATGTGCTTCTTCCTTTTTACAGTACAAAGAGTCCATCTCTGTCCATTTGCAAAGAGGCACTGCTGGAAGTATCCTTGTTCCTCCACAGGCACACCCAGCTGCAGCCAGAACTCCCACAGCGGCTGCCGTCCATCCACAGTCCAGCACAAGCGTCACGTCAAATTTCCACCACGATTCAACGCCATGGGTCACGATCACTCCTCACCCCTGCTTGCAATAGTGGTCCCGGCGATGCGGAGATTCCTGCCACGAGTATGGAGTGTCATGGGATTAAACTGAGTTGTGCAATGTCTTTAGTGTATTTTGATGTATGTTGTGGAATGTTGTGGATGTGATGTATCCCGTGAGTCTTGGGAAGTTCTGGATGCAATGTATGCAGCGTATGTAACGTACTGGTGCATTCTGCTAGTAGTGCATGTAGCGCATGTAGTCCATAGTCCACAGTGCAGAGCATGGACTGGATGTAATGCATTTGGGATATGGGCGTATGAACTTCTGTGTGTTTCCTTTGTGTTATCCTATGCAATGCACGTCATGCATGCAATGTATCTGATTTGTGTAACGTAACGTACGTAATATTGTCATGTCGTGTACTGTAAACTAATGTGATGCCATGTTATGTCATGCAGTGGGACCTAACTGTGTTTTGCGTGAGTGTGTGTGTGTGTGCATTCATGCATCTTTGTGCACGTTTGTGCATGTATGTATGTAATGTAATG
The DNA here is from genome assembly GCA_009767595.1 of Symbiodinium kawagutii. Classification (NCBI taxonomy): domain Eukaryota; class Dinophyceae; order Suessiales; family Symbiodiniaceae; genus Symbiodinium; species Symbiodinium kawagutii. Next base: position 48,517 of record VSDK01010122.1, on the reverse strand, counting down.
TAACGCAATGCAATGTTATGTAATGTAATGCAATGTAATGCAATGTAATGCAATGTAATGCAATGTAATGCAATGTAATGCAATGTAATGCAATGTAATGCAAGGTAATGTAATGTAATGTAGTGAAATGTAGTGTAATGTAGTGTAATGTAGTGTAATGTATGTATGTAGGTAGGCAGGTATGTAGGTATGTAGGATTATGTAGGTATGTAGGTATGTAGGTACTTAGGTATGTAGGTAGGTAGGTAGGTATGTAGGTATGTAGGTATGTAGGTATATAGGTGTGTAGGTATGTTGGTATGGAGGTTTCAAGGTATGGAGGTATGGAGGTATGCATGGTTCATGGTTATGCTATGCATGTACTATGTAAGTACGGAAATGCGCGAATACTCGTAAGTAGTGTAACGCATGTGTGCAATTTAAGGTCATCTATTGTATTTTTTGTATTTTTCCCTGTATTGTGATGTATGGCATGTATTGTGATGTATGGCATGTATTGTGGTGGATTGTAATGTGTAAATGCAATGTGATGTGATCTACAGTTTGCATGTAATGTTTGCAATGTTTATTTTGCCTGCTCTTTATGTCATGTGACGTGTTCTTTGTAATGTTATGTCACGTTATGTTTTGTATTGTTTTGTCATGATTTGTAATTTATGATCCGCATGGTTTTGTGCTATGTCCTACTAGAAGAAACTTTGCAAAAAGATTGATTGGAAGTTCAGGGAAGATGTCTAAAACGTTTAATAATTCTTATCTGTGAGTTGCCTTGGACTTTTTGCTTTGCCTAGCTCATCCTAGCCCACCCGGGGGCCCACCCTAGCCGTACTTTCTGGCGACTTGGCGCAGTTGCAAGGTGATCGTCTTGACTTGCTTTGCTTGCTTTGTGGTTCGAGCAGAAGAATTGGATCGCGAATCTGCTGTGGCGAACCCTGTGGCGAACCTTTCGGGACGGTGTCTGGGTTTGATCCATGAGATTATATTGTAAAGCTGTAGTTGGATGAAGACATGGAGTTTCATGCAAGCCAGAAGCAAGAAAATGTCAAACGAAAAGACAGCAGCAAAGTAATCCTTAAGAAGCAAGCATTTGCAGTTTGAGGAAGGCCATGCAACAAAATCGCGCAAATAGCACCTTCCACATATTGCATGGAGTGAAGATACCAACAAAAGTAGCCCGTTAAAGGTGAAGTTCTATGAAGTGCAGATGCCAGCAAAGTAATCATCAAGGTGTGGTTGCACAAGGCCACGTACAACTGAGCATAGGTGTACTTCCACAAACTGAAGATGTCAACACGAGTGCCCTAGAGGTTTGGTTGCATGAAGTATAGAACCATGCAAGCAAGAAAAAACTTTACAGGTCTATTGGCAGCCATGCCAGAAGCCATGGAGTACAACCCCAGAAGCATAGCTGAATGAGTGCGGGATACCAGCAGTACAACCCGCAAGAGATAAAGGTACATGAAGGCAACATATGCACACATATAACACCCTAAAGGTGACAGCCTCACACATATTCCCACACGACATTTCCTTACAACATCTTACAACCACATATACAAACTTCATCAAACTGGTCTTCTTTACGCTCAGCGTTTGATTTTTATGTATGACACACATCCTTGCCAAACGTGTCACCAAAAATGACTATGTACCATTTTGCAAAATGTTTCATACTGCGGATTTTTGCACTCCCAGGCGAGGAGACTCCGGGTTGGCTTTTGTTCAACGCAAACTCAATACAGATTTGATTCAACGTGATCTTCAACGCGATCTTCAACCTACTTTTCAGATTACAGATTCATTTGTGCCGGTCGATGGAGCCTATGACCGAGTTTGTCGTGGTATTGACCCATCAGATGACGATGGATCCTATTACATAGTGCGAGGCGGACAAGCTGCTGTTAGTCTCGAATCCTGCAAAAATGCTTGCATTGGCACTCCAGGCTGTCGTGGGATTGAGTTTCGACCAGGACGATGTGAGGTTTGGGTGCGGGCTGGCGGCATTAATGCCTCTGCCGCGACAATCGGACCAATTTGTTTGCGCTACGTTCCTTTTGTGTTGGCAGCAGGTGCAGAGAATCGCGCATGCAGGGGAGCACACAAGTTTGACAATAATCCAGCCTATTACGAGCTCACAAGCGCCGATTCTTTGGCAGCGTGTCAGGATCTTTGCTTGCAGCGAAACTTTGAGGGACAGCGAACTGGATCGATGCAATGCCAAGGAATCGAATTTGGAGGAAATCGCTGTGAGCTTTGGACTCGCACAGAAGGAATCGGAGCCTCTGTGGAACTGAACGGAGTCGTTTGTCAGCCCTTGGCACCTTTCGTTTTGATGGATACAGCCCTTGACCGAGGGTGCAGCAGTCGAAGTGATGATGATGATTCCAACTTCTACACAAGCTACCTAGACATGTCACTAGAACAATGCAAAGCTGTTTGTGCAGAAAAAATGACATTTTGCAAAGGCATAGAATTTACTCACACGGCTTGCTACGTTTGGACACGGGTGTCAGGCATTGAAAGAACAGTGCCGCGTTCTGGCGCTATGTGTTTGCGTTTTGGAGAGACAGGCAATCTAGGGGATGCTTTTGAGAAGATAGATGGAGGCAGCAATCGTGCATGTCGCGGCATGAACACATCAGATTGGAGTCCATCATATTTTGACTTCTTTTCAGACACATCGGTTGAAGAATGCAAATCAAGATGTGTGGAACATCCCATGTGCCAGGGCATTGAGTTGAATGCACATGGATGCAAGGTGTGGACTGTGTTTGTCACAACATCAATCGAATTTGCAGGAACAACCTGCATGCGTTATTCTGCATTTGTCGGAGTAGATGGTGGAGACGAACATGGCTGTTTTGGTACTTATCCAATTGAAACGACTTCACTGCAGTTTCCTGGAGACATTGCTAAGCTTTGCAGAGAGGCCTGCGTGGAAAGCCCGGCCTGTCAAGGAGTGGAGTACAATGACACCACTTGCCACCTTTGGGGGTCCCCGGTACACGGGAGTTACTCGAACGTGAACATGTCATGCTTTCGCTACCAGCCTTTCATAGCTGTTGAAGGAGTCGACAGGGCCTGTAGGGGCATGTTGTTCGATGATACTTGGCCAAGCTATTACACTGAGCATGCCACTGGCAACTTGTCTCTTTCGGAATGTAAAGCATTGTGCCAAGCAACCTTTCAATGTAAGGGAATTCAGTATGATATCACGGAAGGCTTCAACACTTGCCTTGTTTGGACACGGAGAGGAGGCATCCAAACCACTTCAGACAAGAGTGGTAGTCTTTGTCTTCGGCTAGGAACTCATGACCAATTCGAAGACAGTAATGCTTTCATCTCCTTGGGTCAAGGCACCTGCAGTGGAGGAGTTTCTCCTATGATTTCTCTGTATCCTGATGTAAACCTTGACAGATGCAAACTTCATTGTGTCGCAGTCCCTGGCTGTCGGGGTCTTGACTATGGCGACAACGGCTGTAGGATCTGGCACTCTGATGTCAACACAACAAGTGAAAGTCCCGGTGACAAGTGTTTCATCTACAGACCATTTAGAGACGTGGATGGAGGCATTGGGCGAGATTGCCGGGGCGACGACAGCAGTGACATGCAAGCCACATACTTCGAGCAACTACCAGCGCCATCTCTGCAAGCTTGTCAGGACCTGTGTGTACAACAGGCCGAAGCAGATGTTGCAGGAAAGCCTTGTAAGGGAATTGCATACAACTCAGCTACTGCAACGTGCAGCCTCTGGGTTCGTTCTCAGGGTGTTGGTGCAACAGCGGAGATGGGTAATGCTGTTTGTCAGAGATACGAGCCATTCCTCGATTTGGATGGAGGGAGTAATCGAGCTTGCGGAGATGATGATGCCGTTCATGCAAGCTACACCTACAATTTGACGGAAGTGTCTAACTTGGAGCACTGCCGCTCCTTGTGCAATGCAGTAGGATGTAGAGGACACAGTTGAGTCAGCAGCTCGTTTGACGGCCTGAGTCTCTCACCACAAACACACATATGCAATCATATTCACACGAAGTTTGAGACAATATGAGACAATATGTCTTTTCCATGAAAGCACACCAAAACTTTGGCAGTTGTCGGGCTTTATTCTCAACTATTTTTTTGTGATTTCTTCATTAAAGTGAAAGATCCGCCCCTGACGAGATCTGCTCTTTCTCATGTGAACTTGCGGAGGCCTCTCTATTGTGAACAAGTGTAAAAAAGATCTGTAGTGTTTTATGGGATGGGGATATTAATATATATTAATCTAGGCCTTCACGAAAGGTAGCACTAGTCACCCGCGGTTACCCCAGCTTTGGCGTCTAGCTGTATAGCTATGTATTGGCTTGGACGGGAAATTTGCCTTTTGGTGCTCTCGAAATGGCCTACAAAGCGGTACGGACAAGTTCAACACCATTATCATGGAGAATTTGCACAGGGATGATCTAAGTTGGGAATTTTCAGCACTGCCGTGTTTTTCCCAAGCATTCTGCCGGCACAGTCTATAAAGGTTTCAAATTGAGTCCACTGGACAATAAAGAGCCTAGCAACACGTGCAGAACAAAGAACAACATCAGCTGACAACGAAACATCAAGGGCAACAATTGAAGGCAAGCATCCCGATCACAGGGAGTATACATATGTGCGAGAAACAGCAGAAGAAGCGACTACACACTGGTGTTCCTCAGACAAGCTGCTTCTTTCCTGTCAACCGCTTCCAAATTGTGTGCCAGTCCCACAGGATTTATGAGCGGAAGCTACGTCACCGCAGCCGTAGACAAAAAGTCATGGTCAACCGATCATAGCTGAGTCATGCTGACTGTCTAAGGAGGGACTGCTGTTCGTTGTCACCAGCAGCTCATTTCTGGTTGGCATTTGGACATTAGACAAATGCTCGCTGCATCGGGCCTTGCGTGTGAGGATAGAACATCCACATATCACATTCATACGCATGTTATCACATCACATTTATATACAACATGCATATACATACATATATATATATATATACATCACATTCATATACACACGTATATATCATACACGATTAAAAACGTGTACACGGTAGTACGGTCTCCCCACCATGGTAGCTACGCACCATCAGGACCTTCTCACAGGAGCCCGCTAGGCCTTAGCCACACCTGTACCCTACCCCAAACCCCCATCAACCCCCACAGGTCCATGGGAGGATGGAGGACATAGGAGGATGGAGGAGGACTCTCTGAATCTTATTTAAAATTTCAAGTTCGGCTGCGTGCCATCTCATAAGAACTAACCCTTATGTGCTCACAAGATCTCACAATTCCCTGTACCAGAACTTCATAGAACTTCCCAAGCTGAACCCCCCGCCCTTTTGGTTCCGCCTCCGATTCCTAAGCGCTTAAAGTTTTTTTTAATTTGGCGGTGTCCGCCTGATTCTCTTGTGATACAAGTTTTATTTGGTGTGTATGTGTGTGTGTTCTATATTTTTTGTAGCAGCACGTTATGTTTTGATGAGCAAAGAGTGTTGCAAAAAAACAAGGGGCTGTTGCCCCAGACAACTTTGCCAAATAACTTGCAGGAGTGGAATACAGTTCTTTGGGATGCAAACTCTGGTTGCACGATGTGAAGCAAACGCAATTTGCTCCTAATTCAATCTGTTTGCGGTGACTTGGCTTTGCAAGGAGAGGCTCACTGTTGTTTTTGTTTTTTTAATGAGCGGTTAGTTTATCAGCAAGAACTAGAACCTTTCCTTTTGCAGCTCACTTTGCGCAATGGAGACTCAAGGTCCGGTGTCAAATCGCTGGCCGAGTTTGCAGTTGGAGCCGACACATTTGTTGCTGTCCATGGCGGCCAGAACAGAGCATGCCGGGGAGGCAACTCAAGCGATGCAGATGCGAGCTACTTCACATCAGTAGGCCCCGCCAGAGCAGGGAGCCTTGAGGCATGCAAGATCCTTTGCATGAGAACTTCTGGTTGCAACGCAATACAGTTTAGTTCATCTGAATGCCAACTCTGGACCCGGGACGAAGGGGTGGAGACGACTGCTTTGGAAGAAGGCGTTCAGTGCCTTAAGTTTCAACCATTCAGAGACTTCGATGGAAGCCAGGATCGTGTGTGTGAAGCCCCAGTGCAACCTGGAGGTGTCGCAGTTGGCACGTTGAAAGACTGCCAAGATCTTTGCTATGAGTCTGTCAGGTGCACAGGAATCAACTTCCACAATGGAATTTGCCACGTTTTCACTGGAGAATTCTCCAGCCGATCCGCTTTTGGAAGCCGATGCTCCAGTTTCCAACCTTTCGTATCTGTGGATGGAGGTGTCGATAGGGATTGTAGGGGGGCACACGAAGATGACATCAGCGAAGACTATTTTGTGACAACCGAAGCCCCTACGCTAGAAGCCTGCAAATTGCAGTGTCTTTTTCATTCAATGTGCAAAGGCATTGCTTTCTCAAGCCCAAGTTGCAAGTTGTGGACAAGAACCAAGGGAATCCAGTCATCAAAGCTTTCTCCTGGACACTTTTGTTTGCATTTGGGCGCGCCTGATCCTTTGTATGATTTGTCAGTGTCTGCTTTCAAGCCAATTGATGGAGGTCACAATCGAGCTTGTAGAGGACAAGATGCTTTTGACGATCAGATAAGCTACTTTAGTTTGCATCTGAACTGGCCTGAAAACTCTTCTGTTGAAGCTTGTCAGAGTCTTTGCATGCGAACCCCCGCTTGTAAAGGTATTGAATTTCGCTCTGGTGCTTGTGAAGTGTGGACGTTGCCTGGTGGTATCCACATCACTGTTCCTTCAATTGGGAAGGCTTGTTTTCCTTATGAACCATTTCAAACACTTGATGGATTCGATGACAGGGTCTGTCGCGGGAGCAATGTGGGGGATTCGCAGGCTAGTTACTACCGGATCTACTCCCCCAGTGAAACTCCCACTATGGATTCTTGCAAAGAGCGATGCATTCAAACTCAGAACTGCAAAGGCATTGAATACAGAGGTTGGTGTGAAGTGTGGATCAGGCCGCAAGGAATAGACGCGGTTGCTCCATCCCCAGGCGCGAACTGCCTACAATATCGCCCGTTCATGACAGTCCAAGGTGGCACAAATCGTGAGTGTAGAGGGGCAGATCCAAATGACAAGCGGAGCAGTTACTTCGTGTCTCACGGAGCCAACGAAGCTGGCTCTCTAGAAGATTGCAAGTCAATGTGTATGCGAACATTGAACTGCAAAGGAGTTGCATATAAGGCAGGCCATTGCGAAGTGTGGACCCGGCGGGGTGGCATTCAAGGTTCAGCATTCAGCACTGGGTCAGTGTGCCTCAGACTAGGTCCTGCAGATGCCTGGGATGATAGCAACGCCTTCCGTCCCTTAAGCAATGCATTGCTGGGATTCGGCACTTGTCATGCCCCTGGCATGTCTTTGCTTTCCTATGGTCCCGAGGCAGCTTCATCATTGCAAGCGTGCCAGCTAAAGTGCATGGCCACTCCCTCGTGTCGAGGAATTGCTTTCAACTCTACCGGTTGCTTTATTTGGTTGGGATCCGGCACACTATCCACAGTTCCGGATGCAGGTTCCAGTTGTCTCAGTTACGAACCCTTCAGAGACGTGGATGGAGGCATTGGGCGAGATTGCCGGGGCGATGACAGCAGTGACATGCAAGCCACATACTTCGAGCAACTACCAGCGCCATCTCTGCAAGCTTGTCAGGACCTGTGTGTACAACAGGCCGAAGCAGATGTTGCAGGAAAGCCTTGCAAGGGAATTGCATACAACTCAGCTACTGCAACGTGCAGCCTCTGGGTTCGTTCTCAGGGTGTTGGTGCAACAGTGGAGATGGGTAATGCTGTTTGTCAGAGATACGAGCCATTCCTCGATTTGGATGGAGGGAGTGGTCGGGCATGTAGGGGAGCACATGATCAAGACATTCATCAGCAGTACTTTGTGGAGTATGGCCCTACGCAAGCTCCGAACCTTGACACCTGTCGAAGTTTGTGCATCGCCACTCCGGGATGCACAGGCCAGGCCAGAGACTTTTGTTGCTTCAAGTTGCTTCTGTTTCTTTGAGGCTTCAGATATCTTAAGATGCTTAAGCAATCTTAAACATACAGTAGCGAGAGTGGCAAGTTCGCATAGCAATCCTACAACTAGCTTTGCGGGCCCAGCAGATTCTCTCGCAAGTGTAACTGGTGTGAACACCTCAAAGATCTCAATTTGTCTAAAAGTCACTTCAAGTAAAAGCAGACCATGTTTTGTATTTCTTAAACCCGAACTGTTTTCTAACACATTGGTCAAGGCCTTTTGTGTCCAAGTGGCTGTGCCGTTTATTTAGGCTGTACATCACACCCGCAGAGAATTGACGTTTTCTGTATGGAGATGATAATCGCAATGTGACGTCATAAAATTGCGTGCAATACAAAACAACGATCAAGTACAATGAGATGCATGTAGATATCAGGTATATTGCATAGTATATTGTAGACTGGTGATACACATGCATGTCGGTTTGAGTGGGTGCAGGTACGCAGACCCAAGAATATGGCAGATGTACGCAGAGTCAGTAGAGTATCGTAAGCCGATATACTCAGATCTATACACATCAAACTACATCTACGTAGTCCTGCGCATACAAATGTGAATTGAGGATCCTGGTGTTTGACGTGCCATTGTTGCATATGATTTCTAACCTGGACAGCCTAGGTCTGTGAAAGAATCTAGACTACTCAAGGGTGTTATTCAACATATACAACAATTGTAGTTGTGATTTATGTACTCAAAAAACATACTGGCAGTTGGTTTGAAATGCTTGTACAAAACTCAGTATCCGACGGTGTTGTGTTGTCTCTTTCGGAGGCGGAGTCATGTATATACGAAGTTAAATTCTTTCCCCAGCGGTAGCGCGAGTTTTGCGCTGGTTTGGCGCTAGGTCTTTGAAATATATGTTTATACATCTTTTGGTCCTTTTACACCGCGATTTTGCTCCACGGCCATTTCTTTCTTAGTCTCAAGTTCATTGGAAAGGACAACGTGTCATTTGTAGTTCAGCTAGATGCATTGGGCAACATTTTGCGCTAGTTCCAGGGGAATTTTTGGCGCTAATTCCCCACTAGATTTGTACTAGTTCCGCGCTAGCAGAACATAAAGCATGAACGTCATGCCCCACCAGACCTGTCTTTTTTCCTCTTGTGTCACGGCAAAAAGAAATAACCACTCAGGGCTCCAAATCAGCAAAAGCAAATAGCCAAACAGGAAGACAAAGATCTTGCAGTCTTGCACGAGTCCTCTTAGAAACATCTTGTCAAACTTATTGTAAAGTTGTACAGGAATTTCGCACTAATCCTCATTAAGAATTTCGCACGGCCAAAAGATGTCAAAGTTTCGCTGCAATTTTTCTTGTAGGCGTTGAGCACGACGTCCTCAGCTCCAGATGCCTGCTTTGGTCCCACGCTGTCCATACCACTATTCAGAAGGATTCGTCAATATGTTTGAGGCAGGATTGCAAAATGTTTTCTTGTTCAATCTTGTTCACCGTTTGTTCTTTGCCTCGGTGTTTTGTTCTCCAAGTGCAAGATGCGATTGGTTTCCTTTTGTTGCTGACTTTTTGTCATGGAAGATGCTGTCTCACAAGATTTCTTGAATTTGTTGGGTTTCCTACTTAGGGTTGGAAGCTTTGAAGGCTTGGGCTGCAACCTGTTGTGGAGATTGCCAGCAATGCCGATGCTTTCCAGCCCATTGACGGCGGAGCTGGTCGTGCATGCCGAGGTGCAAACCAAACAGACACCCAGTCAGCTTACTACATAAACTACAATCCATTAGAGGTGGATACTTTGGCAGCTTGCAAGGCGATGTGTGTCGGAACGCCGGACTGCCAGGGAATTCAGTTCAGCGTCTACGGCTGCCAAGTTTGGACACGGGAAGAAGGAATTGAAAACACTGCAACATCTCCTGCGTTAACTTGTCTTCGGTATGCCCCGTTTCGATTGATTGATGGCTTTGAAGATCGTTCTTGCACGGCTTCTGATTTCCTGTATTCACAGGTTTCTTCAGCCCAGGAGTGTGAAAAGAATTGCGTGGAGACACCAGAGTGCACAGGCATAGAGTATA
>VSDK01010122.1:10835-24344 GCA_009767595.1 Symbiodinium kawagutii | reverse complement strand
AGGAGTAGTAGTAGTAGTAGTAGTAGTAGTAGTATTAGTAGTAGTAGTAGTCGTAGTAGTAGTCGTAGTAGTAGTAGTAGCAGCACGAGTAGGAGTAGTAGCAGCAGGAGTAGGAGTAGGAGTAGGAGTAGGAGTAGGAGTAGGAGTAGGAGTAGTAGGAGTAGGAGTAGGAGTAGGAGTAGTAGGAGTAGGAGTAGGAGTAGGAGTAGTAGTAGTAGTAGTAGTAGTAGTAGTAGTAGTACTAGTAGTAGTAGTAGTAGTAGTAGTCGTAGTAGTAGTCGTAGTAGTAGTAGTAGCAGCACGAGTAGGAGTAGTAGCAGCAGGAGTAGGAGTAGGAGTAGGAGTAGGAGTAGGAGTAGGAGTAGGAGTAGGAGTAGGAGTAGTAGTAGTAGTAGTAGTAGCAGCACGAGTAGGAGTAGTAGCAGCAGGAGTAGGAGTAGGAGTAGGAGTAGGAGTAGGAGTAGTAGGAGTAGGAGTAGGAGTAGGAGTAGTAGTAGTAGTAGTAGTAGTAGTGGTGGTAGTAGTAGTAGTAGAAGAAGTAGATGATTCTAAATGTTCGTTTGCTGGGATTGCAAGGGGGGCATACTCCCCATAGAGATAATGGAATGATGCAAGAACTGCAAATGCTGCAAGCGGACAAGGCCAAAGTTGGCGCCAGTAGCCTGATTGAGCAATCAAACAACAACCTACTGTACTACTTTGTCTCCCCTTTCTCACCATTGACATTGCTAAGCATGCAGAACACCTCTTCCTCCCATGTTTTCAAAACCTGTTCCCGACAACAACCAAGGTGCGCCACAACCTCATCATGCAAGGGTGTGGAGTACTTGCCTGGGAGATGCGAGGTATGGACAAGGTCTGCCGGGATCGGCGCAACGGAACCTCGGCTCAAAGTAATATTTTTTTTCCGAAACTGATTCTCGAAGGAAGTTTGGAAGTCAAACGTCCGCCGTCCCACTTGTGGAAGATCGGAGACTGATTGCAGCAGGTAGTGACGCAGAAGAGATGTCAGAGAATCAGAGATGTTAGGAGAGATGTGCTTTTGTGACGGACAGGAACCGCGTGAAATGCTGGTTTTAGAAACTTTTGTGCTCCGGGCTCCGGGGATGGTCAACAGGTAGGCTCGATAAAGCGGCCGGGGCTGAGGCCTGCCGGATGCCGGGAAACACGGAGCAAAGTTTGTACAAATCGCAAAGAGCATCTGCAAGTCGTTGAAAAACAATTTAGGACCACTCTTGGAGGTAAGGATCTCCAAAAAGTGCCAACACAGTGGCGCGCAGCCCATCGGCACGTCAAAATTGTGAAGAACCGCTGGGTTCGGACCATTTTTGGAAGTTAAGATGCGAAATCAAATTTGCAAAGAACTGACGAGTGCCCGAAGTTTCTTAATTGTGAAAAATCAAGAAGTGTAGCCGTCACTGCGCAAAGCACATTTACAAGTCAAGACCGCGAAGAGCTGAGAACCGCGCGAAGTTGTTGGAGGTCTAATTGAATGACGGAGACCCGGAAAAAACAATGGAGTTTGAAAGGGATGGATAGAGATACTTCATGATACGTGTAGGTACAGGTGGAGAAAGATATAAATAGATAGATAGACAGCTAGATAAGACAATAAACAGATAGGCTTGATATTTGGATTACTCGATAGATAGGTGAGTGAAAGATAGCTGGATAGCGAGGTAGATGGACAGGTACTTAGATATATAGATAGATGCGCCTTGAGGCGGCAGGTGGGCATTTGGACATATATATATATATATATTTACACATATAGATGGGTAGATAGCAAACTAACTACTATGATTTATGATAGATGGATGGATAGATACATAGTCGACAGCTGGCTAGCTGGCGACAGGCGTGGACAGACAGCTAGATAGATTGACAATGATTGACAGATAATGATGCAAGTGGATACATAGCTAGGTCCTAGGTAGTCAGGTAGATTAGGTCGCAAAGTAGGTCGGTCGATGGACTGATAGGCAGCTGAAAGGTAGACAGATATGCAGACAGATACTAGTAGACCGATAGACAGGTAGATAGGTAGATAGATAGGTAGATAGAGAAATAGATAGTTAGGTAGATAGATAGATGCACAGATCGGTAGATCAATACGCAGACAAGCAGACAGATAGTCAGACAGATAGGGAAACGGACAGCCTGTCTCTCTTTTACAGTCGATCGCTCAATCACCATCGCCCTGTCACCACGCATCTCTGCCTGCCTGCCTGCCTGCCTGCCTCTCCTACAGGCTTCCTTTTCTGGAAACTTTCGCTGTTTTGTGCCCTTAATTTGTACATTTTGCATGGACATGGACATGTGTCAAAAACATAAGTGTTCAGTTCATAGTGCCATGGAGGGGTTCAGTCAGCGCTTTGGTAGACTTTTCCATCTTCTGCCTTTGTGATGATTGATATCTCAGATTATGATAGGTCATGTCCTTCATGTTGGAAGCTGCACATTTGTGTGTGTGTGTCTGTGCGCAAGCCTTTAGAGCTTTTCTGTTTTGTCGTTATTCAATTGCAGTTCAGTTGAGGTGCCAGCGCTCGGATTGCAATGCCTTCGTCGCTCAGCGTACTATCATTATAATTATAGCGCTAGGACCATGAGACACGGCAGAGGGAGAGATACGAGACGAGAATATAGATACATAGAGATGTTGATAAAGCCCTTGGAGCGATCAAAGAAACAAACAAGATACGTTGTAGAATGTTCACATTTTGTAACATGGCAAAAATATTGTCTTAAAGTGTGTTGATGTTAATGTTACAATGTTCACAAAAACAAACCCGATATACAAGTTCCATCCAGGAGTTTGCCCAGCTTTGTGATTTGTTTTGGCACTAGAGCAACATGCGGCGTGACATGGGTGTAGCATCATGCAACCAAGGCTATGAACCCTTCGTGAACGTGGAGGGTGGCATTGACAGAGCCTGTCGCGGAGCAGATCCGTTCGATGACTGGCCCAGCAACTTGGTGTTCAGATCAACGATTGAAAAGCAGGTCATGAATTGTCATCAATGGCAGGTCTTCATGCTGGGGCCTTATGTGTTGGCAGGTCTTCGAGTCTTCAGAACAGTTCCACAACACAATCTCCCTTTGAATACACGCGATTGCGATCCCGAGGCTATTACATCCTGACCTCAACAAATTCAGTGGAGGAAAGCTGCAACATGAAACGTTCGAAGACACGTCAGAGGCCGTATATGGTGATGTAATGTGAATGTAATGTGATGCATCTAAGCCAAGCTATGAATTTATTTGTACGTCCAAAAAGTGGTTATCAAAGTGTAAATGTATTTCCCAAGCTTTGGCTCCATCGCCCCGCTGACCCCCAGGAGTGCAAGCGCCTTTGCATGGGCACACTTGATTGTAACGGCATCGAATATAGCCGAGATGGCAGATGTGAACTTTGGACCCGCGCCCCCTGGCAAAGTGCTCCAGCCTACTGCAGGTGAAGGGAGAAGTAGCAGAAACCACTCCAGGTGGTCAATTTCGAGAACAGAAACAGAAACATCCTTAGTGCGGCCTCAAACGTAGAGACAGGCCGTGCCACTGTCCCAAAAGTGGAACGTCGCTGATTTTCAGCATAGAATTGCATAACCAATAGCCACCAATAGCCACCAATAGCCACCAAAAACCAGGACCATGTAGGACCACATTGCATCAATTCAAAAACATGAGGTGGCAGCGCATGCAGTGCGTGTCATGGCAAGTTCAATTCAACGTGTTTCAACCAAGGACAGGGGAATTGGCAGCAGCGCATCATCTGTTGGGTCGATATGTATGCGCTATGGGTCATGGGATACCTCCGACGTCATCGATGGTTTCCTACCCGCAGATGGGGCCTTGGATCGAGCATGCCGAGGGACTGACAGATTTGATATGAACTCAAGCCACTATTCATGGTATGCACTGGACACGGCACCATCATTGGATGCCTGCAAAGCTATTTGTACGATCACACCCGGGTGCAAAGGTGTTGAGTACAGCCACTATGGCTGCGAAGTGTGGACCCGATATGAAGGAATTGGGGCAACTGCAGCAGTTTCTGGTATACAGTGTTATCGTTATGTGGCATTTGAGGCGGTCGATGGTGGACATGATCGTGCATGTAGAGGATCACATTCAGAAGATTCAGGAGAGGAAAACTATATCTTCTCTGAGGTTAACTCGCTCGGGTCTTGTCAGGCACAATGCATGGCTAGACCTGGTTGTAAAGGAGTGTCTTACAGCACGGAAGGCTGTAAGTTGTGGACCCGAGCCTTTGGCATAGAATCTTCGGTTGCGCAGGAAGGCTCTTTCTGCTATCGACATGAGCCGTTCACATCGGCTGATGGTGGAAAAGACCGAGCTTGCAGAGGAGCTAAGCCCTGGGATAACTCTACTGAGCATTTCAGAGAGGTCCACCTACACGGAGGAACTTTAGCAAAGTGCAAAGCACTTTGCGTAGGGTCGCCTGGATGTAAAGGGATAGAATTTAAGCCTACAGGAGCTTGTTTGGTCTGGACAAGACCAGGAGGAATCGATGACACTGCAGTGTCTCCAGGTTCCATTTGTTTAAGATATGGAGCCACCCAAGCAGGAACAGCTGAAGAAGGTAGCCGAATCGGCCAGATACACATTGCTTCCAACCCTGAGCTGTGCATCGACATCCGTGGTGGGCTGACTATGGATGGCAATTCAGTGCAAGTCTGGCCTTGTGTCAACTCCTCCACACGTTTTGTTCTTCACAATGACTCCACAGCACAGATTCGCTGGCTTGATCACCCGGAGAAATGCCTAGATGTTGACTCTGGAAACAAGCGTATCTTGTCGATTGCAAGGGTTAGACATGGGATTCCATGAATCGTATAAGCTATGCTTGAGACAATTGAGAAACGAAGCTGGAATCGGCTGCATGAAGAATTTGCTTTTGGTATAAGGAACGTGTTCAGAATCGGTGTATGTTTCGATGTTTTTGCCACACAAGCTTCAGGCAATGGTACGAGGATTCAGATTTGGGACTGTGGTGATCTCGCACGCCGGCTGCATCACAAGTGTACTCAAAATGTTATGTCAACATGTGCCTCATTTATTCTGTGACATCAGCTTGCTTGTTCTGTTTGAAGTGTGGCTTTACTCGCATGTGCATTCCACCAAGGCTCATCCTAACATGCAGTTCCTCTTTCCAGATAGTGGAATTGGGCAAATCAGGTAGCTGAGCTCTACTGGAAGTCGATGTGTCCATGGGATCTCAGTAGGAATCCCTGTCACATGTCACAATGTTGTCATGAATATAGGACACACTGAGGCATCTGATGCGATCGTAGACAGTAGTCACGGATGTAATCGTAAAGTAATGTAAAGCCATGTAAAGCCTAAAGATGCCCAAGCCCAAACCACATTTGTCCATGGTACTTTTAGCATTTTGTGTCAACAGTTTTCCAACATTTTCGAAGACAGCTGGTCGGGCAAGGCTGGTGCTGCAGTCTTTGCATTCAGAACATGTCTTTTTTTCTCTCTGGTGTATTCTGGTGGGCTGAAATGCAAACGGAAAGAGTAGAACGGCTTTCTGCAGATGTAAAACCAAAGGACCTGGAATGACCTATGCGTTTTTTTCCGTCCCTTTCCTCTGTTTATTTGTGAGGCTGTTCGGTTGATTTCTGTGCTTGTGTTCAGCTTTACATGTTAGTCGATTTCCTCACTGCAGAAGACCCTGGCAGCGACGTGGCAACACAGAACGACTTATATAGAACATATTTACATATATTTACATGTTGCACGCTGGCATTTACATGTCACTCTTCGACTTGGTGTAGCAATGTCACATGAATCTCCTCAGCTGCAAGATGTCTTGGGAAAATTGAAAACTTGTTTGGGTATGTTGGCAGTTCGGAATGCCTTTCCTTGTTCTCTTGCGAAGTTTCTTGCTTGAAATCATGCTCCTTACAACGAAAGGTTCACCCGATCGGGAGACCACACAGGACCATTGGATCCTTCTGACAATTTCGAGGCATTTGGTTGCAGCCTTGGGAATGCTATGACAATACATGACAACTTGAGCTTTGTTCTCGGGTTGGCAGCAATAGAAATCTCTACAATTGGGGACCCTCCATGCCTCATTCACGACGATCTTGCTCTTGACACGACTTGGACCAGGGTGGAGCATCCTGGACTCATCATTTTCTTGGACACCGTTTCTGGTTTAAAAGAAAGAAGAGCACCGTTTTGACTGTTTGGAAGCTTCCTTGCGAACCTGTGTTGGGAGCTTTCTCAAGAAGTCCTTGTCGGAAGTCTTGAGACTTAATGAGACTTGCAACTCTTTGCGAACTGAGACCCTTAGACATTCAGGAACCACAGAAACCTCGCAAACCTCTGTTTTGAAAGCTCTGGCACTTACGACTTTTGTGGCCCCTCTTTGCAAAGCAATACACTTTAAAGTTATTTTGGATCTTTGGGAATTTTGAGAAATGTCAATGCCTCCTGAAACCTTGACAAGAATCTTGGTAACCTTCTTCTTAGGAGCCTTGGCTTTGCACTGCTGCAACTAGCCTTTACATGGATGTGCTGTGGCTCAGGACTACAAAGTCTTGCTCTTTGTAAAAAGGGTGTAAAGGCCGTGGCAAAAAGTTGCGTAGGCACGATTTCAATGCTCTTTCCTCTATGCTCTGCATTTGTGTTGAGTAGCATTGGTTTTCCGTAAAGAGTCTCTTCGTGCCATGTTTGGGAAAAATAGTCCGCCACAAATGAAACCCCGCAGCCTAGCTTAGGAAACTTAGTTGAAACCTTCTATCCTTCATGAAAACATATGGAAACCTAGTGCTTTGCAAGAATTCTTGACAACCTGGTAACAAACTGCCCAATTGTTTGTCTTTAGAAAGGGAAGAGAAAGAAAACCTTGAAGGCTGATGGAAGCACTAGAACTTTGCCAACTTCACAACCTTGCACTGCTTCCTGAACACTGGATATGCACAGATTCAACGGATGTTTGCCAGACAATCATTGCTAAACACATATGAAGCAACACATAGATATTGGATGATATTGGTATGGAATGAGAATTCAATCAAGTTATCTCTTCTATACATACAATTCATAGTAATCCATATCATATTAATCCATATCATATTACTATGTATGTATATACACATCATTAATAAGGTAGTATGTAGACACCCACTTGCTTTGAGCTCAGCCTTATTGAAGTTTCGGACAAGAAGAAATAAAGGAAGTTTGAGATAGTTTAAAGGAAGAATTTCTTTAATTAAAGTCTAAAGTCTTTAAGGTCTGAAATGTTTGTCTTTTGCAAAGTTGGATGTGCTTCGATGTGGTTCGATGACTAGAAATTGCTTCAAGCGGTCCTTGAGGTGGGCTGTGCACCTGGACATGTGCTTGGACGCTGCCAACGCAACGGGAAGCCACGTGTTTCTGTGGTCCTGCAGGTGGATTGACTATTCGTTTTCCAGATATTCGTAGATATCAAAAATCACATGTGTAGAAGATAATCTACATATACATATAATGTGTATATATATATACATACACTATGCAGTATCTTTGTAGGAGATTGATAGTAGATGAAGAAGTGCCATGGGGTGAGGCCATTGGACAGCTTCGACTTGACTTCTTACATTGCGTCAATGTTTGACAACGTCCATGACTTGCGTTGAGCATAAGAATCTTGAGGATTTCTAGGATTGATGGAAGTTGAAGCTCGGTCGGCCAAGTGTTCGAGGCAAGCATCTCGCTCCTCACGCCTGGTATTGCCGCCCGGAGAGTTTCGCACAATTCGTGAAACGAACCTCGTATCAACCGGCATTCATCGTTTGCTTTCTGTGTTAAACAAGTTGAGTTTGGGACTGGACATTGGCGCCTATAGGTTGGCAATGTAAATAAAGTGTTTTAGGCAAGGTCTTTGACATTCGTTGACAATCTTTGGCCAAATCACGTATTTTCTTCACGGTCATTGGTCTGTAGATCTATATAGACAGCATTTACTACTGCACCACCTTGTCCAAAATCGAAAGTTCGAGGTCTAAAGCCATTTGAGCAAAAGTCTTGCGCGGTTCGGAGGTTCCCAAGCAAGATTGTCCAAAGTTCCCAAGCACAGTTCCAAAGCACCTGGTTTCTCAAGCAGGTTCCCAAGAGTTTGTTCAGGTTCCCAGATGTTCCCAGCCACAAGATTCCCCAAGGTTTCCGCTTAGGGTTCAGAAGCTGGATTCTCAACCAACGCTTTCAAACATGCAGGATCACGCAGGATATCTGAGTAGGGTTCCAGCTAAGACTGCCACATTCTCGCAGAAGGTTCCTGAGATTTCCTTGGCAAGGCACTGGGTTCATATATGTTGCTATTTTCCTTGTGTTTGCCCCTGACTACTATGTATTACCATTCTGTTACCTAGTTACACAAGCTACACCAAGCGACCTTGCTAGGGTGAGAAGGGCATTTTGTGCGTGGTCACAGCTCAGAGTGTGATGCTGTGCGGTAGTTTTCCTTTCTGACAAAGTGCTTAATCTGAGGAAATGAAAGTTTTCCTTTCAGTTTTCTTTTCTTTAATTTTCCGATTCTCCTGTCTCGGTAGCTTTTCATTCTCGCGGAGATCAAGAATCAAAACGTTTGTTTCGTCCTGCCTTAGCATCAAGTCTTGGCACACACTAAGAACTCTACATTCTTCTTGCCTTCTACTATCTTCTCCTATCTTCATCTATCTTCTCTCTTCTGACTCTCTAACTTCCAATCTGACTTCATCGTACGAGGGCCGGAAGCCAACCGAGAAAAAGTGTGTTGTCATCGCACCTGGGACAGCCAGATCTGTCGGTGCAGAGCTCTTTGGAAAGCTGATTCGACTATCAGCTGACGAAGGAGATCTCTCAGTGCCTCTTCAGTGCCTCTTTGCCAACTGATCTCCCCATTCGGTAAGATGTTGTCTCACCTGCATATCCTCTCATTCCAAGATCACTCAGTCCATCCTGGTTCTCTTTCAAGATTCTCTCATCTCGCTCGGTCTCTCTCTCACTTGACTACAATTTGTTGCTCTATATTGTTGTATTCCATCAATTCCATCTCAGCATATCAGCATCTCATTGGGACAATGTTTGATGCCACATGGTGTAATTTTCATTTCATCTCATCTCACATGAGCTCATTTGGTCGCATCTGGCCCTCACTGCATTACATCTAAATCCTATCGGATCCTATCTCATTTGATCTGGTCTGAGAGGCAGGTACTGTAAACATCGGTAAGCATCTCATTAGTTGAAGTAAGAATAAGTTAAGAATAAGTAAGGATGAATAAGGAAGGGACGAAAGGATTAGTTGCCGGGTACCAGGTAGTTTGAGTTGGACGAAACTTAAGCTGACTGTAGTCGAAATCGGAGGTAGTTCAAGTCAGAATTAATTGAAGTGAGAGATAGTTCAAGTATGCTCAAGCCGTATGCACATTGATACATACGCATGTATATATATATATATACATGCGTACGTACACACAATTATGCGATATTTTCTTGAAGTGAAATGTGATTGAAGATTTGAATGAAAGGTCATTGAAGTGAACTACATACAGTTCAATTGAAACGAACTACGTAGAGTTGAAGAACACTGCAGTATGTACAGTTGAAGACAGTTGAAGTGAAATCGAATGGACATTTCAGGTCAGTTGGCTCAGGTGCGATTAAAGTTAAAGTTCACAGTTTGTCCGTAGCTCGAGAGATCGATCCTTTGTTTAAACATGTGCGATACTTATTGAAACAGTATACTGTGTGCTTTTGCGCTTGATGTTTTTTTGCCTTCGATGCAGATTCCAAGTTGAGAGAAATGGACTGGATTTACTGTCCGCTTCCGTCAATCTTGTACATTGAATTTAATCTGAGGAAATTTGTTGGCCATTACTTACCTTGGTTCTTGGGCAACAATGTCAATGAAGCATGCGCTCGAGCAGGGCCTCTTTGTACATACAGGAATGATCATTGGTGTTCGCAGTATGGTAACTCGTACTATTCCAGCTATTTGGGAGCGTACGACATCAGCGACGAGTCGACAATCGACAGACAATTGGACTTGATGGCAGCATCTGGATTGGACGGCTTGTGGATTGACTACCAAATGTCAACATGGGATAGTCATGTTGATAGACTCGTCGCGGGTCTGAAAACGCGAGGGATGGGTTTTGCAATTATGGTCGACTCGGCCACGTTTTCAGATGTTATGAACACCACGGCAGCAAAAGTTGTCAATTGGACTCAAGAGCCGCACTACTATCGGCATCAAGGATTGCCTATTGTGCCCATTTGGAACAACAACGAGACAATTTTTTCACCACTGCCAATAAATGCGATCTACATCTCAAGAATAGAACTGGTTCCTCCGGAATGGGCATCTGACACTTACACTTGGGTGTCTGATACATATCTTGAGAGGCTTGGCCTTGGAACGTGAGGTTGGAATCTGTTGGAAATCCTGAAAAGAAAAACATGTGAAAAATCAAGAGAATTCCATAGAATTCCTGAAAACTTCAAATCTTTATTCGGATAGAGGTCCCTGAGAGGTCCCTCAGAGGTCCCTCAGAGGTCCCTTTGGCCGCGGTGCAGGTATTATGAGGAAGATCACCCAGTGGTGTCCTCCGGCTCTGTGTTCCGTGGATATAAAGACTGCTATTTTGACAAAACTCTGCTGGACCGGGGATGGGGTTTTGCAAAGTTCCTTCATTGAAAAATTGAATTCAGTGCTGAATTCAATCCTGAATTCAATCCAGCTCGATCGAAGGAGCCAAACGTCTCTTTGCTGGAGATCACTTTGCAAAGGGCAAGGCTGGGACGAATATGAAGTTGGAGGTCAAGTTGGCAAGCACAGGTACTTGTAGTGATTCTAGCGAGCGACCCCCTGAGGCGTCACCGGCCCGAGTTCATCCAACTCACAACATGGAATGACTCTTGAACGCACATGGGAATGCACAGCATATGCACAGCTAAAATCTGAATTGAAAGACAGTTTTAGTATGTTTTCGTGATTTCAAGTGCAGAAAGCACAGAAAGACAAGAGCTTGAGAAACGGAGAGTGCTCTGTTTACGTTGCAGATTGGATTGATACAGTTTTTAATTCACATACTATGTATATATATATATTGATGATAATGATTTTAATTCATATTTTAACGCATATGTTTGGTGCAGCTTTTTGTTGAAGAGTGGGCTCCAAGGATTACACCGAAGGCACGCAGCTGGAGCCCAGCTGGTTGAGGCCCAACGATGAATGTGTCGATGTTTGCGGAGAGAAGCTTGGCTGCCCCTATCCCCGTCCTTGCGTGTCCCTGCCTTGCCTTTTGTAGTACGTTTCTGTGACTCCAATTTGGAGTAGAAACGGATTCAACAGGGCAGAAAATGACACCGTGCGAGCTTCGTTTGTTGAGCCTCAGGGAACTTTTACTGATTGCAATCGTTTTTACTGATTGCATTCCGTTAAGCAAACTCATTGAGCTTTAGATTTGCATTTCTTCCACAGCCAAAGACTGACTTGCATCGTTTGTGACGCGGGACAGGGCAGGGGCAAGCGCATGACGGGTAAAAGCAAAGTAACTCGACCACAGAACACAGTCTAATGCTCACACCCACACGCACTATACGGCAATCGGATGATTAAGACTTTAAGAGTGCTATCAGACACAGTATCCCCAGGCATGAGCATTCGGAGAGTATGACATTGCATAACCATATCACAAGGGTTTGCAGCAAGGTTTTGTTGCACCTTCCGAGATCTTCAATTTGTATCCGTTTATGCTCCTCTCATTGTCCCTTTCATTTTGTTTTGAGATATTTGAGATGATGTTGGATAAGTGTTTTGGGGGCCTAGGGTCCACCTGACCCAATATTCTTTTCTAGAGAAACTTGGTATGTTTCGAGCATGCAGCTTGAAATCAACGAATGTGATAAAACTGATGCATTAGATGACTATTGGTAATTAAGTAGACCATATTTTGATATATTCTGCTGGTGCTGTTGTTGATGTTGGTGGTGGTGGTAGTGGTGGTGGTGGGGTGTGGAAGTTGAAGGAGAGATAAGGGGGCGCGTTGACCGCGGGCATTCTTCTAAAATCGACAGCCCTGACCTGCAGTATTGATAGGGAGGGAGTGGCTGTCTCATGAAGTTCATTCTTGCACCAAATCCCAGTCTTTATAGAAACGCAGCTTGCTTCTTCAATCTGTCCAGTTCGGTTATTGAAGCAACATCTTGTGACACAGGCATGCAATATCCCTTTAGGTTGCGTTTGCAGATTTGAAGATATTGCGTATCGCTTCAAGATGGAATGTTTTGGTTCATGCTCTTTACGGCTTGATTGACAAAAAATACAACATCCATTCAGGTGTGCCAGCCATTTCTGCACTAGTTGTGTTCGACCGAGTGCAGAGGTACTATGAGGTACTGGACTCTATACAAAACCTCAAAGTACTCGTATCAGCAGTGGGTTCTGGGGTGTAATCGGGTCCTTGGGGCTGTTTCTAGGAAGCATTGATATATAGGTGTTTGGTCGGTTCCGGTTCCCTGAGCCATGTGTCCAGATGTGTCCAGTAGTTTGCTGCAATGATGTCTGGCCTCTGGGAACTGAACCTGAAAACTGTGTGTTCAAGCAGGTGCCAGTTGTGGGACCTTGCAGGAAGCGTGTAATCATATGTGACGTTGCCAACCTTTTCCCGGAATCTGTACGTGCCGATTTTCCAAGAACCTTTTCCGGGAGACCTTTTCTATCCTTTTCTAGAGCAGTTTGAACTTGTGGGGTGTGCCCATGTTTTCACATGCAAGGGGTTCCTGGAACATTCCTGAGCTTTCTGGGAAGTTCCGGCAGCTACGTTTGCAACTTACCTTTCCACGAAATTCAAAGATCCGGTCCGTGTCCAGTCCTGAGAAACAATTCAGTCTGATTCTTTGAATTTGTCCACTTCGGCGCCATGGTTTCAATGGTTTCTGGGAATTGCTCATGGGACAATGATTAAAGCAGTGCTTTCCTGACTCTCAATTTGTTGTTATTATTCAAGGGCAGCAAGATGCGTTTCACAAAAAAATACATTGCACTGCCTCGAGCACTGTTGTTGGAGATTTTGCACTTACTGTAGTACAATGTACGATATCTTATGCGATACATGCGCACAGCCACAGTTGCATACACATGACATGCCGAGCGAGAAAAAATATCAATAGAAAGACAAAGGGAGCGAGGAGGTTTTCAAGTTTCCTTTGCGAAGCTACCCCCCAGTGTATGTCCAATCATTTCTATGTCTTGAATTTTCATGTATTCTCAATTTCTGATTCATTCTGATTCTATATTTAGAATTCGGATGGTCTGTTTGTGAGGGTCCATGCAACCTTTGAGCCCGCACAGGTTTTGAAAGCTGCCCGCATCACGGGCCATCTCCCAAACTCTTGGAATCTGCCCCTGTCTCTTCCTGTTGTCTACACTATCACTTTCGATGATCAGCATCAACGTCACCATCATCATCATCATCATCATCATCATCATCATCATCATCATCATCA
>VSDK01010117.1:652009-739189 GCA_009767595.1 Symbiodinium kawagutii | reverse complement strand
TTGCAGGGCATGTGTTCACATGCACGTCACATGATCGTGATTGATATCTATATTTAGAAATCTAAATAAAAAGAGAGATTAAAAAAACATATATATATATATATACATATATATATATATATATATCTTGACCCTCCGAACCTATGAAATTTCACGGGTTCAATCTGATACCTAGGGTTTGAATGTGAAACCCGGGTTTGCCAAAATCATGGGTTTGTTGATGCATGCTGATGTTGGCTTTTCCTGCTCGACTTCGCTGCGGATCCACTATCTCACTTCGTTTGCGCCTCAGTGGCCTTTGATTCCAAGAAAGATGAATTTAGGATGGCCACCACACCCCAGAGGTGTAAGATATCCACCCATCAAGATGAAATTCATGTATGTCACCTGTATATATATATATATATATGAATATGAATACATATCAAATACCAACACATACATGATTAAATATGTCGATTAAATAAACACGCATACAACATGTAATGCTTCTCCAGCAGTTTCCCTTAGGTAGACGCCCCTTGGCCACCATGCTTCGGTAGGACCGATGCGGCTTCAACAAGGTCCTTCGGTCCCAAGCCGCGCGTGAACGTGGTCTGGCATAAGATGTCGGACTTGCGGCTCCATGATCACGAAGCCCTGGCAAGAGCCCATTTGGACAGTGCCTTGACGCGTGGCCACGTGGAGAAAGCACAGCATGGCGATTTCAGGGCCCAGGGGGTGATTTGTCGCCTTGTTCATTTTCATTTTTTTTGGGGAAGGCATTTGCCGATGGTTCTATGGGTCTGTTCGGATTGGGTCTTTGATGTCAGGGACCAGTGATAAGTGTTACATGGGGGTTGTGGGAATACACAGGGACCCGCTCTAAGGCCTGCCAGTGATACATCTTCATGTGCTGGAGAAGTTCTGGTTTGGCCGAACTCGCCTGGGCGGTTTTCGCAAGACTGGAGCTGTGCGCTGCCGTTTCTGGTTGGAGTCCGTGGAAGATCTCAAGGCTTCGTTGGAGTCCCGTGGTCAGCAGCTGTTGGTCCGCTATGGCAGCTGGGCGCAACGCCATGTCGATGTCGTTATTGTTGTGCCGTGAGTTGTGGTGATGCGGTGTGGTTCGTGGTGGCGGTCTTCCTCGCCTGTGAAACGACCCAAAGTGCTTGGTTTTCTTCGGCAAATTTTGATTTGCAAGTATGGTTGTGTACACAAACACACCCATACACATGTATGAATGTACACACGTATCCAACCAAAGTGCAACTACAATGCATGATTTACTCTCTGTCTGAAACAATTCCAATATATTGGCAGATAGATTACCTGTGCGATGAAAGCTGCACGACAACAAACAAGTGAATTTGTGCTCATTACTCGTACATTTTATCAAAGTTACTCCTAGCTCCTAGCAGAAACTCACCCAATCCGCATAGTCGGTGGTTTGATTCAGGTATTTCTGCCTCGGAAGCCTTTCGAGAGCTGTCACAAAGCGTGGAAATTTCCAAAGTCTTCGCATTTGCCGAGGCACACAGGGCTGAAGGGTTCTTATACAGGAAAACTCAAAGACTGAGGGGTGCAACCTTTCAGAAGGGCAGCCACAAGGATCGGGAAGCAATGTTGGAAGGCTTGCTGGTCACCCTATTCGTCCGGGCTTTTTGACTGCAAGCTTTGGGTTCAATTGAAGTTCATGCCGATGGTTTCCCCTCAAACATGTCGTTCCAGGAGCCGTTTTGGATGACTTGCCGGGTCCGAAGCCAAGCATCCACAGCCTCACACCATGCTGGCTGTCAGGTTTGTTCCGAAGAGCTGGCATTGGAAGCCGAAGTGGACGACGCGTTGAAGCGGCTTGCCGTTACCCAGGGCCCCGCAGGAGGATCACCAACCACTAAGCACCGATAGTTGGAAGGTGACCAGTAAGGATATCACATACAATTGATTGGTCAACCAATGTAGGTATTCCAGGTCAACCAACAAGTAAGGATATTTATATCACACACATGATTTCCGATATTTGTTGACCTGAAGTACCGAACCGTGGCCTCAGGATGATCAGTTGCTGGGAATCTGCAGCTGTTGGGATATATCTCCACATGTCTCAATAGGAAGCATTGTTCCGGGCCAACATCCGAATATCTCAATCTTGGAAGTTTCCAACATGCGGGAGGTTCCCACTAATGACCATACTTTCTTCGAGAGAGCAGTTGTGTATTCAAGACAGGTCAGGGCTCGGCATGAATCGAATGACTTGAAATGCATATGGGATTGTCCCAAGCCATGGTGTATCACCAAGTCACACCGGTGTTTTCCCTACGAATTGACCGTTGCCATCATTGGCAACATTTCTGGATAAGCTTAAACGAACCACTAGCTTGAGCCGCGATTGCCTACAAACAGCAAATTCTTAAAGCCGTGGTCAGAATTCGAATCGCTGCGGTGCTGGAAATATGGGTGTTGTCAGCGAAGCCAAAAGACAAGTTTCCAAAGATGGGTTCCCAAAGACGATTTGCGGATCGCTTTTCTGGAAGCATTTTTGGATTTTGGATTTCAGGTCTACTGCCCAATGTGCTGCTATCGATCAACAGCATAGTGAACAATTCGAATGTCTTCATCAATTGGGACCACATCTTCTGCCGGATGGCCAGGACCGCACCGTTGTGGCCATCATTCATCACCATTGTCGACCGTTATTGAGCATCATCAGACATCACAATATACTAATACTAAGTAAGAAATGTTGCTTACGCCAGCCAATGAGTAGTCGTTATGAACGGTTATTAGCCATTGCAAGTCAACCATTATTTATTCGCCATTATGAACCATTACTAGCCAATAACAATTTTTGGTCATTACCAACCACTATCAACCATGGTCTACCACTATCAACCATTATTAGCCATGGCTTGGGACAATCCCATAATCAACTAAGATCAACTAAATCAGCTAATATCAGCTAATCCAATTAGATATTATTAGCCAATATCAACTAAGATCAGACATTCTCAGCCAGCTCTTGGACCGCCCAGCGCCCGTTCCTTCTCGGCGGCCCATCATCGGCTGCTGGACCATGGACGCCCCTTGCGCGCCCAAGGCAAGTGACGATGGGAGCTCAGCTCATAAGGCCGCGTGAGAAGACACAACGCCTGGGTGGTGAATGTCGGTGAGGATTGAGGATGGAGGATGGATGATGGATGACAATGATGGTGGTGATGAAGATAATGAGGACCATGATGATGACAATGATGGTGGTGATGAAGATGATGGACAATGATTGATGGCAATGATGGTGGTGATGAAGACGATGAGGACGATGATGATGGCAATGACGATGGTGGTGATGAAGACGATGAGGACGATGATGATGGCAATGACGATGGTGGTGATGAAGACGATGAGGACGATGATGATGGCAATGACGATGGTGGTGATGAAGACGATGAGGACGATGATGATGGCAATGACGATGGTGGTGATGAAGACGATGAGGACGATGATGATGGCAATGACGATGGTGGTGATGAAGACGATGAGGACGATGATGATGGCAATGACGATGGTGGTGATGAAGACGATGAGGACGATGATGATGGCAATGACGATGGTGGTGATGAAGACGATGAGGACGATGATGATGGCAATGACGATGGTGGTGATGAAGACGATGAGGACGATGATGATGGCAATGACGATGGTGGTGATGAAGACGATGAGGACGATGATGATGGCAATGACGATGGTGGTGATGAAGACGATGAGGACGATGATGATGGCAATGACGATGGTGGTGATGAAGACGATGAGGACGATGATGATGGCAATGACGATGGTGGTGATGAAGATAATGAGGACCATGATGATGACAATGATGGTGGTGATGAAGATGATGAGGACGATGATGATGGCAATGACGATGGTGGTGATGAAGATGAAGAGCACGATGATGATGACAATGATGGTGGTGATGAAGATGATGAGGACGATGATGATGACAATGATGGTGGTGATGAAGATGATGAGGACGATGATGATGACAATGATGGTGGTGATGAAGATGATGAGGACGATGATGATGACAGTGATGGTGGTGATGAAGAAGATGAGGACGATGATGATGACAATGATGGTGGTGATGAAGATGATGAGGACGATGATGATGACAATGATGGTGGTGATTAAGATGATGAGGACGATGATGATGACAATGATGGTGGTGATGAAGTGATGACAATGATGGTGGTGATGAAGAAGATGAGGACGATGATGATGATGAGGACGATGATGACGACAATGATGGTGGTGATTAAGATGATGAGGACGATGATGATGACAATGATGGTGGTGATGAAGACGATGAGGACGATGATGATGACAATGATGGTGGTGATGAAGATGATGAGGACGATGATGATGACAGTGATGGTGGTGATTAAGATGATGAGGACGATGATGATGACAATGATGGTGGTGATGATTTTTGATTTTAAGTGACGATCCAATGCGGGTTGATGGTTGTGCTTTTCACAGTGATGATGAGAACTGATCGTTGGTCTCAGTATTTTTACCCTGGTGAGAAGCCAACTGGGGTTGCTTGTCACCAGGGACACAGCCTATAGAAACTCGCAGCCATCACACAGACACATACACAAGTCTGGCTGTTGGTTGAGCGAGTTCGGAGGAGGTAACCTGCCCCTTTGAAGGGGAGAAACTGGAGTAACCTGCCCCCAGGAGCTACGATTCAAGCCGCGTTCGTTCACCAAATGAGCAGCGTTCAAAACTCCCATGATTACCTTTCAATCAGAGGTTGATCTAGGGATGGGTTCGGGAACGTGAAATGCATAGTCGCGTAAGCTCCGCGAAAGCCCAAGCGAAAGCCGTACAAAGCACTATGCGAGAGGGTGGCGAAGGTGATCATAACTTCACATGTTAGGCTCATCAGTTTAATCTGGAAACTTCGACTCACAACGCGAAAGGTTGGCGAAAGAAATATGCGACGTTTTTGCTTCGCGAAAGCTAACGCTCTGGTCGCGAAAGCGGCGCGAAAGGTTCGCGAAAACTGATTGTTTTTGCAAGCCCATGAACTAGGGGCTTAGAACATGGCTCAAATGGTAGACGTAGAAAGACTTCACCGAGATGTCTACAGATGGATCGATGCGTTGTGCTGCCGCTGTGGAGTCGTTCTTGGAAGCGCCTAAACGGCGCCCTCGTTCTGACCTCTCGTAAGCAGAGGGAAATATGGCGAGGGGAAACCGTAAGGAATCATAGTGAAACATGAAACTTCATGGAAAATGTTGCACTTTTCATGGGTATTGCAAACCTTTTGCAGGTGTTGGGGCTATACTTTGCATCACATTGATGATCTTCAGGACGCTGCCTTTGGTGAGGGTGTACACCGATGACTGATACAGTCAATGCATTCATTTGGTTCTCCTTGAAAGCTGTCTTGAATGTTTAAAATATCTTATCTGTTTGACAACGCATTCTGTCGCAGTCGAGGTGCATATTTTCAAATCTCTGGCCCCATGGAGCGGTAAACCCTGGATGACTTGCATTTTGGTGTCTTAGATCATCAGTTCGTGTGGCTTCCATTTTAATACCAATGGCTTACCTACGTGGTGTGCAAGCAGGGTGGGTTGCTTGGGGCCATGGTAACGCTAGGCTGTTCCATGATGGTTCGTCGAGGTTGGTGTGTGATGATCCACAGATCATCGTGACTTCTGCCTGATGTGAAACCATCCGCAGTGATTTTCGAGGAAACACCCAAGAATCGTTGTCAGGATCTAATCATTTTGATATTAATACCATCATTGTCAGGATTTCCATATATGATCAATCATGTTTGAGTGTCAGCCCAAAAATCATCATCCTGGTTGTACTTTTGAGTGTTGTGAACATACCTGGCTCATGTTGGGCGCATTTGGATCCCAGAAAATCAGAGGATAACCCCGCAGGACTGCGGCAAAGCACCTGAACGCTGGATCAAGCCTTACCTCACGCACAGCCCTCAGCACTGATGGTTCTCAATGCTCGTTGATGCTTGTTGTGTTGGTCAGTTGTGGTTGATGGATGTTGATGGTTAACTCTTATGGTCAAACGAAGACTCACTATTGCTATCTATTCCTGATCTTCTGCTGATATCCTCATTGTTACTGCTAAGCCACTTGCTGATCATTTCAACCGAAGAATTCTGTGGAGGTTTGGCAACTTCAAAAGGGAGATCGCTTCATGCAAGGCGCTGAAGCAGCTGACGGTGAAAGTTCCTTAGGGTCGCAATGAAAATCCCAACTCGGCGTTTTTTTTCCAACGCTGAACTCGTCATTTGAAGCAAGTCACCATTCTCAAGACATCACTTTCACAGGACTCTCCTTAGCATTTTCTCCATTTTGGTCCCGCATGTTCTTTCTCAATGTGCCCCATGTTGCCAGATACATCCCGATACCAGTCTTGGTTGCATGGCCTGGACCCTCCCCGATGCCCATGCCGCCATGCCTTCAATTCGTATGCTTGATGATCAAGTGATGGCCACAGAGGGAGTACGCGGGTCATGTCCAAACTTTGCAGAGGGTCACAAGCTTCAACCGGGTCCGGCTAGGAACTGTCAGACTTGCCAAGGGGATTCAATTGAAATGGATTCGAATGTGAAGATTGAGTGTGGGCGGTCAATTGAATGTGAAGAGGTAGAAGATTGAACATTGCTCAAGTGAGGATTGATGCTGGTTTACAATGACGAAACTGGTTCATCAATAAAGATGGAGCACCTGTTTGGGTACAGTGATCAATTGTTACAGATAACACGTTTTTGAGAACACATTGAAGATGTGCTCATGACTCATAGAGGCGGCCAATCTCACCATTGCCACAGGTTCGTCCAGTTGCCAGCGAATGGCAGAAGCTCTTGAAAGGAGAGAACCTCACAATGCAAGGTCCGCCAAGAGCTCGCTTGGACTGGGGATACCTGGCTCCGCTTGGCCCCTTGAGGCCAGCCATTTTGCACCAGTTTTTGACCAAGCGAGGTTTATAGCTGACTTAGCGATTGGGGGTCATCAGCATTCATCAGCCAATTTTTAGTTGCGGGCCCCCTTGCAGAATTCATGGAAAGCAAAGATAAAAAGGACATATTTGAAGTTTTTAGCGGAAGAAGATCGTCAGACTTTGAACTTCGCTTCGAGCTTGTCTTTATTAGACAACTAGCTGACACCCCAACTTGGAAGGAAATATTCACCAATTTGGTGATCGTCAGGGGTGTTGATTGGGAAGCATGAGTGGTATATCAAAAGTCAGTGATTCATTGTGAATCATTGCTAAGCTAAACATTGACTTGGTAAAAAGAAAGCTGGACAGAAGATGACTTATACCAGTTAGATCAATGACTTACATGAATCACTTGCATGAATGACTTACATGAATGACTTACATGAATGCCCGACCAAAAGAATGGGCTAATGCCTCTGAATGCGCGATTTCGATGGTACTCAGGACTTGTCCCAAGCCTGGGCGAGCTGGGTTTCACGTTGGAGGAGCAGCAAGAGGCTGCCAGTTGCAGGGAGAAATCAGCGATTCCTTGGAGAGGAGGCGAGAGAGCCTTGGCAGCGCGTGGAGAGCTGAGGCAGATGTTTGTGACAGGATGGTCACAATGCGATGTATACAATGCACGTTTGTATACACACATCATTTTTGATATAATGTATATATATGTACATATGCATATATGTTTAAATGTATATATGTATAAAAGTATAAATGTATAAATGTATATAGGTTCATATGTAATTGTGAATATAGGTATATATGTATATGTGAATATAGGTATATATGTATATATGTATATATGTAAATATGTAAATATGTATATATGTATACATGTATATGTATACATGTATATATGTATATTGCACAGTTGTGTATATGTAAATATGTACATATGTAAATATGTACATTTCTATATATGTATATAAATTTGTACATATGTAAATATGTTTCAATGTATATATGTATATATATGTATAAAGGTATGTATGTATATATCTATATTTTTGAAAACGTATATATGTATAAATGTGTATAGGTGTATAGGTATATATATATATGTATATTTAAGGGTATTTATGTATATATGTACAAATGTGTATTTGTCAAAATGTACATTTTTATTTTTGTATATATGTGTATATGTGAAAATATATAGGTATATGGGTACACATGTAAATATGTATATGTGTATATATGTAAACATGTTTTTAGGTATATATGTATAAATTTAAATATGCATATATGTATATATGTATATATGCATATATGTATGTATGTATGTATGTAATGTAATGTAATGTAATGTAATGTAATGTAATGTGATGTGATGTGATGTAATGTAATGTAATGTAATGTAATGTAATGTAATGTAATGTAATGTAATGTAATGTAATGTATGTATGTATGTATGTATGTATGTATGTAAATTTGTAAATATGTATATATACACACTAGCATTGAAATATGAACATAACGCAGGCACATATATGCATCCATGCATACACAGATACATTGACACCTAGATATCTAGATCCATAGATACACAGATCCACATATTGACAAGATATCAGCGTGCTGCTGTTTTTATGGCATGTAACTTGAGCCCTTGAATCTTTAAGACTAAGCAGCCACCCCATGAACCCAAGGGCTGATCAACGATCGACTTGGAACACCAGCGGACGGGGTGCTTGATGATCGCCCACGTAATCTGTTGCCAATGGCTTGGCCTGAGTTGCTGTAATAACTGTTGCCCCAGCAAGGATCAAATAGGTTGGACACCTTACGGGTTTTCTGAGCATGACGTCCCATGAATTTTAGTGCTTATGGCTACCAGACAAAGCAATAGTCAGACTGGTTTCCTTTACTGCCTTTTCATTGTTAGCAACTGTAGCAAGAAGACTATCGCACCCAAGGGAAAACGCTCAAGTCTAAATCTCTTTGTTTTGGCGACAATTGTTCATGATTTCCTATAGTACTGCGATAATTTCTGTTTTAAGAACTTCATTTGTTCTCCTCTACGGTACTCATGTACCCTGATGATTCACGGCAATTTCTGTTCTTCTCTTCTCCATTTCAAAACAAGGTGGGCCCGGAGAACCCAAAAGCAAAACGGTAGAAGTAGCACCGAAATACAAAATAGACCGGCCAATCACAAACGAGCATGAAACATATCAGCAGCAATCTCTCTCTCTCTCTCTCCCTCTCTCTTCCAATCCCTTTCACCTCCCCCTGCTCCTGCTGATCGCTTTTTCCATTGGAATTGCATCTGCTGCGCTGTCTCTGTGGCTATTGCAAAAATCGCATAATGGCAGTTGGTGGGGCCGCGTCTTTTTTACTTATGTAATTATCAAAATTCTAGTTGTGGAAGGTTTCAGCAAATAAGTGAAGAAAACAGGTGCCAAAGAAGCATCCATGGAGACACGAACAAGGATAGCATCAGCGAGCCAAGACATGTAATCTAGGCCCAACGTACCAACAACTTCCCTAACTGAAACCCCAGATAAGGCGAATAGGCCCAACGAGTGCCCAACATCACGTGCGCATCAAGCACTGCGTGCTAGAGCGCCTGAACACGTTTAAGCGGTTCCAATCTGGGCCCAACGCGCCACCAACTTCACCCCACTTGAGCCCCACATGAGTAAATCACGGCCGCGCACCGCCAGCATCCTCTCCCAACACGCCGCGCGCGCCTACACAGCGTTCCCCACAGCGTTCCCCATCCCGGGTAACCCCGCGCACCTAACTACGAGGCCCACGCTCACGGTCGCGCGGCGCCAACATCCTCTCCCACCACCCCTCGCACCGCCACACAGCGTTCCCCTTCACCACCATAACATCCTCTCCCAGCACGCCTCGCGCACCTACACAGCTTTCCTCTAATTAAACCCCTTTCCCCATCCCCCGTAACCGCGCGCCTAAGTACGAGTCGATCCCACGCTCACGGTCGCGCTCCGCCAAGATTCTCTCCCGGCACGCCTCGCGCACGCACACCATTTTCCCCATCCCCCGCTAACCGCGCGCACCTAATTATACGAGTCCCACGCGCACAGCCGCCAACATCTTCTCCCATCACATTTTGCACAGCCACGCAGCGGTGACCGCGCGCACCTAACTACGGGTCCCACGCTCACACCCGCGCACGGCCAACATCCTTTCTCACCCCTCCCGCACCTAGGCAAGTTCCCATGCCCCGGTAACAACGCGCACCTAACTACCAGTCCCACGCTCTCGCCACATATATAACCATGATTAATCATTTTTATCAGCTAATTGCGAGTGGCCTCACTGGTTAGAACCACGTGTAATTGCCATTTCTTCAAGGCACCGCGCTGGCGCGGGCGCAGCAGTTCATCTGGGAGCGTTCAGCTCTGAAGCAGACGCTTGGAGCGGGACCAGGGCGGCCATGGGTCACATGGGTCACGGGTGGCCCCCTGCACTTCACAGGGGGTAGAACTATGGGTCTTAGTTCGTGGTGAATTTAACGGTGGATTTTCTGATGAAAATTGTGGTGCTGGTTGATTAGAAAGCCCGTCGATGGTTGATGAGTAGCCCCTTGCTTGGTTGCCATGAAACCAGGTTGGTTCACGGTGGTTATCAGTGTGGTTCTTCAGAAACCTTTTTTCAAACGGTTGGTTTTTGACCAGACTACATCATCAGGAGACTCGCAGAACCTGCCGTGATTGGATCTGGACATACTTGATATAATATTACCAATCCAGAATAGGCATGTACTATAGGATCATGAGTCGAGCATTTTGTCCGAAAACCCTGCGATGGTAGAATTGGATCAAGTTCAATGTTTGCGCAGCGAATGGGTTCTACCAATGTGAGTATTTGGAAATCAGGGAACGCATGTCAAATCCTTCGGCGTTGAGGTATGTCGGCACAACCGATTGGACAGCTACTGGAAAGTGTTCTGCTCCGAACGATCAAACTTCTAAGTCGCTTGGTGGTGGTAGCTCGTGGGCGAGTGGTTGGGTCGTTCGTTTGGTTGATTGGTTGGTGAGGAGTGGTTGGTGGTTCATCAACCTTTAAGCCTACCAAGAATTTGGGTTTCGGATGAAACAATCGCCTGCGTCCAAGTCGATGCTTGAAAAGGTGTGGGAAGATGAAGTCGCACCTCTAGTGGCCAGGGCTTTGCAGTAGCAGAGGCCGTCACAGACTTCGAGACCCTCGAAGTTCTAAGTTGCTGAAGGCCATGGCAGAGTTGAGAATCCAAATGTAATCAAACCTGATTGGTGCTTTTGAACATTCTTATTTTCCCAAATGTATTACCAAATGGTTGGTTAGTCGACTTGTGCATATTCTTCATGACGGGGTGGGGAGAACCAGCAGCTGAGAATTCTAGGTCCGCAATTCAATAGCTTCCACCACCCAGCTGCTGTTTCCATTTCACTGGCTTAGCGATGAGCCGCTCGCCAGGGGTATCCAGTGTGCTGTCCTTTTAATACGGCGGAGTGCAAACTGGAGCTACCAGGAGTGTAACCAAATGGTACCCTCTGGATGGAAAGGGCTGAATCAAAGCTATGCGTTGAAGTGTCTTGGGGTCTCAAACTGCTGGCCCCTTGGAACCCTTAGTGACATTGGAAGTGTATTGGAGAGTGTACATCATTAATATCAGACAAAGCAACAACAGCAAAATGGAGAAATGACATGAGATGTATGGCCAACTTGAAGGAAAACCCAACGACCATATATATATATATACACATATGTAGACATATATTTATATATACATAATTAAACAGATATAATACATAATAAAAGAATAGAATACTAAGTAGATAAATAAACAATAAATAAATATTTTTATATAGATGTTTACATAATATAAATAAATGGATAGATATATATCTGTATACATACATAATATAAGTAAATATGAATATATATATATATACAGTATATATATATATATATTCATACACATTTAGGCTTAGACCTTCATGGATGCATCAATGCCCAAAAGGGCAACAGGTGGAGCACCAAAACCCTTGCTTCCGATCTATACCGTGGTTGTTCTGTTTGATTTTCCACCCTGATCCGCAGCATTTTGGATTCAAGATCAAATGATCGTCGCATGATATCAGAGAGACCACGGATCTAACATGTTTTGGCCCATATGCCGAATCTTTTTCAGACGGATCCAACCAACCCACAACTCCCACTTAGTCTTTCACTGGAAGATGTGATCAAAGTCGGCCGTCTCCAAGTCACCATGCAGGCGTGCACGGTCAAGAACCTCAAGTTTATCACTGGTGGAAGTGGTGGAAGTATGGCATCTGAATTCTGGTTCACACATGAGCATGAGCATTTGTTCATACAATTGACTTGGTTTTCACACAATCAGCTTCAGGCTTTGAGCCTTTTAGCTTTTGGGCACATGGTTTTGAGCACTTTTGGAGTGATCTCAATGACTCTAGCCACATCTAGCCACGTACATTTCCATTTCAGCCTGGCATTTTTGGGTTATTCGACTGGTTGCACTGAGATCAGCTCCGAAAATCAAGGCTAAGCGCACGTGCTGCGCTTAGTATCGCTGCTGAATGGATCCTACATGATCCTACTGAATGGATGCAAAGGCTGATGTAGGACTGGTGCGAACGGTGCAGACCTTTGAGGAAACCGGCAGCCCATTTTTTGCCCATGTTGACTGCGATACAACAATCGTTGGTCAATGTTGGTCACCAATCAACATGGCCGTAACATTGATATTTAACATCTACTAACATATACTGACATCTAGTAACATCATTCCATCTAAATAGAGGTCGCCCCAAATCATCCAAATTTTACCCATCATTTTTGGGTTTCCCATCATTTTAAGAACCCCTCCATATGGTGGTCAACATGATTTACCTTGTTTGAGTGGTCGGCCTGCAACTGGCATTTTCTCTCCATGATTCAAGTGGGTGTTTCTCAAGTCATAGGGGTACCCCCAAATTGTCCAATTTATTAAGCATTTATCATGATAAACCAACCGCTACTTGGGGTTCCCCTCATGGCTTGAGAAACAGCCATTGGTACCCCATTACTGTTGCTTATTGTTGGTCATTATCCACTAGTATATAACCATTCTTAATGGAGTTATAACCCCTATTACTGCGACCCCCTATTTTGAGAAACCACCATATTGGTCCCCTATCACTATCCATTATCGCCGTATCTTTAGTAGAAACCACCAACTTGTTGGGTTGTCGACCCCTTTAGCCTTGACCCAGTGACACCAGGGCATTCTTGACTTCAGCGAGCAAAACCGGCGACTCGGCATCGGAAGCTGGGAGGGGGGGCCATGCTGGCGTTAGTTAACCCACCAAGATTCGCAGGTTGGAAAGAGAATCACCAGGGAATCTATTGGATTGACTGAATCCATCAACTCTTTCCAAGAGTCTGGATTGAATCCATCAGTTTAGGGAAAAAATTAAGCTTTACCTCGACTCTTTTGGGCACCTCCTCGCTAGAAAGTCTGGTCGACAAAGAAACTCGAAGTTTCAGCTGAGAGTGACGCCTGCGAAGATATCGAAGCTAATCTAAGCAGTACTCGAACTACCCTCAACTGGCTCTTTTTGGCGGTATTGCTCCAACGAGGATCAAGCTGAAGCAGTGTTGAACCCGTTTTCACGCTGCCAGATTTTTGGGGAGATCCCTGAACTGTGAGTGGAACCCAACCATCATCTCCCAATCGGAGTGAATTCCCAACGAATCATCTCCCAATCTAGTGAATTTCAATAGCCAAGACAGAAAACTGACTAGATTGAAGGTTGTTGCTAACATGAATACCGTTGAAACAAAATGAAGCAATGCTGATTGTCTTTGAATGAACCCGCAACTCAATCTCCATGATCCCAAATGTCACAAGCGATGACCACGTTTTGCCAGAAAACACAAAAAATGTTAAGTTTCGAGGCAGTTTGCAGGAAGTTTGCCGGAAAGAGGGGTTAACTTAAAGTATAGTCGGAATAAGTTCTGATTCTTACTTAGATATTGAGTATTGAAAATCATCAACAGACACCTGACTACATAGTTGCATGAATTTTGCAAAATCAAACCAACAGTCAGAATTTTTGACTATGAGTCAATAGACACTTATCTGACTTAGCCGGTCTATTGGATTTGGAGCTTGAAGAACTCGAGCATACTTGCGGATGGTTGAGGTATGTCAAGGTAAGTTTGTTCCATTTTTGCTTCCAATGCACCTGGAACAACACTTGCCGGCGTTGAGGCACAGGTGCACTGCTTCAGACATGCTGCAGCTCGCCCTGTGATAGAGCGAAAACTGCAGCTGTCAAAGTCTTCCTGGCAAAGTCTCGCACTGCTACCATCATCTGCCGTCGCATGTCTCAACCCAAGCCAAAGCCAGCCAGCATTCGTCGCATTCCAGCCAAAGCTTTCCGTTGATGTGGTCTGCAGTGTCCTGCACGACGTGCCAAGATTTCAAGTGCACCGTGTTTGCGTACGGAGTTGCCGGAGTGAAGAGGACTGCAGCGAGATGCCGGCTGCGGGATGATGGTATGTATTGGTCCATCAATGATGTATCACCAAGAAATACATGGTTGTTTCTCAAAATAGGGGACCGCCAAAATGGTTCGTTTATTACTAATTATAAGATACCAGTATTGGATGATTTAGGGGTCCCCTATGACTTGAGAAACCACCATGTGCCTTTTCTCCGAACAGTTTCTCGTCGTTCGAGCGCACTTCTGTTTATGGACAGCCTGGAAACCACGTGTATGGTGGTTTCTTAAGATTAAACATGAGGGTACCCCCAAATCCTGTTTTGATCATTTTGAGTAGTAAACTATCGATATTGTGGGGTCCCCTATGACTTGAGAAGCCACATGTACTATGAGTACTTTTTTTGACTGGAGAGCCACGCTCTTTGGGGCCAGCTTGTATACGGGCAAGGGTTTTTCAGCTATAGCTGGGTACATGTCGTGCGATTGAGAGACAGAGGACCGATATTCAATACCAATATAAGTGCCAATGAATATATATATATATATATATATGGGTACGTGACGGTTTCCGTGCCCCATGTAAACTGAAATTAAGCTTTACATGTTCAATTAAAATATTCAACATAGATAATTCTTTAATGACAAATCAAAACTTATCTGCTTCAAAGTATCTGGCCATCCAAAATGAAAAATTATCTGTTTCAAATCATATTGCAATCAATGATCTATGCACATCTGTAAATCCCACTCTGACACCTCCTTCCAACACTGCTAAAATTGGTACCCTCTCATGGTTTCAGGCTTGGGATGGCCCAAACCTATGGAAGGGTACCAATTTCACCAATGGTACCAATCCCAGAAAGCACGAAACCCTGAGAGGGTACCAATTGTACCAATTGTACCAATTTTTTGGCTAGATGGCAGCAGCCTCAAATGACACTGACATCTCCTTCCAACACTGCTAAAATTGGTACCCTCTCATGGTTTCAGGCTTGGGATGGCCTAAACCTATGGAAGGGTACCAATTTTACCAATGGTACCAATGCCAAAGAGCACGAAACCCTGAGAGGGTACCAATTGTACCAATTGTACCAATTTTTGAGGAGATGCCAAGAAGTATACCAGGAGGTGAGGCTGCCATCTAGCCAAAAAATTGGTACAATTGGTACAATTGGTACCCTCTCAGGGTTTTGTGCTTTTTGCCATTGGTACCATTGGTGAAATTGGTACCCTTCCACAGGTTTGGGTCTTCCCAGGCCTCAAGCCATGAGAGGGTACCAATTACAGCATGATAAGGACAAGATTCCAAGGCTACCATCTCTCCAAAAAATTGGTACAATTGGTACAATTGGTACCCTCTCAGGGTTTTGTGCTTTTTGCCATTGGTACCATTGGTGAAATTGGTACCCTTCCATAGGTTTGGGTCTTCCCAGGCCTAAAACCATGAGAGGGTAGCAATTACAGCAGGATAAGGACAAGATTCCAGGGCTACCATCTCTCCAAAAAATTGGTACCCTTCCATGGGTTTGGGTCTTGCAAGACTTTCAGCCATGGTAATGTGGTAATTTTAAATACACCAGTCTGCTGTGGAATAACCATCTCAATTCTTGGCATCTCCAAGATAAGTTAGCCAGAGATTGCTTATAAGCAGCCTGCTTTGCTTATAAGCAGCTTGCCCTGCTTATAAGCAGCCTATTGTTACTACAAGCACATCCTGCCTACTACATCAATTCTCTGCTTTTCAAATTTTGACAACATTGCTTGCCAACCACAAGCACTTTCAATCAAAGTCTCCTCGTTGGACTTGCAAGACCCCAGCGCCTTAATGTATGAAAGGGCATCAATGCCAGCATGGCTGCCTCATCTCTTGACACTTCTTCTGTCAACTAATGCAAATAATCAAGCCTTCTGCTTCTGGGTCTGCCAAAGCTAGAGGAATGGCAATGTACAAGTTCTAGCTGCGCAATGCTGTTGTGGAAAGGCTATGTCACTTTCAAAAACAATTGGCTATTGATTGCTTATCAGCAGTTGACCTTGCTTATAAGCAATTTGCTTTATTCAAAAGTAGTTGACCCTGTTTGCAAGCAATTCCTTTTTTAGTTTTTTCAGTGTGGCAAGTTGCTGGCAACTTTGATTTAAAAACATCCTTCTTGAGCAGGAAGTAAGCCTTGGTGGGAGTGAACAACCTCATGGCCACCAAGTATTCTGACCTTGGAATTGCTGATGGTAATAGCCTCCCTTGATTCAATGCTTCAGACATCTTCGCAGATGATATCCCAGTGTTGAGACATGTCAAAGGTCGAAGGGTCACACTCACTAGAGCCTGGCCACAGATGAGAGAAGCAAACACATCCTGGCTGTGTGCCGAGCAATGGAGAAAGCTTATGACCTGTGTGGCAGGAAAGAAAATATTTGGAGCACAGCCTTTTCCAAACAGTTCCAACCCTTGATAGGAGCAGCTGCTGCTGCAAGCCTAAGAAACATTCTTAGCTGGATGTTTACTTCCAAGGTGATCAGCAAAGTTTCATTGTGATTTCCAAGTCATCTTGCAAGGGATTTAGAACCCAGGGCAAGAAGAAGAACCAGAAGAGTGAAGATGAAAAAGAAAAGAGCGTGAAGAAGACATGCCAGCAAAGAGATGGCTTTACAACCGTTGTTTTTTTCCCCCTGACACAAGTGGTGGCTGGATATAAGATAGCCATTTGTTTTACTTGCAAACAAGTGGTTGGATAGCCACATGTCTGCCTTTCCTAGTGGTGGCTGTTTAATCATTAAGGTGGCCAGTGCTGGCTGGATAGCCATTGGTGGCTGCACCTGGTGACGCTGATGCCCCCTCATGGTTTTTGGGTCTTGCAAAAACTTCAGCCATGAGAGTGCACTAGCTCTAACTGCAGTATTCTGTTGGGGAATAGCTACCTCATGTTTTGGCCCTTACCAGCACATTGGCCATAGATTGTTTATTAGCAGTTTGCCTTGCTTATAAGCAGCTTGCCTTGCCTATAAGCATCTTGCATGTCAGTGCCCACGTGTCTTGGAAGCCCCCAAGGGGCACGATTACCGTCCCGATCCCATATATATATTTGTATGTTTATTTATTTCT
This sequence comes from Symbiodinium kawagutii, assembly GCA_009767595.1. Lineage (NCBI taxonomy): Eukaryota > Dinophyceae > Suessiales > Symbiodiniaceae > Symbiodinium > Symbiodinium kawagutii. Next base: position 721,624 of record VSDK01010117.1, on the reverse strand, counting down.
TTATTTAGATAAACAAATAAATCAATAGATAAATAAAGCAAATATAGAGCTAACAAACATAAAAACATACCATGTGTCATATATTCCTCTGTACTGTGGTCCCTGTGGTCCAAGCAATGGCAAGTAAAATGTACCCTAACAACAATGAACATTGCAAAACCCGAAAAACAGTCCACGAGAGTAAACTGCCCTTCAATCAGAACCACTCAGCTATGGTAAAGTTAGGGTTTTTTGTATGATGCCAAAATATCCTTGCCTTGTTGCGACCACGCTTGAGTTTTTGTGGTCAATTTCGCCCATGTTTTTTTCCCGATATTTTTTCACATACATACAAAGGGCTCAAGAACACAGACACGAACAGACTGCATGTCTTGCACGATGCGTGCAAATAATGTTGGAAGTTCTTTCATCAAGTCCGTGAAATTGTGTACTTTCAGGAGACTGAGAATCAGGAACATGGGAGAAATGCGAAGGAGGTGGAGAGATGACAGATGGATGCAATCGCAAAACAGTGGATGACGGGTTCTGGGAGGGTTCCGGGAGGGTTCCAGGAGGGTTCCGGGAGGGTTCCGGGAGGGTTGCGGGGTTTCGGGAACCGTGGAACCTCGGTTCCCAAAGTTCCGGACCAAGGTTCCAAGCAAGATAATACATGAGTCACGGTTCAATTTTCAATAGCCATTATATAACCCCTTCAATAGCCATCAACACAGAATTATTCGATCTGCCTTGAAATAACCTCTACGAAATCGGTGAGGTCCAGTGCATTACAAAATGGTCATTTTGTGCAGATGTGAATGCTGTTATATCACTATCTTGGGGATGCTGTGTGTTGGCTGGAGTCAGGGGCTCTGATTTTGTAGAGAGGTCAGAGGCTTCGATTCTGTATTGACGGGCAGTTTATGGATGCCAAAAATTGGATGAAACAATTGGATATACCAAAGGTCCATATCATCAGGAGCATGGGACTCAAGCCGCAGGTTGGGATTCTGTAGTCAGATTTCATGTGGATGAAACTCATTAAGCACTCTACAGTTCTGAGATTGCCTGTTAGATTTGCAGGTCCAAAAGCCTGATTAGGAAAATGACTGTACGGATTTTAGTTTGGCCTTCCAATTTTGCAGTCAGGTGTGTTTTTGAGTGATGTTTTTGGTGCCTCGATTCTGTAAAGATTCTTTTCCAGGTGCTTCGATTCTGTAGTGGGTAGGGTCAATGGCAGGCATTTTGTACTACGAAATCGGTGCCCTGGATTGTTCCCCTTAATTCACAGGGGGGATATTATTTGTATATATATATATATATATGAAGAATTCCCAACGACATGATGTTTTTGGGTTTCAACAAGCGAGGTTCCAAGCGTTTATCCCGAGGTTCCCAAGCAAGGTTCCGAAGAAAGGTTCCCAACTGGGGTTTGCAGGGTTCCCAGGCGAGGTCCCATCCCAAGTGAAGTTCCCACGCGAATTTACCAAGTGAGGTTCGCAAACAAAGTCCCCAAATGTTTTTCTCAAGCTTGCCAAGCAAGGTTCCGTAGTATGTAGTGAGGTTCCCAAATGAAATTCAAGTGAGGTTCCCAGGTGAGGTTCCCAAGTGGGGTTCTCGAAGTTCCCAAGCACGGTTCCCAATTGAGGTTTCCAAGTGTGGCTGCCAACCAAGGTTCCCAAGCGAGGTTCCCAATTGAGGTTCCTAAGCAAAGCTTCCAAGTGAGGTTCCCAAATGAAGTTCCCAAATGAAGTTCCCAAGCAAGGTCCCCAAGTGAGGTTTCCGAGGAAGGTTTCGGTTGTGTTTGGCTAGCTTTCATTTTCAAAGGACGCAGGCACACAAATTTTGAACTCTGCGCAGTCGCAGGTAAAAGGTTTTGCCAAAATTACGCTGAATCCCCGTGTAAAGCCTCGAGATCATCGATTAGATTACACATGTCAACATGAAACAGGACAAATGTACAGACATGAAATCAAACTTACCACTTTTTCTGATTAAACCAGAAATAATTTCAAATGGGTCGAGCATGTTGTTGCTGCTGTTGGGTTGCAAAGCTGGGTTAATGCATCATTCGTAGCTGTCAACATAAAGAGGATAATGCAAGTGCGCAAGCAAAGGCGGGATACACGCATTAAATATCATGAAACAACATTTACTTGAGGACTTTACACATCATACTTTATTGGCTGAGCTGACGTTCGATCAATCCTCACATTGACATCTCCGATAGATGTGTACTCGTTGTGAATGTTGTTCTGTGTATTCAGCACACTGATATATATATATATATATATATGTGCCTCCCGGGTCTGGGTAGTACACAAAGGTAGGGACCTCGAACCCCTTAAGGCTCGAACCAGAAACACTTCGGGTGGCCACACCCCAAAAGTCACCAGGAACCACCCCCCCTTAAGCCAGCTCCCCAAAGCCAACCTTGGTGGTACAGCTCACGGCTACCCTGTAGCACACCGCTGCGGCCAGCAGCGGTTTTCCACCACCTCGTGGACTTGAGCCAATGCCCAAGTGCGGTCGTTGCGAAGTCCTCGTGACGATCGTGGCACATCCAAGGAAGACCGGAGTGGAACCTGCTGGATTCACACTGATCCAATTTTCTGTTTGGATGTGCACTCGGTTGATGCGGATGGTGTTTGTGTGAGCCACTTGGTGGCCATCTTCTTGTGATTATTCTGCTGCAATGTGTGGTGCTCATCGTAGATTCGGAATCGTCCTACCTGAAGTACTGACCTAAGGAAGGATGCATCCATGGGTTTAGTTAAACAATCTGCTAGCATAATGGCAGTGGAGATCCATCTACAAGTGGTGTGGCCTAGAGCTTGTTCTTTGATCAGCATGACTTCCACCGTTGTGCGCCACTCTTCACAATTTGGCGTCGCCAGCTTGGTGGTCAAATCAAACAAGGATTTACAGTCTGTGATCAACAGGGCTCTGGGACATTCCCTCAAAGAGATTTCGGGGGTTTGCCACCTGAATGCTGGGTCCAATATGAAATGCCAAATGCATCGGATCCATGTGAGCTTGTCGAGGGATGAGCTCATGGCATAAGCTTCTGCACTCAGTGTTGATCTCACTACCCTACCAATCTGTTTTGAGTTCCATGCTATGGGACTTATATCCGATGACTGGTTCTTCGCAAGTGCAGGGGTGCAAGCCACAATGAACAATCCCTGTTGGGCTCGGAGTTGGGAGGACGATGCAAAACTTGCGTCGCCAAAACTCGCAAAGGATATCTGTTCTAGAGGCATTGGTCTTACAAGAATGGAAGTGGAAGAATGTTGTTTGGTCTCATTCAACACCTTATTTGCTTCCATTAGAGTTCCTACCGTTGCCTTACAGATACTCTTCTGCAGAAATGCGACTTTGGATGCAATGTCCGGGCGGCTGTGGACAGCTGCGTATTGAAGGCTTCCACACAGGGCTCGCAGCGATTGAACTTCTCCCTCGGTTGCGGTCTCCTCTTTATGATTTCTTCTGGCTTTAGGGATATCAATTGGAGAGATTTTATGAACATACTCATCTTGATCAATCCTGATTGAGAAATCGGGGAGCTGTTCAAGATTGAGACCGGTGAACTTAAATTTACGGTACTCTCGTTGACCAAATGGGAGGACCTTTTGAAGTTCATTGAGGGCTGTCTCATATCTCTCATTTCCCCCACCTATGCCGTCATCTACGTGAGTGCCTAAGATGCCATCCAACTTTTGGGGATCATCTTTGTTTCTCAAGAGGAAGAGACAACCGTCCAGGGGGTGGGCTTCGAAGCCCACTCGCTCCAACTGTTTCCGGAGCTCTCGGTAAAAGAGCAAGGGAGCATCAGCTCTCCCGTAGGCGTTGCCTTCGAGAAGGCACACTTCGTCAGTGGACATTTTCATCAGAGTGCGAAGTTCACTTGGGGGTTCCATAGCAAGTTCACGGCCATCAGCACGGCCACGAAGGAAAGCTGTGGTGATGTCAAAGTTCTGAAGGACCCACCCCTTTGAAGATATCACTTGCAACAATAACATCCGGGAATCCCGGGTGAGGGTCGGTGAATCTGACATGATGGAACCGATTTCGGGATCTTGGTATCCTCTGACGACTAAGCGTGCTTTGGCCTTCTGGCCTCCGGGACTGGCTGGATCAGGCTTCCAGGTCAGGATCCACCTGGAGGTCATCACCCGCTCCGGGTGGATTTTGGAACGAAGAATCTTCCGCACCGTTGAGGTCTCCAACCAACATCGCAGCTCCTTGTTCTTGGCTTCAACAAAACGTTGTTTGTCCTCTGGAGTCAAGGAACTATATTTGACCTCGGTACGGGCCTTCTTGGCTGCTGTTACCAAAAACGAGGTATGCATTGGTGGATTCTGCAGGACTCTTTCGACCTGCTGTCGAGGCATCTCAAATTCAAAAGTGCAAAGATCCAAGGATGGATCTAGGGCCTCTGTCCAGAGTGTGTCTTCGTCACCCTGGATGTACGGTCCATCACCTGCAGCTTCTACGAAGGTTGCATCATGGATGATGGATGGGGTATTGGGTTCTTGTACTTCCCCTACAAGACCATCACTATCATCTTCCAGCTTTGGAAGTTCGGCATTATCGGTATTAGGATGTATTTCCCCTACATCTTCTTTATCTTCCCCAAGTGATGGTGTGTACTCAGAGTTGCCTCCGGGCGGAGTCTCGGGAACGGGCACCTGTTGGCCATCTTGAACCTCAAGTTCAGTGGTCATGGAAGCCTTTCTGGTAGGCTCTTCTTCGGGCTGTCTTCCAGGATTTGCTGGCTCTGTCGGTTCAAGCTCCTGATGATCTTGGGGATTGAGTTCACTGAGATCTGAGAATTGAAACATTCCACTACGTTCACGAAGCCTATTCTTCAATTGGTTAGCCATAGCCTGGAGTTGCTCTGCTTTGGCTTGTTGATGAAATGGTGATCGTTGATGGTACTCCCGGAGACTTACTGGTCTAACATTATCGGTGGCACAACGTAGAAGGCGATTGAGGTGGTTCAACCAAACTATGCCCTTGGATTCCATCATGACTACCTGGGCAGGACCACACCATCGACCCTTCTCAAGAATGTTGGGGGATTTACGTTTATCCCAAAACATGCAAGGTTGGCCACATTCCCAGTTTTGGGTGTCTCCTCGAGATTTCCTTAGCAAAGCTCTTCGGATGGCTTGGCTGTTGTCACTATCCAGGAAGGCTTTCCGGGCGAGAACACGGAGATTGAGACTGTCTCGGAAACGGTCCGATTCTGTCCCTTCTCCAAGGGCCGCTGAGTGGGCCTGTATGCTCTCATCTCCAAGGATGGAAGCGGGGAGCTTGGTTGACTTGCCACAAGCACTGCTTGCTCGGGTGAGTAACCAGATACCGAGGCTAGTGCATTCTTGGCACAGAAGGCCTGTCTGAGGGCTCTGTCGAACTCTGCATCATTCTTGATAGGTTGGTGGTTATCGATTCTGCTCAACATCTCTTTGACTACGGATCCATGACGTTCGACTCTGCCTCTTTGCCAGGCTCCAGCCGTCAGGATAGGCTGAATTCCCTCTTGCTGCAAGAACGTTTTCCAATGTTCAGAAATCAGTTCGCCCCCACAGTCGAAGAGGATCTCACTTGGAGTTCCTGCCCATGATTGCCAATGTTCCTGGAACACTCGTTTGTTGGCTTCACTGTCTCTGACAGACCTTTTGCCCAAGTGGAATTGGGTGGCATCGTCAATCATGTGAAAAACATATGTTTGATACCCTGAACTGCCCTTCCAATCAAAACCGTCAATGCTTATGCGAGAGTTGAAATCCAGGCATTCCTTCAGTGTACCTGGGACATGGCTCTTCGGGGCAGTTCGCTCAGCACACGGCGCACAAAGGTACTCCTTGGCACCTTCCACAAGGGAACTGGGAGCGGACTGACGCTTCAGATGATCTGCCAATCGTTCTGCTGTTGGATGTCCTAAGTTATTGTGGAGTTTTCGGATGGTCTGCTTATCCTGTTCACTTAAACTCTGGTACTTCGGACCTGAAATGGATACAGCAGACGATGTCCAAGATCCTACTGGCGTCTCAGTCGGCTCGGCCGCGTCACTGGCAATCGGCTTGGCTGTCTGAGGGGCACTTTCCGATGTGTCGCTATTGGCTCTCGGGGGTCTCGGGGTCTGCCAAACACACACAACATAACATGGGATGGAAATGCTTTTCGACCTTGATGATTCTTGGACATCTCACTGAGTTCTTCAGTGCCTAGATCATATATCTTGTATTCAAGGCGACTCATAACCAAAGTTCGTCGGAAGGGAAGTTGGTCGGGATGAACGATGTATTTCTCACGACCCTTGGAAGCCATGACAGCCTGCACATGGAAATCGGGACATGCTAGCTGCACTTGGATGACCAGGGCGTCTCCAGGGTTGCTCCAGGTCGAGGTGCCGGATTTGGGGAGTTCCTTCCTCAGCTGATCAAAGATATCTTGCCATTGTGAATCATTTATGATAGGTGGTTCATCTTCCCCTTCCCGATCTTTCCTTTTGACCCCTCTCTCTTCTTCTACACCCTTGCGAGATCGCTTGGCAGGTGGTGTGGAACTTTCATCCTGAGGTGTATCAGGTTCCTTTCGGGCATGGAAGATATCATGAGTGACTGACATCAAAGGAACTGAAATCACATCGGTTGAATATGACAACACTGCATTAGCGATCTTTCTGGTCAAAGGCCATGTGTAGAAAGCTGTGAACCTAGAGAGGGCTATGGTCTTCCCTTGAAACTTGCATGTTCCTTCAATGGGACAGTGCTGGTGATCCTGCTTACACATTCGGGAATCAAGTGCTGACCATATGTGATGCGAAGTGGTCTGGACGCGGGTTCGCTTGCGAAGTGGCTCACTCGTTTCGGGATGTTTCAAACCGAATTGACATTGATCAAAAACAGCTGATCGAGTACACTGCAACACTGGAGTGAGCTCTGGCACTACCCACACATCAGATGGCGCAGGATTCTCAAGGCTGAAATGATGGCCACGGCTCACTTGGATCTTGCAAAGCAAAGCACAAAAGATAAGGTGTTTCCTACCCTGCTCTCTCTGTGAGGTGATATTCTCAAAGGCTTGGATGCTCCTACCTTGATTGAAACGTGACCATGATCCCCAGGGTGCGCATTCGGGTGACACCCACACATGTTTGGGTTTCCATAACATCACCTTACGAAGCAGATCCACTTGGCCTTCAAAAGTAGCCAAATCGCCCTGTTCACGGGAGTACCTCTTCGCAATTCCTCCTTGGCGGAGGACACTTTCGGTCAGGCGACTGTTCGGTGAGGCATAGACCTCCAACCAATCTATGGGTTTTGCATTGGAGTGCATGTGATGTCGACAGCTTTCCAACAACTTAGCTTCATATGCATTATCGATCTGGAGCACATCACCGAACAAAGCTTCGGCCACATCCCTCAGTTGGTTCCGAGGGTGCTCTGTTCCAGAGCTCGGCGACCTTGACAATACATGATGAAGTCTTGCATCTGAGGATTGGCCGTGTTGGTCCTGGCACCGGCCCATTCGACGTAGCTCGGGTACTGCTCGTAGACGTCGGCATAGCGAGAGCCGTTGTGAGTACGGCCCCATGTCACTCGCTTGTTGCCCCACATCTCCATTGCTTGAGATGTCACTGCCAATTGCCCTCCATGATGAGCCGGAGCAGCTGCCATTGGTGCTTGTGCTGGGTGTGCAGCTGAAGAGGCAGCCATGGATGGAGGTGTTGCCCTGGGTGCCGGTGCTGGAGCTCGCCTCCGAGGGGGCTCCACCACTTTCCGAAAGTGGTCCTCTGTTGCGAATTGGGGATCCTGCCAGGTTGCGATCCTGGAGCATTCCGGCCAACTGGTCGATCCTCTGCTTCTGCACATGGACTTCGGTCAGAAGCTGGGTGAGGGTCTGGGCATGCTCCGGGGCGATCTCCTGGTTTGGGGCTCTCACTTCCACCTGCTGGAAGAGGATGCTGAGAAGAACTTTCAACGACTCCAGGATTGCTTGAGCCGTGGTCTTGATCATCTGCATCGCTTCTTTCTGGGTCGGCATGGTGCCCAGATTCACTGGTCGTCAGGCCCGGTGGTGGCACAATCGACTGAGATGCTGAAAAGGCTACATGTTCACTGGGCTGACCACCGCACAACTCTGACATGTTGATGAGATATAGTCCGTTCTTGCTTTCACTGAGATGCAAATGACGATGGATTTTGGACAAATAGCATTGGTTGGTCGCTAAGTTGATCTGTGCTCCTAGAGTCTTCATGGTTTGAATGGACAAAAGAAATGGTGTGCGTGCAGGAACCACTTCGATGACTAACCAGATCCGTTGTTTAGGTGTGATAATGGGTATCCTTACCTGCTTGAAGCTATGGGTCACCTGGTTATTCCCAAACCGAAAACCAACTTTGCTGGGGAGTTCCTTCACCAGTTGACGGACTCGGTCCGGCAAGCTTTTCAGCACACTGGGAAGGATGTCACTGCCGATCACACTACGGCTCGCTCCTGTGTCCAAAATGGCTCTCCCATCTGTGAGAGAACCGGTCACGGATGCTTTGCTAACGAAGCATTCGGTGGCGGATGCATCACTGGTTGGCCTGTGTGACCAACGCTGCTTGAAAAACTGGATTACCTGAGCCTTGCATTGGTTTTGGATAACATGAAAAACTTCATCCATGGTGTGTGAAAAGGATGCATGTTTGACACTCCCTGCCTTCCACATGTCCTGGAAGTCTGCGAAAGTGAACTTCTCCTCATCGCTATCGTCTTCCTCCTCGAAGATGACCTGGGGCGTGAGGTTCTGGGTGTCGTCATCCACATTCACGTTCTCAGCGAGGTTCACATTGTCCGAGGGCGTGGCATTGGCTGGCCTGTTGGGACACTCTGCTTTCCAATGTCCACGCTCTCCACAGATCTTGCAGTTGGTCCTTGCAATCTTCGCCAACAGCCCCCCTTTTCCTCCTTGACCTTTGCGACCACCCTTGAATCCAAAGGGGGTACCACGCCCCTTTCCTTTCGAAGATGAGGGCCAGAAGCCCCTGTTGCGTTTGCGGTCAAGGATTTTGGCTCTCGCTTCGTTGTAAGCGATGAGGGCACTGTGCATGCTGGGTACCTCCTGGAACATCTCCTCCAAGTCCCTCTCAAAGGACATGATATGCATGGCATCAGCATCACCGCCAGCAGCTAGCGACTCGACCATGTCAGGGTCCAACTCTTCTTCTTCTGGAGTGGCCATCATGGCCCATGAAGTGTCAGGGTCACCTGGAGGTGGCTCTGGAGAGTCGGTCTCAACGTGGTTCGTGGGATAGACTTTCTTCTTGGCCTCAGTCCCTGTGGCGAGGACTGTGGTGGCCAACGTGCGCATAGCGTTGGATATCTTCTTGGGCTCCATGTCTCCATTGGTCATTGTCAACACTTTCTTGCGATCATCGATGCTCAAGCAGCTCTGGCGAAGCAAAAGGAAAGCCTGGTACTTCCGCACGTCAGTCTCATTGAGCTCGTTGAACGCTACCTCCAAGCGGTTGACAAAGCTTGGCACTGATTCGTCGGTCTTCTGAGTTGTCTTGTACATCAGCTTCTCAAAAAGCTCATAGGTTTTCATCTCTGAGGCCTCTTCCCAGGAAGCAAGTGCTTCCAGCAATGCCTTGACTCCATGGTCCGGGTCAGTCAGCTTGGCAGCAGGGATGGAACGAGCCTGTGCCCAAGCTGTCCCTTTACACAGCATAGCCAATCGGGGTCCCAACATCGGCCTGTCCTTCTTTGGGCAGATGGAATCGATGAACTTGACCTTTTCGATGTACTCTCGAACCGCATCAACCGCCGGATCAAAACTTGGCAGCAAGGTCCAAATGGGATTGGACTTCTCACTGCTATCAGCAGCCGCCATGGCTGAGTTCGGCCCCACCAGCTTTACACGGTCCCCGTGAGCTGTGAGGCTCCGCTACCAATGTGCCTCCCGGGTCTGGGTAGTACACAAAGGTAGGGACCTCGAACCCCTTAAGGCTCGAACCAGAAACACTTCGGGTGGCCACACCCCAAAAGTCACCAGGAACCACCCCCCCTTAAGCCAGCTCCCCAAAGCCAACCTTGGTGGTACAGCTCACGGCTACCCTGTAGCACACCGCTGCGGCCAGCAGCGGTTTTCCACCACCTCGTGGACTTGAGCCAATGCCCAAGTGCGGTCGTTGCGAAGTCCTCGTGACGATCGTGGCACATCCAAGGAAGACCGGAGTGGAACCTGCTGGATTCACATATATATATATATATATATATATATATTTCAGAACCGCAGAGAAAGGAATCAGCATTGACATGTATAACATTCCGAAAGAAATCATTTAAAAGTACTAGGGATGGAACATCAGACGCGGACATAAACTTGTGCAGCAAACCCATTGTGTTCCCTGACCAAAGGACCCAAGGATCACTCTGAGAAGGTGTCCTTCCTAGGCTACCCATGGAGCCGGAGGCCTTCTTGATGCTTCATTGGGATCCTACCAGGGCGGTCGCTTCCACAACAGCTTGCAGCCAAGTTGGGTCTCAAACTTCACATTTATATAACAAGACAAACCAACGATCTTTTAGGGAGAAAACAATGCTTGATCTCCCTGCCGCCGAAGCCAACTATTTTGCCATGGCCAAAGCACCGTGTTTGGCGGATGATATGCTACTAATGCGTTTGCACCTGTGTAAACTATAGGACTCCTTGCCACGTCAGCCATGTCCTTTTACTCCGAAAGCAAAATCGGTTATTCAGCGGCTCCTTCCGTCCTTGGGCCACCTTCAGGCGAGAAATGGCGGGAGCCGCTGTTGACTTGCTGCACCTCTTTCGGTGGTATCGGATGCCAACGTGACGTGCCGTAGGGCCTTTTTCAGATCTGCAGAGAGCGTTGTTTGGTGTCGAAGTGACCGTTTAAAATCACCATTACGCGCAACTAATCTACACAGGTGTGGATTCTCCAGCGTTACCAGAGAGGCGACCTGTCGACAAGGGTCCCACCCTGGTTCCCGAAGGTCCCAAAGTCGATGCGTGTGCGCACTCAAGTTTGCCACGGCCGTTCAGCCCTAGTGATCATATGTCAATAAGATTCAACCGACCTGTTTAAATCACTACTCCGAGGCCTGTACGCACTCAAGTTTGCCACGGCCGTTCAGCCCGTGTTATCATATGTCAATAAGATTCAACCGACCCTTTTAAATCACTACTAGCAATGATTAGGTTCGATGAACCACCTGTCATTCAACTTTGCCAACAAATTTGTCATCCCGTCCAGCCTCAAGTTTGTGCCATGGCTTGTGATGACGTTTTATCCATCTTGATCCTGGATTCAGCTACCTGGTGTGACCCCCAACTCAAAGTATGGCTTCACCAGTGCAAAGACGGCGCCTTTGCCCAATGCAAAATCTATCCATCTTGACCTGGCATTCAGCTACTTAGCGTGACCCAAATGCAAAATATGGTTGCACCAGCGTAAAAACTGTGCCCAAAGCAACATTTCTGTGTGGATGCTTGAATGGTTTCTGTCAACAGTTCCATTGTTCTTGGCACCGCACGGTCGTTGTTGCAATACAAAGCGTGGTGTAGCAACTATTACGTGCCTACTAATGTCTGCCTATCAGCCAGGGTACAGCAGAGTAAAACAAATCAATTAAAATATGAGACCAGTTGCTTCTGCAGACATCCGTGCTGCATTGGTTGGAAAGAAAGAGAGCACGGACACAGAGGCTTAGGTGATATCATGAACAGCCGCTACAAGAAAGGCGGCTACACAATATTCAGAGAGCATCGCTTGAGCTATGTCCCAAATCCAAATTTGGTGATTTCACATGCCTCATGAGGCTTGGCACAGGTCTCGTAAGTTTACACATGCAATGCCAGAATTGTCGTTGTGATGCTTCCGCTGTTGTTTGGTCTATTTCCCAACCCCAAAGACGCCAATCGAACAGCCAGAGCCAACTATCAAGTTTTGCAAAACGTGTTGTGCGTGCACACCACGTTTGACACTTTGTGATGTAGGAGTCTCATTCAGCCTCAAGCATGCAGATGCCACCTGCAGTCAGAGAGCCCAATCTGTTTCAAGCACCAGATACTTGATTGAGGTGCCGACCTCAATCACCTTGTTTGGTCGCCAATGCACGCGATTGCACCTGAGTAAAGAGGGCTTGCCAATGGCAAAATCAGCAAATTTTTGTGTTTCAATGATTTCCAGTCAATTGTTGCTTTACTGTGGCCATTCTTTCATGATGTTCTTTGGGTTGTAGACGTTTTGGAAAAGGTTTTTGATGGCCTCAAACCTCTGGCTGGGGAACACACACAGGTCGCACAGCCAACCTCAAAAGTTTCTTGAGGACAAGATTGCTTGATGTTCGTTTGCAACAACACTTTGCATTTCATTTTGAACGCATTGTATTAAGATTCGAGCGTGCCAAAGTGAGATGCACTAGTCAGAGAGCCCACGACCTCCGTAGAGAGCCTTGTTGTTTGTTCTATTTCCGATCCTTTGCCCAACGCAAAATCTCTGTGGATGCTGTAATGATTCCTGTCAAAAATTCCAATTATTGTTCTTGGCGCAACAGAGTAGAACACATCAACTAGAATGAGCAACGGGTCGCTGACAGCAGAACATGGACACATATATATAGACTCACAGGCAGCACTTTCTCTGCGGCCGCTGGGTTCACTGTTTCCTTCTTCAGCCCCCCCCACTGTTTTCTTCTTCAGCCCTGTCCTGTCATTCAACTTTGCCAATAAACTTGTCACCCCTTGCAGCCTCAAGTTTGTGCCATTTTGTGACAAGCCGATGTTTTATCCATCTCGATCCCGCATTCAGCTACTTGGCCTGACGCCAACGCAACGTATGGCTTCACCTGTGTCCAGACGGCTCCTTTGCCCAATGCAAAATCTCTGTGTGGATGCTTCAATGATTCCTATCAAAAGTTCCATTGTTCTTGGCGCGACAAAGTAGAACAAATCAACTTCAACTACATAGACTAGGCGACCAATTGCTTCTGCAAACATCCGTGCTGCATTGGCTGGAAAGAAAGAGAACGGACATAGACTCATAGGTCTTTCTTCCAAGGCACTTTTTGTGGATTGACTTGTTGAGATATCTTGAAGAGGACTGTGCATGGCCTCAAACATGCGACTGGGGAATGCACTAGCGAATGTTCCAGCTTTCTTGAGGACAAGGGTGTTTGATTTTTGCGTCCGACAACATTCTGCTTTTCTTTTGGAATCATCCTATTGAGATTCGAGCAGGTCAAAATGAGATGCACTAGTCAGAGAGCCCACAACATGCGTAAAGAACCTTGTTGTTTGTTCTATTTCCAATCCTCAAAGATGGAACTTGCGCAGCCAGAGCCGACTTTGCAAGTTTTGCCGGACGTGTCGTGCCTTTACACCGCGTTGGACTTCATGATGCATGAGTCTCATTCAGCCTCAAGCATGCACATGGCAGCAGCAGAGTCTACAAATCTGTTGCAACGATGGCTTGATTCACAGGCCAACCTCAACCACCTTGTTTAGCCTGCATCCTACATGCGCCTTCACATGTGTAAGGACAGCTCCTTTGCCCAATGCAAAAAATCTGTGTGGATGTTTCAATGATTCCTATCAAAAGTTCCATTGTTCTTGGCGCGACAAAGTAGAACAAATCAACTAGAATGAGCAACGGGTCGCTGACAGCAGAACATGGACATATATGTAGACTCACAGGCAGCACTTTCTCTGCGGCCGCTGGGTTCACTGTTTCCTTCTTCAGCCCCCCCACTGTTTTCTTCTTCAGCCCTATCCTGTCATTCAACTTTGCCAATAAACTTGTCACCCCTTGCAGCCTCAAGGGTACAGCAGAGTAAAACAAATCAATTAAAATATGAGACCAGTTGCTTCTGCAAGCATCCGTGCTGCATTGGCTGGAAAGACAAAGAGCACGGACAAAGACGCATAGGCATAGGTGATGTCGCTTGAACAGCCGCTATCAGAGATGAAATGCTGCACAATTTGCAGAGAGCATTGCTCGATCTACGTCTCGGGTCCGTGCTGCTGTCATATTCCTCATGCGGCTCGGCACAGATCTGCATGCAATGCCGAACCGCTCGCTGTGATGAGCAAAACCACATGTGAAGATGCTTCCTTGACATCAGCAAAGATGCACGCAACTCAGTGGCAGACATGTCGCTTCACTGTGCCCTGTACGGGAGAGCAGGGGACTGTGGTAGTACACTTTTTTGGTGATTTGCTCTTCTCCAGGTTTGCCTGAAAACCCCAAAATTTGATTGAAGTGAGCTGAATTGTGAAGATTTTACAAGCCCTGTACGGCGTGGAGCCTTGACTTCACAGTTCCTCCCGTAGCAGGGTTGGCTACGTGTCACTGAGATGTCATCTGAGCCAAAGTGCTTCAGCTGGTGCAACTTGGGATGTGTGTCCGTTCCTGGTGAAAAACAATGTGCAAAAAATAGCCGCAAAGGGATCCCTCTGGTAGTCCCTAACCTGGCAACCATTTGTAGCTGGTTCCTCAGGGTACCCCTCAAAAATGCGGGATTTTCCATTGCTAGATTAGTTTACCAAATGGTAGGTCAAAAACCAACATTGCACAGCTTGTTTCGGCAGCCAGGTTGTCCCCCTATTTGGCCTTCGGCTGCCTGTCCCCACGCTTGCTCTACTGGGAGATCCTGCGCTTCGAAAAAAGCCATCGGTGCAAAGGGGCCAGAGGACTGATCAATTCGCTTCTCTGGCGAGACTTCTATCGTTTCATGGTTTCCCAGCTGCATCATTGTCCCACGTGGTGCTGTGCTTGATATATGTATCTAGAAACTGGATGAAACTGATGTTAACAGATGTTAACGGCATGCTTGTAGCCGCTGTTATTGTTACACGTCAAACTCAAATACCCAAGTTGCATTCGCTGCAGATACAGTAGTAACAACCTTTTAATGCCACCGTTTTCGCAGTGCTATGTTTGGTGAGTTTTTCCTGCTATTTGCTTTTTTTCAGCTGATCATCCCGAACACCACAACTAGCCCCTAGCAGCGATCATCAAGCATCAATCATTCATCATATACTATCGCAACTATGATCAGTCGAATCAACTGGCATCAACCACCATCGACCATGATCAGATAGCACTGATCATGATCAAGCCTTAACTCCACTTCACTGTGACCATGGACATCTACATGGCATGGGTCAAGAGCGCATCTAGCGGTGCGCGTCTCCAAGATGATCAAACAAGCTGCTAGCAAAGTGTTGTGATTCTTATTGACACAGTTTTTGTGATGCAAACCATGGTGTATTGAATTGAGGCATACCTATATGAAAAGGAATCAGTGAAAACAATTCTCAAGCATAGCTTTGAGAAAGAGAAGATGCGTTTGTTGCATGTACATATCTCACATGCATCTACGTATATAAATATGATTGTGTACAGTATGTGTTTTGTATACATTTACATCAATACATGCACATGCACGCATGCATGCAATCATGCAGACAAGCCCTGTCCTGCCAACAACCCTCGCAACCAGAGTTCAACCACAAGAAACAGAATCAGAACTCAAGAAACCAAATCTCCAATCTGAAACAGATCTTTTTTTGAAACAGACCTGAAACATTAAAACAGATCTCCCGCTGAACTCATCCCGCACCTCCCAGGTGCACTTCGCATGGGGTGATCGCATGTACCACCTCTATGGCCCAATGAGTTGCGGATCAGTTGTGGGCGGCCACAAAGTACCCACGAAGTCGCTGGGGCGCAACGTTCGGCCCAGGGGAACTGCCGTTGCCATGGCAGGGCCAAAGGCGGATGGATCAAATGCTGCTGGTGCTGCTGGTGCTGCTGGTGCTGCTGGTGCTAGTAGGGCTGATGTGCTGGTTATGGCTGTAGCTGGTGTTGATGTCAGCCATGGCTTATGCCTAGCGTGACCTGGTGACGAATGGCAAAGGGTTGATGAATCGCATCAGATGCCCATCATTTGGACGATGCCCACGACCACCACATTGGGCTTTCCGTGATCAGTTGAGTATGGGTCAATATGAACCAATGAAGAGGTGAAGATCCCAACAGTTAGACTAGTGACTGGTCATAGGATGTGAACAGCCACCAGGGGCCCTTGACCCACAGCCATATACTGACTGCAACTGTTTATCCTGATCTCAAGCGGTAAACCTATCCTGTTGGTTCCGCATCCCCCAAGAGACACGAAGTCAGCGAATCCGGATCGATCACCGGTGAAAGCTACAATGCTCCACGGGTTTGTTGTCTACCCATGTCTACCCTGTCGATACCACGGTCTGTTGGGGGAGGTTCCTGGTTGGATTTGTTGCTGGATAAGCCCAGCCCAAACTGAAGAGGGTCACTTTCCCTGGCAAAAACAGGTGACCCGTAACCATGCAAAACAGGCCTCTCACTGTAGAGGTTCCACCATTTATAGCCATTGGATGGTTGATGCCCTGTTTGGCAGCGCCAGTTGGCGATTACGGGCCTTCTTTGATTGTTCCGGTTGGTCCAGCATCCAACCAGTGACCAGGTGAACAGAGTTGATCAGTAGAGATTCCTCATGAGTATCCGCTCCCTATCATGATGATCAATGATCATTCCCGGTAGAGTCAGCGAAATGCTGGGGCAAGGAGATTCAATACGCTGAGCAAGCATTTCTGATAGTACATATACATATGGGTGTTTCTCAAGATAGGGAACCCCCAAAATTCACCTCTTGATAGTCCAAAACAAGCTATTTAGGGATGATTTTGGGGGTCCCCTATTTTGAGAAACCACCAGATATCACTAGTTTCATCAGCCAAGTAGTTCTTCAAGGAACCCATCAGAGCGGAGTTCTCTCCAGATCATCACGGTGGTATCTCCACTGAATAACTGCGCGCTTCGAAGATGTTGGTTGATGCTAAACAATGAAGATTTGATCAGCCATAAAAGAGTTGTCAACTTGTTGGCCATGTCTGAACCACAGGGGGGTTATCATACTTTCCATAATTATATACCTTCGAACCAATACAGTCTCAGCCCTACGTGGGCATATGCAGCCTCAACCTGTTCCTTGAGCGCCGGTGTTGGAGACACTCCCAATTCATGCGTTTCCTTTTCAAAGCGACCATTTGTGGTGGATCTGAAGGATCGATACCCATGTGTGAGCAATGGGCCCTTGCTACCTGTGTTGTCTATGGGATTGAATCCCAATTTATCACGCAGTGGGAACCAAACCTGACCGGCCAAAAAGGCAGGCTCACTAATCATCCCCTATTAGTTCTCAGCAATTATTTACCATTGTTTGCACTCATTGTTTGCAATCATTGGCCAACAACATCTCGGGTGAATTTTAGACATCACCATTCACCAGCATTCTGATTCACAATCACTGGCACAGCAGCAGTACTATACCACAGCTGCATTAGCCTCTTCTCGTCTTGTTTGGCCATGAACAACGCAGCCGGCATGCTATCAAGGTGGTGCTGCAAACACTACAACAACCTCTTTGGTGGCTCGGATCCCAGGCTTTGGACCTGGGAGAAGGACTTCACCAAATTCAGGAGCTACCTGAACGGCTCAACCGCATCAAACTGGAATCCTCCTACCCCGGGGCCCAGCTTTTTTTGACCCCTCACCTTGTTTTTTTTGACATGGTTTCGGCTGATGAAGAGACATTTTTTGGCCTGTTGGTGCACTTATATCGCTCTGAGTACTGTGCATCCGTGTTGTGATGCGTTGCCATGTGACGTGATAAGACGCAATGCAGTGCATACCAATGGCAGGTTTATGACATCTCATCCCGCTCATGAAGAGCAGTGTCTCAGCGCGAATGGCTCATAGTTCATAGCGGTGCCCATTTATGCACAGATGAATTGATGGTCAGATCATCAAGGACACAAATGTAGAGATACTGGCATTTGATGCACCAATTCATGGCTCATATTAGCCCCCACAACCATGGTTAGCAATCAGTTGCTAACACGAGATGACTGGTTGAGCTTCCCCTAGATCTAACCACAACGCTAACGGACGGTTTCCCCTAGATCCTGGTCCTAAGCAGGTCTCATTCCCTGGTTCCGTGGGGACTTGGGGCGGCAGGAGATGGGCGGATGGCTCCACAGGTTATCCTTTCGTGGATGCTGCGATGCTGGAGCTCAAGGAGCACCAGGGGACCACAGGGGATGGGGAGATGGCAGGTGCCTCACTGGTGGAAAGCCCTGTCTTTGAAGCGAAAACAGCTGGTTCTATTGGCGCCTCATGGGTTAATGCTTGTTTCAGGTCTTGTTTTTGATTGTTGTTGAATGATAGTTTTTGATTGTTGTTTAATGATCATTGAGCATCAAACACTGTGTTGAAGGTTGTCAATGGTGGCTGTTGAGCACATCACCAGCACTGCGTTTAGTTGCTTGTTCATGAGCTCTGTGACAAGCCAGAGACAGGAGACTGGTTATATGCTGCACTTGAACCGAGAGACAGTTGGCTGGTTCTTCGTCCGCGATCTTCAAGTTGATTGGCGTTTGGCAGCAGAATGGTTTGAGAGTCGCCTGTTGGACTACGACTGCGTCTTGAATTGGGGTAGCATGGTGGCAATTTCGAGGGGGCGGATGCGATACAACAACCTGCATGGATGAACTCTGTTTCGGAGAATGCAAACTCGGAAGGGTTGGGCCACAAAGTAAAAATAGTGAGGGGCAAGGTTGAGGGTTGCAGAACACCACCACCACCGCCACCACCACCAACAACAACAGCAACAGAAACAGCAACAGCAACAGCAACAACAACAACAACAACAACCACAACAACAACAACAACAACAACAACAACAACAACAACCACAACCACAACCACAACCACAACCACAACCACAACCACAACCATAACAACGACAACAACAACAACAACAACAATAACAACCACAACCACAACCACAACCATAACTACAACAACAACCACAACAACCACAACAACAACAACAACAACAACAACAACAACAACAACCACAACCACAACCACAACCACAACCACAACCACAACCACAACCACAACCACAGCAACAACAACCACAACCACCACCACCACCACCACCATCACCACCACAACAACAACAACAACAACAACAACATCAGCAACAGGAAGAGCAATAGCAATAGCAATAGCAACAGCAACAGCAACAGCAACAGCAATGGCAACAACAACCACAATACCCACAGCAACTTCAATCACTACCACACAACCACAACCACAACACCAAGAGCCACCACAACAGTGACAAAAAGACACGTTGACCATGATATGGGGCAACCAACAACAGTACAGCCAGCAATGAGCATGACACATCCGATCATAAACCTCGAAGTTGAACACACAAAAGCGAACCCTCTTGGTACAATCGGGCACACAGTAGGGACATTGTTCAGACATCAGGGGTATGGCACAACAATGTGCACCACATCATTGTTGATTGGAATATATTGGACTTCCAATGCCCACATAACCGGAAGTTGGTGAGATAGCACCTGTGGGTCGTCGCGGAACTGTTCCTCTGAACTCACCATGTGAGTAGAAGTTGTTGACGAGTTCAAAGGCCATGCGCTGCTAGCTGGGAACGGCGGACACCACGATCGAACGAACAGCCGAAGCATGTCTTGTGCCCAGGGTCTTCAGATGGGTCAAGATCCGTTTCTTCAGGATACGGCTGTGATGGCCAGTGGTTGGTTGGATCCCGGAGCTGATGACCCCAAGTCACTCTGGTGATGAAGAATTGTTGTTTTCAGGTCATGACTTTCGAGGCATCCTCGGTGACAGATAACACAGACTTGACAAATGATCTGCAGACATGCGATTCTTTGAGATCGAATTGCGGGGTCATCACAACTCAGTATACTTCAATGTTTCCCAACGCCTGTGCAGGCAACTGGGCATATTTCATTCTCACGCAACTTCCAGCCAGAGAAGATGACCGACCAGGTGGCGGTCCTCGCTACACTTTGCCCAGATATTCACCTTATTTGATGGCGACCCAAGTGCTGGTCTGGGGGAGAGAACATGATCCTGACGCGAGGCACGGGAACCAAGCAGCGGCATTTTACTTCAAAAAATAGGCTTTGAAGGAAGCCTAAGCCTTGTGAAAACAAGAGGCTTTGAAGGAAACATCTTGTTGAACGCCCCAGGTGTTGATAAGGCGCTTTGTTTATTCCTTGGTCTGCCAGGTATGTGAAGAAGTGGATCTCCTCACTAGGTGCCCTGCCCCCTGAGCTCAGCCGCGAACCGTGGCGGGTCGACCTGGACGATTTCTCGAAGGTGGACGGAGCTTGGACATGCGCAGCTTGCACCTTGGAGAACCCGTTAAGGCACCGGAGGTGTGATGCCTGCGGGACACGAAGACCCAAGATGGACACCATGAGCTCCGAAGTCTACCGAGAGCCCATGGTTCCTCCTTATCCGGAAGAATCTGAGCTCTGCGGCAATTGTGGTGCAGTGGATGTTGGATGGCGATCAAATGGCACCTTCTTCTGTGAGGCCTGCTGGGTGGAGTGGTTACCAGACCAGCGACACAGTCGCGAGCTGCCAAGGGTATCACCTGCGATGGACCCTCACAGTGGTTGGATCTTGGTGCCTTCCCAAGCCCTACCAGTGCTTTCGCAGCTGGGAGAGGAATCTCCTGAAAAGATGCAACGGAAGGGTGGCAGGTGGCAGGTGAAGGGTGAGAGAGGAGACCGACTTCCTGGAGGATAGGACGCTTTGCGGGGTTGAAATCGGCGATTTTGCTCAACCCCTTTGGGGTTGTCCATGTGCCCTCCAAGTCATGCTGGGGGCGGCACCAATCTGTACAGATCGCAGCTCTGACTGTACTTTTTTCGGCGACGAAAGGAATCAGAGCACGTGCTTGGTAGATCCTGGTAGTCCTGCGCTTATTCAGATTCAACATTGTGAAGCCAAAAAGAAACCTAGGGTACCCTCCTGGAAACTAACATGGACCCTACCAGAAGGGAATCCTTCAGGAAACTGGTCATCCAAACCTTTACCTAGGAAGGTCTATGTTAGTTACCAGGAGTGTATCCTAGGGTGTTAATCTATGAATCACTACGCACCCTTCCCAGCAGCTGATTCCCATGGGTCAGCCCCGACTTCGCGACTGCCTCGCCGTGTTGCCTGGCAAAAGGAGCCATGGCGTGGTGCTCCGCAAGCATCCCAAGTTGACTCAAACACAATGTGTTCTCACTCCGGCAAACTAACCTGAAGGTTGAAAATTTCCCATTTATAGCTGGTTTACCTAAAATATGGTGATTCTTACCTTCCAGGATAGTTTGCAGGAGGGTAACTCAAGTGTAGCAAATCCTGAACTGTTGATTGATGAACAAGAATCATCATGAATAAACGCGTTCAAACATGTCACCCACCATTAACCATCCATCAACAGCCAACCAACCACTACGGTAGCTTGAGCATGGCGCAAGAAAGTGCAGCACGTGCTAAGTCGTCACACTGATGAAACAAATGCTGGGACATGGCCACCACTGCTCGGTAAGTGATCTACTCTCTGAGGGTGCTCTGCTGGGCACCAGGTGGGGTCACCAGCAAACTGATGTTGGAAGACAGATTCCCAGCTGGGTCACCGCTTCCCACTGAGATGTTGCAAAAGTGTGGTGGATGAAGTGATGATGATTGAGTTGATGATGCTTGATGATGGTTGATGATTGAGTTGATGATGCTTGATGATGGTTGATGATACTTGATGATGCTTGATGATGGTTGATGATACCTGATGATGCTTGATGATGGTTGATGATACTGGATGATACTTGATGATGGTTGATGGTGTTGTAAGCACTGGTGCCTACCAAGCTACGATGGGGGTCAAATGAATCGGTGACTGGGGAATGATGGTTGGTTGACAGTGGTATGCCGTCTTAAGAGTTGATGATGATGGTTATTCATGGTTGGTCAGCCAACCGTGATACCAGGGACAGTCACCAACAAACCCCAACAGCGGTGAAATCTGGTTCATTAATGACGGTGAATGGCGAATAGTTGATTTTTATTGGTAAATGCATTCACCAATGAACTAGTTATTGGTAAATGCTATTCATCGTGGGGAATGCATCATGGTAAATGCTGGAGTCAATGACTAGTCATACGATGGTGCATGATGCTGGGTACACCATGTCCGTGGGCAATATTTCATCACTGACCTATGAGCCACCCCTTGGCACCACCATTTCAACAACACAAACGTCCAGAAAAAAGTCTTCTGAAATAGGAAAGTTACTACTGAGAGCAGTCATGTTTAGTTGGTCGTTGAATAGTCATTTTTGGATACTTAGTAGTTTTTATGGTCATTTGTGGATACTTTGCAGTTTTTATGGTCATTTTTCATCATTTATGGATAGTCAGGTCATTTTTAGTCGGTCACTTATAGTCACTCAGTGAAGTATCCGTTGGTTCCCTGGAAAACCCGCGTGCTCGTCATGCCATGAAGCCTCCCAGGGCCACCCGCGTTACCAGTACTGGCTCAAGCCACGCCGCAGTAGCCGAACCCGCGTCCGCAGTATCGACTGGTCAGGCCCCGTGGTTTTCTCTTACTGGTTTTATAGGGATTTTAACAATCAATAGTGTTTGATAATAGGGGAGAATCACCAACCAGTCTTTTTGAGGTTCTTTGGGGAAAGCAGGGTGCAAATTCATGTGCCAAGAAAAAGTGAACCTAATACCAGCTGTTCATGAACTGCATGAAGTTCATGGTAAACAATTAATTTCTTTATCAAGAAAATGCCTGCCAAAAAAGAACAATTTGTAGTTTTGGGAAAGCACCAACAGTTCATGAAAGATTGATAGCCTCAACTACATAACCACAAAATCATATTAACAGGTCAACCATCCATGAATCCGAAAGGAGGTACGCGGCCTTGACATAGGCTCCGCAAGCTTCATGCTCATGCTGTTGGGGACAGCACCTTAGTTCCTTCATTTTATCACGTCGAAAGAACATCATTCGGTCGCCTCTTCTTGAACTCATTCTGCTTCTGCCTCATTGCGCGGGGCCTCGTGTGGGGGTTTACACAGGGTTCAGACGGAACCACTGGTGCAAGGCATGGCGGAGTATGATGAGGATGCAGTGACTGACCTCATTAGCAGGATCCAGGTGCACTCCAAGCAGATGGTGTTGGTGCTCAATTGGAACAAAAAGAAAAGATCAAATCAAAGAGATGATCGGATCAATCAATACAAAGAAATCACAACTGCTCCAAATCAATATTGAAGATTGGAAATAGATTTAATTCAGTTATATAAGTCAAATGAAGATTCAATTACTTTTTCCTTCGAAATATCCTGAGTCAAATCTTTGGATATCGGTGTCCGGATTTGCCGGCCACTGGAGCCAGTGCTTGCAGCAGTGTGGACGGCGCAGCCTGTGCCAGGTCTTTTGCTATCCACGCAGGATTCGAGTGAAGGAGTTCTTCAATGACTTTGATCCACTCAGGCGCTTGGAGCAGCTGAATCTTGATTGCGGTGATCCACAGCGTGACAGCTTCATCACAAGATGAACCAATTTCTACAGCGCAAGTGCTTCATGATGAACTTCATGAACCAACATCTCTTGAAGGTTCACGAACTTTTCTAGTCTGCGGGCGGATTTATAGTCTTATGGACCTCAAATTTCGAGCAACTTCTGAAATAAACGGAGGCACAACCGTCCGACGGTCCGTCTCAAGCTTCAACAATACTTCATGCTGATGTTGAGATGTTAAGCTGATGGCTATGCCACTCAATGTCAGTGGTCAAATTGTTCACATGAACCTGTCGAATGCACATACAGTAAAGTAAACCTATTTTGTTTGGCCGGTAATCTCACGGAACTAAAAATATGCTCTGTTTATCAACCGTGTTTCGGATAGGTTGTTGAAGTGGCAAGTACATGTTTTGGAGGCTGGGTTTGAACCATCAACAGTTGAGGATCCAGAGGCAAGGTGGTACCTTGCAAGAACGGTAATTTCCATGGACAAAAAGGTGACTAGCACTTTGGAGGGCAGGTGCAGGCTCTGGATGAGTTTGGAAGGGGAGTTCATGAGAACATAAGGGAGGCATATACAATGACGCAAGCATGTGTATATGTATGTATACACGCAAAAAATGATATGTATACATATATATATATATATATCATATATATACATATATATATTTACATGCACAATTTCGCACAAACACATTGTTTATGGCACTCACATGACATGTTTTGGATCTTCATCCGGGGGATTCAATCCAGGCATGGGCGCTGCACCATCATCAACTTTGCCCGAGCACTGGACACGTGCCCTGGAACGATAAGCTCGCCTTGAGTAGGACGAGTGCCACACGCATGCGCTGAAGATGGTTGGTCTGGTGGAAAGGACCGTCCCTGTAATCCACAACAAGCTTATAAGCAACAACGACAGGCACATGATGGTGGTGATGATGTACTTTTCATGAGTGTAGATGATACGGGTCGTAAAAGTAGGGTCGAGGCTTACCCACGTGCGGTGTCCTAGCTCATTGCTTCGCACCTGAATCCTCTGACGGAGATTGCTTCGGCTGTCAAAGTGTGGGGATCTTGTTCCGCTTGTGAGTGGAACCCGGATGACCTCTCGGTTCATTCACAAGCGAAAGATGGTTTTGCAAATCAGGTGGTTCTCCATTTCTGACTCGAGGGTCGTTGCAATTGCTGTGGCTTGAAGTAGCAACTTCCGAACTTAGATGGCTTGAAAGGGAACATGCCCCGGCAAAAGAAACAAAATCACCCCTCTTTTGGTTTTAAGTGTCATTGGTCTCTTGAGCCATCACAAGTGATGGGAACTCTGCCATTTTCCGAAAATACCATCTGAATGATGGATATTTTCCATTGTCAGGGTCTATTCTGGTGAGTGAATATCAAATCTACCACCCATTGAATAGCACTTCAATCTCAGAAGTTCAGTATCTTTGAACATCTTGCAGCCATCATCAAAAAAGGTTTTTTCCCTCAATTGTTTTCTCATTTCCTTTCTCATTGTTTCTCATTCCAAATTTCATCTTCGTTTTTTTCCTGTTTTTCACATTTTTTCTCATTTCCATCTTCATTGTTGTCTCATTTTTTTCTCAATTCCATCCTCATTTTTTCTCATTTCCATCTTCCTTTTTTTTTTCTTCTCTCATTTCCATCTTCATTTTTTTTCTTCTCTCATTTCCATCTTCATTTTTTCTCATTTCTATCTTCATTTTTTTCTCATTTCCATTTTCATTTTTTTCTCATTGTTTTTTTTTCACTCCAAACTTTCATTTGCATTTATGTTGTTTTCATTTCTATCTTGATGCTTTGATTTTGCTGTGATTGTACTACTGAATATCTACTGAGTATCTACCCGATTTAGAACTACACAGCCATATCCCCGCGAGTGCCAGCCACAAGCCCTGCTACTGAGGCTGGGCATGCAAGGCTTGAACGATGAAGAGGCACTGGAGAAACAGCCAAACTCTATAACCGTGGGGAAGCATCAAAGATCAAGTAACCATCATTGATCATTAATCTATAGCCATCATCAATCATTCAACTCCATGATTAACCACCAAGCAACTATCAAATAACCGTCATGAACCATCATCACCCATCAATCGCCAACATTTTCATCATTCCAGATGATTAGAAGGGACAGGAGCATTTTTCAATCATCGATTGTTTTTTTTGGAATATTTTCCCCAGTGATTCGATCTTCGCCAGCATTTTCCTCCAACATCTTTCCCAAAGGTACAGCGTTTTGCTGGATCCGCCTGGAACCACCGCCGGCCGCGATCCGCAGCGAAAGGTGGACTGTCTGGCAGAGCACTTCACAGAACACGGAGCTCATGTTGCGCCACCCCAGGCGCAGAGAAGTCTCTGTGTCGTGGCAAGCTCAAACAGATCATGTTAACCCTGGACCATTGTATCACTTTTGAACACCAGGATGACCAAAAGGTAAGGTGGTGTGGGCGCGTTGTCGCAGTGTTTCCCTCGAAGTATTCCAAAGGTATCTCCATTTTTTCAGTAAAAAGGCACAGGGACAAGCATCCGAAGTCATTTCAAGATTGTAGGGGGTGTAGCTTCACTGATCCCCCGTCATGAGTAGAGTCACCATCATTATCACATTCTATCATTATCATCATTGAATCATTCATATTCATTCGAATCTATCATTATCATTGACCATCTCATGACTCACAATTTTGATGCGGCAATCATTGTCGGACCCTAAGTCCTGCGTTTGGAGCATTTGTGATCAACAAACCCCGCTTTGTGACTTCCTTATTTTATCCAAAACGACAGGTGCCCTAAATCCTAAAGTCAGCCCTGGAAATTGTATTTGTATGCCAAGGTCTGGACAAGTCTGTGCAGTAGGCAGTATCGGTGTATTGTTGCTATATGACTGTGGGCCAATGCCCTGAATCCCTGGCGTGTTCATGATTATTGTTGGGTATTATCTCCCATCATTGATGGTTAACATTGACCCATAGCTCAACCGGTAGCCGTATCTGGTAGTCGTCGGTTTTGTCCCTACATTACGAGTCAAACAAATGAAGTAAGTGTTATAACTTATAACTGACAAGTGGAATGGTGATCATAAAACCAACACGCACAGCCCATGTCATCCATCATTGCTTCTTGCTGCTTGGTGGTTTTAAACATCTTTCTATTTTGACCCCTTTTTTACAAATGGTTGATTAATCAACTAGAATCTTACCAGCCAGATTATTGATCATTATCACTGCCGATTTGAGGCTACCATTTTTGATCACTGTCATTTCTTACGAATCCTGGGGTAACACAGATACCTGGCCGCCATGGCAGGTGGTGAACTATGTGAAGTTTTGCGAAGCTATCGACCGGGTCCAGCTGAATCGCTTATGGCGGTGGGATGCCACTGATGGTCGTTGTTCCAGCTGTGTTTCTCGTGTCGTCACCTCCAAGCTTGGCTGGTGATTCTCAAGTCATTGTTGAAGAATTGAGTCACTGTAGTGATCGTGTTAGGTGTGTGCAGGTACATGCATTATATATATATATATATTATATATATATTTATGTATGTATGTGCAAAGATACATACATATATTTCATCATGCTCAGAAGCTTAGTACAGAAACCCGCACGTAACATAGACAACCACCGTCTTCCCAGTTCGTTTTTTTCGAGGATAGATTTCAGGTGTATAGTTACTTGTACGTATGATTTGTGTATCAAGATGCGCAGATATCTACAGGGCCCGCAGATTCATCCAGAGCTGCTGAAGCATTGCATCCACCCTGGCAGAACCCCCAAATGACCTCAAGTGGATCCGAGTAGTGGCCACTGTTTTGCCACGGCTGTTGTGGTGATGCCATGGTGATGTCGAGCTCCTGGAACCAATGAGACGAACCAGCTGAACAATTTGCAGCTACCCCTCTTATGGCATTGTGATGAAGCCTGGTGAAAAACTACAGCAAGCCCAGCTCAGAAATGACTTACCACCATGATGGTAGCGTTAAGATTTGCCGCCATCAACATCAGCACCAGCACCAATTTTGAGGCTCAACGACGATCCCTAACCAGATGTTTCCAGGAAACTTGCCTCTTGAGGTCCGCATCGTTGAACAGTTTGACAGAGTCCCATCTCGCCTGGCCGCGCGCAAGGTTGAAGTGTGGAATTGATGATGCATGGCAAACAGGTTCATCATAGCAGTTTTATTCATTTCTTACCAACAGAGTTACCAGCAATGATCTGGCACACACACACACAACAACTTGCAGCAATCATCAGTCTGGTGGTTCACACTCAGCAGCCATTCAATTTAATCATTACATGCCTTAAAACAAATGGAGGTGCTACTTCAAGCTGAGCAAAGCCGGAAAGTCCAGGCAGGAGCCCAAGGTCAGCTGCACTGTCATGCCAACTGCCGGCCGTTGCCATGCCGCCCAAAGGAAAAGCCAAGGCGGCCAGTTGCAGGGCTTTTGCCGTGGCCTGGGTCTACGGTAAGAACTTGAAGGTAAAAAGTAGGAAACAGCACGAAGTTAGGCATTCTATGTTAATTAACCTCTGGAAATTAATGGGTTTACCGATATATAGGTTTAACTGTAGAAGTTTAAAAGTAGGATTCTGATAATTCTGCTGTTCCATTCCAACGTCAATTAACCTCTGGCAATCAATAGTTTGATAATTTGATTAGTTTCTAGGCATGATTTACTGGACACGTGGATAGCCAGCGATCTTAGATTGGTAGCGAAAGGGTGGCGGACATTATCCGTGCCAAAGGTTCTTACCACAAATTATCGGCAACATAAGCAGTTTTATTGATCAATCATATCTAGCTTGTGATTTTAATACATGGTATGTTCCCTACTATTTCGACTGGTTGGTTGATGAACTCTCATTCTTGGGATAGCGAAACTAGCCGCTAACCAGATTCGCAATAATCAGGATGTTCCTTTAACTCAGGCGAGGGTATGCCACAGAGGCTTCCAAAAGCCTTAAAGGCCTTGAAAAGTCCATGCCACCTCTGTGCACATGTACGTTGATGGAGGTGTTTCCCCAGCCAATCAGAAATGAGTGTTTCTCAAGATAGGGGACCCCAAAGTTGTGGTTGCTTTATATGACTATAAATGACTCATATCGGATGATTTGGGGGTACCCCTATTTTAAGAAACCACCAAATAGTCATTTTGACTCGGCAAACAAGGCATCAAACAACCCAATTATCCTATTCCCATTTGGTGACCACAAAAATGGATCAGCCGTGGCAAACAGATGGAGCTTCATGGAGGGATCCGAGGGATCACCTCGTTGGGTGTGTATCGTAGGGATCATTTACAAAGCTGAATCTCAGCCAAAAAACGCGATGTTCCAAGAATGGATGCGTTTCATCCATCTTATATACTTGTTGGCCGTTCACCCTTCACCCTTGGTTGAACTAGGGCTACACATGTGGTGGCACAATTACCCCGCAAACATCAGATATTTGATGATGTTTGTACCTGCGTTTGTACAAAACTCATCCTGACAGTGTATTTGCGACGATGAATGTCTAAACTTAAACTAGCACATGTATATATCGTATATATATCTATACACATGCACAATTTGTATCAATATGTACCTATGTGGCCCAAGGGTCTGCTTGAACAGTTTCATAGGCTTGATCTGGTCAGCGATGCTCCACCACGAGGCGAAAGGAAAGGCGGCTGCGGCTCCAACTCCAGATGTGTCTTGGCGCCACGGGCGAAGCTTGTGGCTGTTTGAAGCCACCTGCGGGAGCGTTAGAAGACGAGTCTAACCTTTGGAAAGATGATGAAAGATGCAGATCTGGAAAGATGAATGAGAGAAAGAGATGTGAGGAGAGATGTGAGGAGAGATGTGGGGAGAGATGTGGGGAGAGATGTCAGGAGAGATGAGGGGAGGTGGCATTGGAATATCAATCGTTTTGTGCACCCGGGGTCGAAAAGTGGGCTTGCGCTTTAGCGCCACGTAAGAATGGCCCGTGGCTAACCCTCAACTGAGCAAGACTTCTTCGTCGATGAATTTCGACGCCTTGTACTATGGTCACAGGGATGGATGCGCATGAGAGGTGATGCAACATATACCGCAAATATATGGATACATATTCATATATGTATATCGACATATGCATGCAAACAGTTATCATGTGTTTGCAAGTACATATCCACACATGTGCACATATGTGCATGTACATACATACATATATTCATATGCATATATTTATATTTGCACACGTAGGTAGAACAGGCACGAATATTATGTATTTATAAGACATGATGATCATTCACGCACAGTCTTTTTGATGTGATACATTGCAAATACGATATGACCTACAATGCAAAGTACAACACATACCTCATATTAGATCAATTCATGAACAAAACACTCCAGGCGCTGTGCATGTATATATATATACACATACATACATGTTTTGTAAACATGCTGCATATTTGTCTATACTTGTTTTGGATGCTATCTGATATTGAATTCCTTTGATATTTTGTCACTCTCATGGTTGCTCATGATATGTGAAATTGGATATGATGTTGTATCATATTATGATTTTGTATATATGTATATGTATATATATATACATATGTGATATGGGTGTTTTGAAAACAACGGTGCCCCCAAATCATCCATTTATAATCATCTTAAAAACAATAAACCAAACCTTTTGGAGGTTCCCTATGGCTTGAAAAACCACCATCTAGTTGGTTGTTTTATCAACCAGTGTTCAGCATTCGCCTGTAGTAATTTCACAATGTCACCTCTATCTGGTTGGTGGTTTCAAACATTTTTAGTTTCCCTAGTAATCATTAACACGCGGTTGATTGACACATATTTTTCATATGGGGGTGATTCAATCATCTTGAGCCGCGGGCGAAGCCCACAGACACATCCCGATGTCAAAAATGCTTCAACCACCAACCAGATATAACATGTAAGCCATGGCTAAATTTCCTACAACTTAAGCTAAATGGGCTTCTTCAAAATGTAAGCTAAATTTCCGATGCCATACATGGCATAACATGCACCCTAAATTTCCTACAAACAGCTCATGGGAGTCTGCTCCAGGTCCAGGTTCTGGACGTGCCGCCACCTCCACCTGCTCCGGTGCGCCTGGGTTTCGTGGAAAAGCCGAGCCACGGAAGCGGCCTCGGCGGATTGCCATGGTTATACCATCTATATAGATGATCATCAATATAACCAGGGCAATCAGTATAGTAAGCCATTGATTAATATCCCATGATTATGATGGTGAGTGATGAATTGGATTATGAACTTGTAAGAAGGACACTGTTAGCATATGAATATACCATTTAGATGGTTCTGTTTAGTTAAATCATTCTGGTTGATATACACATACACACGCGCACACACACACATACATATATATATATATATGACACAGGAATGATTTCTCAGCGTTTTACCGGATGCTTCAACTGTTCTGGTTCCAAACCGTGTTGCTGATTTGAGGTGTAAGTTCATTGGTTTCTACCACATTGCTTGGGATTTCCAGCTGAATGTCGGTCATAACTGTTAGCACCATCTTTGGTTGGCAGGTCTCACACCATTCTCATGAAACCATGGGTCCAGCGTGAATCAATGATGGGAATGCCTGGGTGAGGTGGGAGATGGGAAGGTGGGAAGAGATGCCCTGGGATTAACACACCTACTTAGATGTGCAGGGGGCTCATTTGTTGCCTTTGGATAGTGCAACGGGAGTGTAACAAATATGGGTGTGGGTGAAAACCCCGTACCCCTGGTTCCCCTATCAATAACCATTGTTTCCCTCATTATTGTTGGTCATTATCCCCCATGAAATTGGTTGGTTAACTGCTTGACCCAGCTCCCCATATCAAAATCTGTTTCTGCAAGTTCGGATAAAGACATCAGTGCAGCGTCAGTGCATCCAAGGGACATTCAAAGACCTCTCACAGGTTGACCTGGCTAGCGGCAAGCCACAGGTATGTTTGCCCTTACCCGACTCCATGCCTGGTGGCCTGTGGTGGCGCCAGAGTTGACTGTTGAGCTGTGGTAGCTGAGTAGAGGTCTGTGCTTCACCACCTGCGCTTCCAAATCTGTTCATGACACGGTGGTTTCTCAAGCCACAGGGAACCACCAAAACTTGTTGGTTTATTGCCATAAAATGCCATAAATGGTTTATGTTTGATGATTAGGGGGTACCCTTGCTTTAAGAACCCCCCACATCTCGGTTTTCCAACCAGAACTTGTGCTCACTACTGTACTGGCAGCCAATGGATGATAGTCTCTGTGTAGATGCACGCTTTATATATGTATATATCATCTATACATATATATATATATATTAATTTATGTTCTGAGTATTTCCCCTTTCCTTACATATACATACATACATGGAACTACATGTTGTATGTGTGTATTTGTGCGTCTATGTGAAGAATACATATGTTGGGGTACCCCAAATGGCAACGGATGTACATACGGGCCAGATATAACAGGATGGTGGTTCCACCCCGATCAAGGGGCGGGGAAGCGGTCAACCGTTTGGTCGACCTTTGAGGGTGCTGAAATGACAGAGGTCAGGAACATGCATGAAATGGTTACAGTATTTTTGATAATGGTTACAGTTACTGCAAATGCTGTAAATGGCAACATTATCATGAAATGGTTACAGAATTCATTACCCACCAGTGATTAGTGTGGTTTATGATGCTCACTCGCTGGCAACGTGATCATGTTGCCTATGTTCCGTCTCACGTTTCAGACATCGACATCTTCGACGACTCATCTTGGCGCATCATGTCATGCATTATTTCATCGGAGTGTGACTGTATTTGTGATGATATATGATTATGCTAGTATGATATGCATGTGCTGCATGTGCACATTGCTCTGCTGATTTTGTTTTAATGGTGGATTTGTATGTAGACTTGTCTCGCTCAACTTCGCCCAGGGTGAGCCGTTGCGCCACAGAGCGATGCTTGTTGCTGTCCTGGGCCGATATGAAAGGAGCCTACAAGGCGGAGCTTGCCCTGGATGAGTCCATTCTCCATCCGGCTATGAGCTGAGTGCTTCGTAGAATTTCCCAATAGGATATTCTCACTTTTCGTTGGTCATGGCTGGTCATGGTTGGTCCTTGGAAAATTGTCAGTTTGGGAGGACAACCATTCGTTTTTGGATACATCCTTTGGATATCCGATGATTGCCCCCCCCCCCTGCCACAAAAATGCAACAGCCCGAAACAAAGAACCGTGAGCCATTGTGAAAAGAGTGAAACGTGTTCTCTTCGATGTTGAAAAACCAGATTGATCCACATCTTTAAACACTATTTTATGTTGATCATCTTCTCTTCCAAGATGAAAGTTGGAAGCTGATCAACATAAAATATTGTTTAAACATATGATTACCAGCATTCTTCCCATATAAACATTCAACTTTCATCTTTCATAAACGAAGACGTTGAAGGTTCCACGTTGAGTTTCTCAACACGTTCGCCAGGTGCAGGTGCGACAGTGGATTCCCGGTGATCCCACGGAACGGGTGCGCTGGCTCCGCGGCTGCGGAATTGGTTGCGGTGGCTCCCCCATGGTGGGCAGCTGGCCATGGGGGTTATGACAGATGCTTTAGTGGATGGAATTTGGACGATTTTTTTCCCTTTTGTTTTGGTGATTTTGGTCAAAAACATGGGTAACAACAAGCAACTGCTTGATTTTGGTCTGAAACATGCTCACCACGACAGCCGATTGATCTGAAACAGTATATATATAGTATATATATATATAGTATATATATATATATATATCATCAACAGGTACCTAAGCAGCAACAGGTTCAACAGTTTCCAGATGCTTGAAAGCGATCCCCGTGGGATATCTGAACATATCTTATTTGTTGTGACATATCGAGATGAATTGTTGCAGTAAAAACATTCACAGTGGTGACTGAAATGGCGAACAGCTGAGCAGAGCTATGTGTTGAGTTGTCATGTGTCCAAATCTTCCCCACAGCCTGTTACCTGGCTCATCACATCTCATCACATCTCATCACTGCGGGTCGTGTTGATGCCGAAGTCATCACTCTTTGTGTTGTTGTTGTTGTTGTTGTTGTTGTTGTTGTTGTTGTTGTTGTTGTTGTTGTTTTTCCATCTCGTTCATTGCTGAAGGGTCTGCCAGGCATCTTCTGCTGACGACTGGAGAGATGCAAAGGAAATCGAGAGAGTTCGCATGCCCGGACGAGGCTTTCACGAGGCCGCTTCATGCTATCGCTGTGGGCTCCGCTTTCGCGGGTTCCAGGGCTTCCTCGGGTTTCTGGGGTTTTTATTGGTAACCCCATACCAACTGAGAATATGTCCCCAGTGATCCTGGTTCCAATCGCACACCTCACCAAGTTGGTCGTCCAAAATTTGACGACTTATGACGTACGACTCGTTGACTTGAAGGTGCAATCCTTATCATCCTGTGGTTGTGGTTCACCACCCCGCTCAGGATGTCTATCTTCGAGAAGGCTTCCCACTGGTTCCCACCCTCCACCATTGAAGTGGCTCGAAGCATCCATCGACCGCCTGTGTGGACTGTGGACCGACACCTCTCATTAGGTACTGGAGCACCTATTAGGTACCGGAGCATCTCAAGTTCAGCCTAAGCTGAAGAACACATGTAGAGCGCACGGATATCTCCATTTGCGCGCTTCTCTACGTGCTTCCTTCCCCCATTGTACATGCAACATCATGCAACCATCTCTGCATCCCATGGTGCGGCAGGGGCGCCTCTATTCCTTTGAACAGATCAGGGTGCAGTACAGGTGCTCTGCCATGGGTTGGGGAGAGCCTGAAAGTTGCTGGGTTGCCATGGGCATGTCCACGAACAATGATGAACTGGCAGGTAGGATCGGACTTCTGTAGGTGATTCTCAGGGAGATTTATGGACGGAATTCTGCAGGGATGATCCGATGATCCAGTTGTGGATTGCCATCTTAGGAAATTGGAGAATGGCTGAAGCGATTTTGGACGGCATCCTCATCATACGCCCAACTCGGGGCGTAACAAGAAAGGATTAAGCGAGATAGTTATATTGGTCCACCACGATTGAGTCTCCCAAGTGGTCTATCAGAAAAATATGGCATTCAATCATATGCACCGTGGTGGACATCCGCTTTTTGGCGTTGGGTCACTTTAACAATGATCCAAAAGGCGCAATTTTCCAAGCACGGATGGCCTTCAGGATGGTCTTGGCCAGCGGTCCGAAGCCTTTGGAAACCTTTTCCGTCCCCAACTCAGTGGGTGGCTGGGCATGGCTGGGCATCTTCCCTCGAGATGGTACCCACCACACTTGGGGTGCGCATGTCGTTGCGGTGCTTGTCCTTGCCGTTGTGCTTGTGGTGGTGTGTCGTCGGCCTTGGAGTTTGTGATGTCGAGACTTCTTGACCTGTGATACCTATCAGCTAGGGGTACTCTAAGTCGCCACCCATGGAGATCTCATAGTATGGGAAACCACGGCAAAGTTGTCTAAGTACCAGTCTTCTAATAGGCTTCGCAACTGACCAAGAATGATGCTTTTCATCGGTCCACTACTGTACTGGAGGTCTTTTCTCTTTGCAATATATGCTTCTGAAAAGCGAAGACATGTCCACAGATCATTTTCTGGTGTTGTTGGGATGTGAACCAATCCCTTCAGCTCTGCTCGTGGCTTTGGGAGCGGTGTGCTTGGAGGTAAATTCTGGTCACAGTCACATATCCACCAGTGTAAAGGAGATTTTTCATACCAAGACATTGGAACCGCTCAATGAATGCCCTTTTGAGCACTCGCAGTGCCTTTGCCAACAATCTCAGCTACCAAGTAAATAAAGTGCAAGGGCAACACTTTCTGTAACAAGCAATCACTGAACTCTGATGACCAAGATGACATAAATGAGAAGTGTCAGCATAGGGAAGTGCATATTCCTCACTTGGGCCAGCGCGAGCTATATATGGGTGGTTCTCAAAACAAGGGACCCCCAAATCATCTAGAATTTACCATGGATAGTTATAAAACACAAATCATCGATTGTTAACCATTCATAGACTATACCAACCATTCAAGTGGGATCCCCACTTGAAGAAACCACCAGCACTGCAACTCGTAGCCTATCCCTGATCAATGGCCCCCCGCGGCTTTGGCGGCTCGATGCGACACTGCTCCAAGATGCTCCAAGCTTCCAGCGAGCCGCACAATCCCGAAAAAGAACTGAAGACAATGGTTAGTGATATATATATATATATATATGTATCAATAGAAAAATAAGTAAATAATGAAAAATGAATATATATATATATATATAAAGTGATCGATTTTTTGGGTCCGAATGAATTGATCATGACAATAGTCGATAGGGTTTTTGCCCTATATCTTTATATCTTTAAAGCAAGTAAAAACCATAGATGAATAGATACATAAACAAGCATAAAAAGTAAATGAATTGATATATGTATATATATATATATAAGATTGGATAAACAAACAAATAGATGAGTAAATAAATAAATAAATACAAGTATGTATATATAAATAAATGAGTAAATAAATAAGTATAGATAAATGTATTTATATGGTCTATAGCCCTACTCCCTAATTTCTTCAGTTGACACTTCTCCAATTCTCCGGGCGCCCAGGTGGCCAACTGGTACTCCGTGCCTTCTGAGCCGGTGGCCACTTTCGTGGATCCGCCCATCGGCAGGGGGGCCCTGCAGCGCCATGGAGCCGGCACCGGTTGGGTTGACATGGTTGAGAAGTGGCTGGGTCCATTGAGCACATTGAGCATATAGATAACTAGCAGTAGTTGATAAATAGTTGATAAATGACTTGGTACTCCCAAATCATCATCTGCAAAACTGACTGGTAGTTCTACATTGATCATGATATAAAACTTTAGAGTTTGAAGCTTTGCTGTTTGCCCAAACATAGTTCAAGGTGCCCAGATAAAGATTGATATGCTTTGCGGTTTGTCGAAACTTAAGCATAGTTCCGCCCAAGTTGAGTAGTGGCTATGGTACATTGAATTATGCTTGGATGGCTCTGCAAAACTGTCAATGGAAGCAGTTGCACCACCAGCACCACCAGCACCACCAGCACCATTAGCACCACCATCAGCACCACCACCAGCATCATCATCATCATCATCATCATCATCATCATCATCATCATCATCATCATCATCATCATCATCATCATCATCATAATCATAATCATAATCATACACTATGAATACTCTTCTCAGCCACTCTCGACCTGATGGCAGGGCAGATTCACACTACCAGATCAACTAGACCAGAAAGGGTTTCTCAAAATAGGGGCACCCCCAGACCATCCAGTTTATTGACCATCTTTAGAGGTAAACTAACCATTTTTTGGGGGTTCCCAAACTGCCTTGAGAAACCACCATATGGTTGGTATATCCCCTGCTATTGTTGGTCATTATCCCTTATCATTCACCACTATGAATGGCTATAAATACCATATGATTCTGGGGGTACGCACCAGCACTTTGCTGAAGACGCTGCGGGCGATTTGCTGCGGCTCGACATGGGCCTAGGCCTTCAAGCAGAACTGAACTGTGACAGCGATGTTGTGCCGGTTCCAGCCTCGTTGAACCTCGTGGTGTGGCTGTGATGGTTATTGGGATACCGGTTGAACTGGTCAACAAGGTTTACTATTGAATGAATATAATATGGTTAACATTGATCAATCATGACTGAGTATGGTTTACTATAGATGTACTATGGTTTGCATTGATCAACTACTAGTGAATGCATATTCATACTGGTCATTTGTAGAATCACAAGCAGCACAGGGGAATCTCATGACCAGCTTGACCCACAGTTGCCAGTGGGGATCTTGTTCAGTGGTTCCTGTCTTGGAAGCCTCTCATGAGACAGTTTCCCTTTCAACTATGATCAAGCAGCAACCGCAGTAGTTGGTTTTTGCAACCTGCTTGGCTGTTGTTGTTGATTATCTTGGGCAAAGATTTTCCCGGTCTACGACTATCAAAATGCGGGAATGATAGGAACCTGCAGTGGTTGATCTGCGCTTGGTGACTTCCCACAGGTCATCCTGATTATCCCAGCTACCCACAACCGCGGCACTCCACGGTGCCAATCTGTGATCATCCTTGCGGCTTCAAACATCGAAGTCTTAGATCCTTGCACCACTAGGGTTGCTATACCCAACCCTGGATCCAGCCAACAATCATCGCAGGGAGAAGTAGTTCACATCCCAACAAGTTACAACCCCGTGGCTCAGAGGTATCGATTGGGACTGTGATTCATATTCGTAGCTCATAAGCCACCCATATTTGGGGATCAATCAGCAGCTATTGAGCAGGTAAACGGATGTTGGTTGATTAACTGCCGGGTTTACCATTACTCGTCATTAGCAGTGATTTTTGGTAGTCAAATATTGACCCATCACTTATTCCTTGTTGCCTATCATTACAAATCACCACTAGCCATCACATCCCCTATTCTCATTGGAATACTGATCATCAGCCGTCATATTCCTAATTTTCTTAGCCATCTCAGCCTTCATATTCTGATGAATAAGATATTTCTTCGCCTTCATTTTCTTATCCAGTCAAATTCCATACCTTAAAAATCCTATATTCCCTATTCTTAGACATCTTAGCCTTCATATCCCCCCTCCAAAATCCCATGTGACGGGTGATTTTCCACTATTCAGCTCATTCTTAGCCTTCATTTCCACCGGTGCTTTT
The DNA here is from genome assembly GCA_009767595.1 of Symbiodinium kawagutii. Lineage (NCBI taxonomy): Eukaryota > Dinophyceae > Suessiales > Symbiodiniaceae > Symbiodinium > Symbiodinium kawagutii. Next base: position 683,415 of record VSDK01010117.1, on the reverse strand, counting down.
CAGCTCGCGCGGAAGGGGCTGCCGTTTTGAGGCCACGGTGACGTTGACATGGAAGACCTCCAACTTCGAGGCGTTGGGCACCCCAGAGGCGGTACCACAGTGCCGCCTGGTGCTTGCTGGCTGGTTGGTTGGTTGGTGTGGTGTGGTATGGTATGGTAGGGTAGGGTAGGTAGGTAGGTAGGTAGGTTGGTTGTTGAAAAAGACTTCATCAGCAACAATAGCAGGGACCTTCAATCTAAAACTCGTTGACTGGTTGACTGGTTGACTGGTTGACTGCTTGGTTAGTTTCGTTGGTTGGTTGTTTGTGGCTTGGTATGTTGGTGATGACCCTTTGGTAGTCCCTAATCTGGCAATGGAGGATTCACCATAAAAATAGCTGATTTCGCGGGGGGTTCCTAGGATAAAGGCCATTTTCCATTGCCAGGTTCGGGACTGCGAGAGAGGGCATGCCCTGTCACCAACCATTGACTGTGAGTGGTTAATGTTAGTGTCAACCATTGACCGCCTATGTTAATCGCTATGAATTTCAAGCAGCTCTGTTCATCAGTATTCTTTGATGAAATTTGACCAACATTGACTATCAATTCACCAATTACCCAACATTTAACTCTTTCATGAATCATTCATTCATTAACCATGAAAGGAATAATGAACCAAGTCATCATGATATAATTCACCATTTTGACTGACCATTTTGGCTAACCATTTTAACTATTCGTTTTAACTAACCATGACAACAGATCATCAACATTTTCACTATCCGTTTTAATTCACAGGCAATAAAAAGTCATCAACCACTTCAATGAACATTCGAGATTCTGAAAACCACTCAATGAACATTCAACCATTTCAACTGTTCGTTTTTAATTAACCATGACAATAGATAATCAACCACTTCAATGAACATGAACGTTAAGTCGCCGTTACCACGAGATTGCGTAGGATAGGTCGCGCTGGCTCAGGTTGCGCGCCGGTGTGGCGGCTGGGGACCTCAGGATGTGTGGCGGTAACAACATGGTGCAGCCATGATCTGCACTACAGAGATGGTAGGACATCAGATCATGATCAATAAATTTGATAGTTATACTTCATACAAATGAATGATAGATAAATGATTTACCATGAATTTACCATGACTGATCATTGATGATGATGATGATAATAGATCAATTCCATGGTAAATGATCGGTCATGATCAATAAATTGAAGAATCATACACCCTACAGTCATGATCAATGAATTCCGAGGTCAACCCCGGGTTTTTTGTTGTTGAGGGTTGCAACCATTGTAATAAGGGGATAATAACCAACAAGGATGGTTCACCCTAGGTGTATTAATTAGGGAGGAGAGGGGGTCCCATTTTAATGGAAAACCAGTGGCCTTTTAGGGGATAGCCCCTGTCAATCAACCAGTTGTTTATTAATCCAGGGTTGGCATTACACTGATTAGCATGATATGATACCATTACTGATTGGCTGAATTTATATAGACTCGGCATGACATGATAGACTACCACAGGGATTGGCGTGAGATGACACTGATGGGTTCAATTATATAGTGATGATACGATGGCTAAATGAATGAGAATTGCTATTGATAACAAGAATTGTTGTAGAGATTGGATCGACCATTTTGATGCCATGTAAATCATTCTGGTACAACCAGTTTACAACCATTATACTGATTCTTCTGCCAGAGATGAGAATTGGATCTTGCTAATGACTGTGCTACAAACACTTGTTGATTGTAGATTATTGTAGATCAGTATTGAGTATTTGACCACGCAGAAAGCAGTTAATTCAAGGACTATTTGTTACAAATCACAATCAATTAGTTATATCCTAGTCCACAATAGTCCGGTAACTTTCATGGTTCACTTTTGAACAATATATTTTTCCTTGTCAATCACCATCAGTGTTGTAAATTACATCCCTCTCAATAGATCACGTCATATCCCTGCCACCACGGCGATGAGGCTGGATCTTCCCCCGCTGATATGGACGCTGCTTTTGCGCCGCTTGGAGCGCGTTCCACCGTTGGAAGTGTCAGCGGTGGGTAGCTAGGGTACCATGCTGTTCATCAACCACCATAGGTTTAACCATGGGTGGTGATGGTGTTTTCCGACCCAAAAGATGTGATTTTGCGCCGATGATGGTCAATGTACCGATTTTTCGACAACACACATGTGGTGATTGTCCATCCATGCATGAAAGCGGGCTCAGCCATGACATGGGAGTGATGCGAACAACCGGTAGAACTTTAATGAGGCGATGGTTTTTTAGAACTGCTGATCTGCATTCTAATGCGTCCACAATGGTGTAACCCCAAAAAATCATGATTACAAAAAAAACATCACTTGGTTCGGTTTGGTAGGGGGTACCCTTTGTTGATGGTCAGTTTCACAAGCATCTTAAGCTTTTTCGGAATATTTGCTTCTGATCCATAGAAGCTACTGCAGTAGGACCCGTTCCCTAACGGACAGTGGTTGAATCCTCGGTCCAGGGGACGGCAATGGGTAAGGCTTAGCGCACTTCGTGTTCAGTCTGAAATCATCCAATCTGCGAAGCTTGACTATTTGGGCTCATGGCCAACCTCATCTTTGGGTCGCCGCTCTGTAGTCATTCGGATGCGGGAATACAACTGCTTGTCAATGATAATGAAAAGACTTGTTTAGAACTTCTCTAACCGTTTTTCATACTCACTGGATTAGTAGGAACATCTCCCGGCCCTGCAACCGGTGGTTATAGTGATGGTCAGCCGTCATTGTCATTATGATCATTAAACTTTTGACGGTCAAATGAGCAAACATTTGATGTTGTCATCACATATTGGTTGATGTTTTCCATCGATTTACCTGTGATGGTCCGTGGAACTGGAGCAAACCCCGTCGGACCCACAGGTCCTGGCCCGGCCTGATGCCCAACAAGGAGCCGGAAGGGTTGGAGGGCGGAGCAAGTTGTGAATGGGTGGTTTCTCAAGGTACAGGGGATCCCTCAAGCCATAGGGGTACCCCCAGGCCAATCATCCAGTTTATTCACCACTTGGCTGGTTCTCAACATACGGGACCCCCAAATCAGCCCTTTTTAATCATTATTGTTGATAAACTATCCATTTGGGGGGTCCCCTAGGGCTTGAGAAACCACTACTTGTAGTAATACACCGACCATGGCTTTGTTCCCTATGACTCTAAAACCCTGGCCACTATTCACCATCAATACTAACCATTTTGAACCATTTGGTGGTTTCTTAGAATGTAGGTAGCCCAAAATGGCTTGTTTACTACTAGTAATGATGAATATGGGCGTTTCTCAAAATAGGGGGACCCCCAAATCATCCACTATTAACCATTTATAGTAATAAACCAGCCATTTTTGGGGCTCCCCATGGCTTGAGAAACCCCCATGACTTGGATGATTTGGGGGAAGCCCATGACTCGAGAAGCCACCGGTGAAGCAGCTGTCACCAGGTCCAGGTGCGCTGGCGAGTAGTTCGAACACTGTCGAGCGTGGATGAGGTGGGCCCGGCGTGGCCGCGGATGGCCGTCCCATTGGAAGCGCTTGGAAACCACCAGTGGTTGGTTAGCCGCTCCCAATACAGCACTGGGGGGTACCTCCAGTGACCAGGGCCTCCAGTTGAATAGCAGGGGGTCAATACGAAAGTTCTCCAGTGGATGCTGGTTCATCACTAAATGCCGGGTATTGACTGGTACCTCCAGTTGATTCATCATCATAGCACATGCAAAAAACATGACAAAGGGAACGAAGGTTTTTTTCCCTTTCCCAATATGGCTATGGATCAAAACCCCTAGTCCCCCTGCTTCCCCTATCATTAACCATTGGTTTTCCTATTATTGTTGATGGTTATCCCCCATTATGGGTTGGTTAACTGCTTGACCCATAGCAATAATATATAGCTGGTATATCCACTATTGTTGGTTATCATCCCTTATTATCAACAACCATTAGCCAGCGGATGACTGACGAAGCAGTCCGAAATGGTTTCACGGAGAAGCCGAGGCCTTGCCAAAGGCCTTGGCTTCGGGCAACTACGTGGTGTCCGCCGTGCGGGGCCTCAACGAAACGTGGTCACCGTTTTGCGGAGGAACGTTGGGGGAGCACCCCTCGCCATGGGGAACCGCAGGACATTCCCAGGAACTTGGGCTCAAGAAGTCGGTACCACGAGGTAAGCCCACAGGTGGTCCCAGGTGGTCGACATGGTCGACAACTCGTGAGCGAGTAGATCCACTCGTGAGACGTGCCAGGCCTTGGATAACTTGGTGAAAGATGCAGACTTCAAGACTGGGAAGCTGCTGGGAAGCTGCGCTGGAAGCACTCGAAGCTGAAGCGGCAGCCATGGCCGGGCCTTGCCTCCCAATCATAGCATGCCAAGCCCATGTCGAGAGAAGCTGAGTGTCATGAAGTCAGGGGGTTATCGATCTCCGGATTTATCCACTCTATTTCATGACTAGGTGGATTCATGGTGGATTCATCCAATCTATCAATCTCAAATTGGTTAGGGAACAGACTTTATCAATGCGAAAGTCACGGGAGCAATGACACCTTGGTTCATGGCTGGGTTGCACCAAAGTTCAGGGCTACAGGGCCAGCTTGGGGTTCCGATGGCTTCTCCCGATCAAGAGATCTGGAGTTCACAGCAATTCTGTCGAGCCGATGCTGGGTTCATCATCTCACAGCTGTAGACATGGCCTATCTTGGGGGATGATTTGTGTCATCAGAGGCCTCAAGCCTATGGGTTCCATCAAGAATTGGACTCCGAGATCCCAATCAGCCGAAATGAGGTTAAAAGAGGTGATTATGCAGCTCAGAAGACATGCACATACAGAAATACACACACGCATGTGAATATATATATATATATATAAATATAAATATATATATATATATAAATATATATATATATAAATATAAATATAGATAAATAAATATATATATATATACACAAAAACTTTTGTCCGCATACATATGTACTAGTATATCTATCTTTTCCTAAACATCATCATACCTACTCAAATAAAGTCATGAACATATTTAAACAACCATATATATACACATATACATCTTTTTATATACATATCATTCTCACATATCATGATAACTACGCAGCCTCATATGTCTCCCTGCCGGCGCCAGGATCGAAGACGATACCTGGAGCTTCACCTTCAAAGAGGCATCGATGGCCGTGGGGCCCCGTCGCGCTGTTCGTGGCGTGAACGCCGGGCGGCTCGTTCCGATGGCAAATCGTTCGTCAATGGACTTCTCCGAGGAGAAGGGTAAACTAATGATGAGGACAAGGATTTTTAAGGATTTATAAGGGTAAAGTAATGGTGGATTGCTGGTAAACTAATGGTGATTAAGGATTTATAAGGGTAAAGTAGTTCGATTTTGGATATATCCAAATATTTGTAAACTATTTATATCCATTAGGATATTATAAACAAGTTCGATGGTGATTTACCAGTAATCAACCATCGAATAAGGGTAATCAGCGATTTATAGGGGTAAAGTACTGGTTGATTTGCTGGTAAACTAATGATGATCAAGGGCACAGAGAATGAAACCACTGGTCGATGAGTGGTAAACTGATGTCACAATGGTTGATAAGGAGATCACTAATGGTTGATTGTTGATAATGATCGTTCTATAGTTGATAAGGAGAAAGTTTACCAACGGTTGAAACCATACCATTCACTATGATAATGACTATTGTTGATTTAGACAGTAAACTGATAGTTGAGAATGAGTTAACTGATGGTTGATAAGGATTTGTAAGGGCAAACCAATGGGTGATTCTTTTGTGAACTAATGGTTGATTTGCAGGTAAGCCGTTGTAAGCCCACCATCAAGAAGCCGTTGTAGGGATCATTGGGAGGCACGCCTTTGCTGGCTGCAATCCTCAACGATCAACTCATCCTCAATCATCCTCAATCATCCTCAATCATCCTCAACCATCCTCAGCCATCCTCAACTATCATCAATCATCATCAACCCTCATAAACCATCACAAGCCATCACAAACCATCATAAACCATCAAAAACCATCCTCAACCATCCTCAGCCATACTCAACTATTTTCAATCATCATAAACCATCATAAACCATCAAAAACCATCATAAACCATCATCAACCATCCTCAACCATCCTCAGCCATCCTCAACTATCATCAATCATCATCAACCCTCATAAACCATCACAAGCCATCACAAACCATCATAAACCATCAAAAACCATCCTCAACCATCCTCAGCCATACTCAACTATTTTCAATCATCATAAACCATCATAAACCATCAAAAACCATCATAAACCATCATCAACCATCCTCAACCATCCTCAGCCATCCTCAACTATCATCAATCATCATCAACCCTCATAAACCATCACAAGCCATCACAAACCATCATAAACCATCAAAAACCATCCTCAACCATCCTCAGCCATACTCAACTATTTTCAATCATCATAAACCATCATAAACCATCAAAAACCATCATAAACCATCATCAACCATCCTCAACCATCCTCAGCCATCCTCAACTATCATCAATCATCATCAACCCTCATAAACCATCACAAGCCATCACAAACCATCATAAACCATCAAAAACCATCCTCAACCATCCTCAGCCATACTCAACTATTTTCAATCATCATAAACCGTCATAAACCATCAAAAACCATCATAAACCATCATCAACCATCCTCAACCATCCTCAGCCATACTCAACTATTTTCAATCATCATAAACCATCATAAACCATCAAAAACTATCATAAACCATCATCAACCATCCTCAACCATCCTCACCCATACTCAACTATCATCAATCATCATAAACCATCATAAGCCATCAGAAAACTCAAGCATCATTCGCGTGGCCATCGATTTCCAGCCATCAGAATCCATCTCGGGACTGATGGAAGCTGAGAGGCCTCGCACGGTGTCATTGCGGTCTTCTCTGTGCGCTTGGGCACTGCCTTCAAGTGGTCCCCGTGGTCTGAGGAGCTGTTGGTCGCCATTGCCGAAACGCGGTGGTTCTGGTGCTTGGGGATTTTTTGGTTGTTGCTGAAAGAGACTTTTACATGTACCAATTGTTGTTGTTGTTGTTGCTGCTTAGTCGCCACATAATAGTGGTTTGAAAGGAACCAAGAGATTGGGATACAACCAATCAGAGTGGTGGGGAAAAAGCAAGAATCGCTACATGATCGCGTCCACTACCAGTACTTACTATTTATGTTGGAGTTTCGCCATCAACAGATTGGCATGTTCACTATAACGGTGCCCACGAATGATGTATATATTCCCAAGACTAATTAGCATTTAGGCATGGCTATGTTGCTCTCCCTTACATTCAACTTGCGCCATAGCACGCCCATGAGAGGCGGCCGAAAAAAACAATGATTGGTTGAAAGGGTAGTGTTTTGTGATACTAAACTAAGGTTGGCTTGTGAAATAGTTCAGTGAAATCATAAAACATAGGTTGGCTTGCAAATAGTAACTAGACCATAGAACTGTTTTGTGAATAGTGGGTCTATAATGGTGGTTGATCACGGCTGGCAATTACACTAGTCGATGCCTGGGTTCATCAATCCTTCAAAACGTCACACTCTCGTCACACTCTGCCGCGAGGATAGCCAGCCACTGGTGGTGGAGGTGTTCCCTGGATGCAGATCTCATGGTTTTGATAGCTCGGCACCATCAAAATTCCAGCAAAATTCGATCGAAACCATGGAATTCTTCCAGCAAAATGTTTGCTTTCAATTTTTTGGAACAAGAATTTCGGAATCTGTGATCAATTTAATCGTGCCCTTCCATTCAGCACCTATGTATCCAACCAGAAATCTCAACAGCGTTTCCTCGTCTTTTGCTGGTCATTTCCATCGCTGGACTGGACAGAGTCCAGGCAGCTTAATGGTTGATGTCGACCCAGTTGCATACCTTGGCGTCACTGACTGGGCCATTCACAGCCTGGCATCAGAGGAAGTTGTATGTTCAAACTGATAGTGAGTCCTTGCATGAAAACTGGCTACTATCTTGTTTTTGATGGTAGATGTGCCGGGTGAATTACCATTGGTCCTGCTCGATTCTACCCCCTAGCAGAACAACAAGCAACGATCACGGCCGATGGTAGGGGCTTAGCAAGGTTGTTGTTTTTCTTTTGGAGAAAACATAGTCACACTTGAGTGACACAATCCATCATTTGGAATCCCTGTGAACCAGCCAGTCCCAAGAGAGGATAGTCGTGATGGTGGAGGGATATGGAGGGCACCGGAGGGTGTTCACCAATGCCGTCATGCTATTCCTTTATGGTTTTCTTTGGAGATCCTTAATTTCTATGACACCACTGTAGTCCCAACAGGTTCAACAACAATAATCCTCTACAGTTATGTCTTCACCAGCGGCACTCCAGTAGCTGAGATTACCAAAGTACCAGGTCGAGTTCTCCAATCCCCAGGTTTTTTAGTTGGATCTGAGGGGTGTGTTTCATTTTCGCTCACCCATCACTGTCGCATGATCGAGGGAATTACAGCGGTTGTATCTCTGGATTGTCAATGAAACTTAGTGAAGGGTTCTTCATAAGATGGATGTGTGTCCTGGGGGTTGGCACTTCAAAATTCCTCTCTGATCAAAACAATATCATGAGTCGGGGAAACGCCTATGGACAACCCCACGCGTGTATACAGATGTACTCCCATGCCTCACGGATACATATTTTCCTATACATCTTTGAGAATCAAGCACTAACCAAGATGACATGGATGTACATGGAAGTAGCAAGAGTATGAGATGGAAACAATACACAGATGGAGCTTCCATGACACCGACTCGGTAGCCTCCAACTCGGTCACCATGAAATCCCAAGGCACGAGCCCACGCCACCGGGTGTAGCCAGATTGTGTGCGCCTCAGCGGCCGAGCGGGTCACGCCTGGCTGCTACGCCTTCCCACGGCCACAGCCCATGTCCCAAGGATGCCCGTGGCGGTGCGAGTCTTAGTGTGGCCTCATGTAGCACCGGCTGGCGCCACTGCCGGTCACTGCGGCTCAGAAGGCCGTTTTCCAGACGAAGTGGCGCCGCCAACGGATTACTGAGATTGAGAGGCGATGACTTGAATGGTTGAGAAGGGGCAACCACATTCTGGTTATGCAAGGCAAGGGGTCCAGAATTTCTGTAGAACACCTTCATTACTAAACCATAAACTCAAGACCCTGAGCTTTGAGACACCAACCATCCACAATACACAACAAAGCATATGTTGATTGTATACGCATTGCAAATTCAGCAGTTTTCAACATTTTCTATGCCATCAGTCGTCATTGCCTTCACCCTACCGCCGTTGATGTTTCATCAACACCATTGACATTAACATCATCTCTGTAGCTGTTAGGATAGAACATGCGCCAATTGGGACCACCATCAGCCATGATTTGAACCATGGTCAACCACGGTATAACCATTTCATAAGGTGTCATCATAGTCCGTACCAATGGTTATTATGGTCATAACCACTATGTCACCATACTATTCCATAGCCACAGGCTACCATTGCATAGCCATTGTATTCATAACCAATGGTGGTGTATACTTACTGGTTGATCATTGGCTAGTTCACCACTATATTGAAACTAGTGTATCGATAGTTCACGACTACAATTGATGGTTTCATCTTGTGTATACCCTCTGGTGAACTAACCTGGCAATGGAAAATCCACCATTTATTGGTGTTTTCCCTGGGTCTCACTCTAGAATATGGGCAAAATCCAGCCAGCCAGGGTAGTTTACCGGAGGGTGCTTCCTGTGAACCATCAACAAGCGTTGCCACCAAGGAACTGGACCGAGATGCAGCGTGGCACCCCAGCAGACATGGCAACACTTACAGCTGATATGCTATTGGTTTATGCTGGAGACGGCGTCGGTTTGTGTAGGTTGTTGCTGTTCATGCTTGGATACTGATTTCATGATATTTCATCTGCCAATTTGATTTGATTGTTGGTTGCGGTTGCATGCGGAGTAAGCAGGGCCATTGTGGTCAGTTCACTTCCAGTTCACTTCCACTTTGATCATCGGGAATTGTTGGGATTCGTGTGGTAAAGAAACGTGTAAACTGCAGAATATCAGCCTCCACGTGGCCATTCGATACTAATTACTTTGACGGAGACCCAATGTTGTTTTCATTGGGCATACTGGAATCTACTGGATTCATTCCTGAAAACAGTCCATGTGTCTCATGCCCTGATCTTTGGCCAAGTTGCAGATTGGCATCTCATTTTCATTCCACTTTCTAGATTTTCTAGGCTACATGGTTTGTTTTTGCACTTGGGACAACTTTTACCCTCGACCTAAAGTACGAGATTTGCCGCGGAATGCTGGATTCATCTAAAGCTAAAGGAGATCATCAAATACGATTGGCTATTTCTCAAAATAGGCGTATCCATATTACACTTCAGGTAAGAAGCCATCCATAACTTTGGGCTTCCCAAGTCCTGGCTAGCCCCAAACTCCTGCAGTGATCAGTTCGTAGAGTGTCTAACAAGTCTGGAGTCCTGGCAGCCACGAGGAAATTGATGCTTTGGTTCGAAGTCGGGATTCGGACAAGGAGCCGAGCTGAACCTGGCGAACGGGGGCGAACGCAGCTTGCAGCTTGCTGCCTGGGAATGGATTTGACCATGAGCCAAATGGAAGCTTTGTGGTGGGCTCTTCGAGCCATTTATGGCTTTGTTTTGTCTAATGAATCCAACTTCTCTTGGTTTTCTCATAAATTGGAAGATAACTGAGGGTTAGTAGCTATTTAACCATCATTGTTGATGATTCTCCCCTATTGACCACTATCAATGCTTCTAAGTCCTATATAACCAGCCGAACCCAGCGATCTCTTTTCGTTCTCCAGGAAGCCAAAACGGCCAAATGTGTGGAGATCCGAAACCTCACCGACGCAGAGGGAGAGGCGAGCTCTCGCGCAGGTCAAGTTTATCCATTTAAGGAGCTCTTCAGATGGTCAGAAGTACCATGTCCTCCTGGTTGCTTTGGTTGCTTTGATTGGTTATTTGGTTGGTTCGTTTGTGGTTGTGGTTTGCCAATTTTTTGATGCTGCTTGATCCTAGGCCAAGTAAGTTCCCAAGTCTCAACCAGGGTTTCTGGTGCTTCAGAATAGCCATAATGAAGCATTTCGCACTCCTCTTCTTCTTCTTCTTCTTCTTCTTCTTCTTCTTCTTCTTCTACTAACCGCCATCGAGAACCATGATCCATCAATCACTATCAACTATCATCAGCAGTTTCTAAGCGTTATCGGCCAATATTGGACATGAACCACGATTGAACCACATGAAACACCCATGAGCAATCAGTACTAACCAGCCATGAAGCATCCATCACCCATGGAACGCACGGTTACTTCGTTTGGACGACTGGCGACCTGGTCAGGCGACCTGGATGCCTTTCACCACGGAGGACACGCTTGGCAGAAGCGAGTGGAGCTACCAGTGGCCAGGTTGCCCCCAGTTGTCGATGATGGTTGATGATTCTTGGCTGGTGGTGAGCGAGCGAGCTAGCGAGCGCTTATGAGCCAGGGGTTGGAGCTACGACCAGGAGTGGCCACCAACCAAACAGTAGCTTGAGTATTGTTGCTATTGGATATCTCCCAATTCGTGATTGTGGTTAGAGCTGCTGATTGCTGCTACTGGTCAGTGGTCATTGTTCAACCTCGTCATCATCCAATCATGATTCTCATCAACGTCAATTGGTTTCCATCCTGTAGTATTTTGTAAGCATATTAACATATGGGTGTTTCTCAAAACAGGAGACCCCATGGAGACCCCATGGAGACCCCATGGAGACCCCCCAAATGGTTGGTTTGAATTACTGTAAATGACTCATGTTGGATGACTTGGGGGACCTCTTTGGCTTGAGAAACCACCATATATTAATCATCAGCCTGGACCTCAGCTGGTTCACAGCTGCCAGGGCTTGTTGACATGGGTGGAGTACCGCGTGCTACTCTGTACGATGGAAGGCCGGAAGGTGAAGACTTTGCGACGCCCCGAAGATGCTTTGAATCCATGCTTTGAATCAAATATTCATTACATCGAATCAACAAATGCTTTGAACCAAATTGGATTTGAATTAATACTTCACTTGTTGCACTTCCGCAGAATTCAACGAATTTGGGCTCTGGAGTTGAGTGGCATTGCGTTGTTTTCCACTTGCAGCTGCCGCACCACCGCTGCAGATCAAAATGCGCTTCCTCATTGGGGAAAAGGGGCCTGGAGCTCGGTCCTCCGGTTGGATGGTTCATATTGACATTTTTGACCCGTAGCCAACTGGCTGTGGGTCAAAACCCTGTACCCCTGGTTCCCTATCATTAACCATTATTTTCCCTATAGTTTGTTGGCTATATCCACCATTATTGGTTGGTAAATATTGACCCATAGCCAACTGAGTATACAGTAGACATGGATATCTGCATGGGGTATCCCCAATCCAGCTAGGGATGGACCCTGGAATCACCCCTAGGCTATCGTATGGTGGTGCCGCTATGTGTCAGTCCGAGCAGTGGCGACACCTATGGTTCGCCGTTGCAACGGGGCATTGCCGGTGCTTGCTCGGTCTCCCGGTTCACTCTTCACCATGCAGCACAATTCTTGGCCTTCAACGTTGATTAATGATGGCGAAGCGTTCCTGATTGACGGACCTTCATTGACCATTCTTGACCGTTCTCAGCCGTAATCAATCAATATGAACCATCATTGACCATTAGCCATCATGAATCATAAATTAATATTCGTAAGTATCACCCACCATCCACTACAATGAACCATTGGCACTATGAACTGATCATTATCACCACCTTTAAACACCACTATATCACTATCAACCCCTGTATACTGATTATCACTATCATGATCACCATCAATATCATTATATCATTTTCACTATCCACCACTGTACCGTTGTGATCACTATCAACCACTACATCACTATCAACCACTTTATATCGCCATCAACCCCTGTACCATTCTTAACCACCTTTAACTGCAACTGATCAGATTGTCATCACAAACTACTGTCCGCTCGCTGAGATCGTGGCTGGTGTGGTGCAGATCTGCGACAAGGTGGATCAGGCAGCGCAGCGCCACCGGTGTCCTGCCATCACCAACAGCACTTGGCCCCGGCCTGCCATGGCCTGCCATGGCCTGCCATAGGTCATGGTGCCGCTCCGGGGGCTTCTTCCCAATCAATGGCCACCCGGCACTGTGGTGCTGTTGCCAGGTGGCTGTTCCCCAGGATGAGCTCAATTTGTATTCTAGCTGTAGATTGGGTTCTAGAATATGAACTGGATACACCGGTTTGGTAAAGCTAGTATCCAATTTGTATTCAATTTGGTATTGATACTTCATTGTTTGGCTCATCGAAACATGTCCAATTCGGCTTATCATATTGGGTGTCCCCACGACCATATTTGGAAATCGATCTGCGTTTGTTGAGAGCTCCACTGAAATGAAAGGGGCTCGCTTGATTGTGCTCGTTTGATTGCGGTACAGGGGGGATTGACCCAACTGGAAACTAACGGCTTGAACCTACCAGAAGGGTATCCCTCGCGTGCGGAGGTCCACCCCCTACCTGCGAGGGTGCGCATTTTTCGTTTCCATGAGTGTAACCTAGACGACCTTCGCAATCCCAATATTTCAGCCACGAAGAATCGGGATTACTACCATGATTTTTCAGAAATTGTTAGTTGGTGCAACCATGGTTGAGCAATGGTTATTATGGTCAAAGGTTTTTTCAACTACCATGGTTGAGTATAATCCAAGCAATCTGAAAGGAATGATTTGGGCATGAGCGAAAATGAAGCCATTAGTTTCCCACTCTTTTATTGATAACCTATCACGCCCACAATATGTCAGTATCAGCCATGGTCAAACAATAACAACCTTTGTCGACTAAGAGCAGCCAAATGCTATTGATCGTCATTTGTTTGAGGTCCGTGCATGCCAGCCACAGACCCAAGACAATATATACTGTAACATACTCTACTCTATGACACTACAATTCGTTTATGAATCTATTGTGAACATTTTGTCTGATCTGGACATGCTGTACCCCTCCCCCACATTTTTTGCTGACTTATGTCGTTTGGATTTGTCAATGATTTGCTGGTTGTTTGTCATGATCATGCATGTGGCATATTGAAGCTTCGATTGCTGCATTTTTTTGGGCGTCATGTTGTATTTTTCAGCGCTTTCTAAGAAGTGACTGTTGTTTTCAACTTGGTCTTTCTTCTCTCTCTCCCTCTCTAAATGGCAGTGGGTCAAAACCCTTAGTCCCCCTGGTTCCCCGATCATTAACCAGCTCGTTTTCCCTATAGTTTCTTGGTGAACTCATCCCCCATGAAAGTTGGTTGATTAATATTGACCCACAACTATATATTTAACCATAGTTAACCAACTGGTTGATTTAACTGCCGAATCTCTCCCTCGATTGTCTCTCTGATTGTGTCCACCAAAGAAAACCGACGCCGACGAAGAGCGGCTATCGCCGCCGAGGTACTGCGTCCGAGTGGATGCACGCTATCCGAACGTTGGGAAGCGCGCCTTCTCCAACAGCAAGGCACAGACCTCAGCACTGCGAGGGTGTGGGGATCACCACAGCAGATCCCAGGCTCAACAGCCATGGCGCACCAGGCTTCGTGATGCGAGATTTCTGAGGGGACACGAAATGCTCAGTTGTCAAGACTCGATTGGCTGTTTGGAAGCCCATTTTGGTGGTGGGGGTCCGCAATATCATCTTTTATGTTAGTCATTTAAAGGAGTAAGCCTACCGTTTCTAGGGTTCCCCATATTGAGAAACCACGATATGAAACAAACAGGTAGGTATCCTATAGCAATTTGCACTGAGCATCAGTTTCGGGATGAAAAGGAGTCGTGGAACCACCTGAAGTATAGCTCGGAACGAACATGAACCTGCAAATGTATTTCAATCATACGGATTTTATCGTTCATGTGTATCTGTACATGCATCTATTATCATCTATTGGATTCCTAGCACAATGTGTTAGAGGAACCCTTATTGATCACTCAGTCCATAGTCCGCACACTGCCGAAGTGAAGACCAGACCCTCAAGGGCATTTGGCTACATGATGGAAACCATCATCATCATCGTCGTCGTCGTCGTCGTCGTCGTCGTCGTCGTCGTCGTCGTCATTTTCATTTTCATCTTCATCTCCGGGCCAGATCCCTGTAAAACACCAGCGCAAGGGAGCCATCTTTTGCTTTTGACTTTGTCCAGTTGCTGGTTTCTCAAAATGGGGGTACTCACATCCAATATTAGTCATTTGTAGAAATAAACTAACCATTTTTGGGTTGCGCACACGTTGAGAAACCATTATATGGTTATCAATCATTACGAATCACATCATTCGCCAGCGATTATCGAGCATTACTACTCTTTGATAAGTTAGTAATTCTTCATTATAAAGTGCGGTTTCGTTTCAAAAAGCCATCCTCTCAGGCTCTTTCGCCTCCGTTCTTGACGCCTTTTCCCTCGCGACCACCCCTACAACCGATTCCCGTGAGACTGAACGCCGACGAGGACCAGCCGGGTCAACGGCAGGGCGGGCATAACAAGGCAGCAAGTGGTATCAGTAGCTCACTATGCGGCTGTAGCTTGCATGTCACAAACACCTGAAAATGTAGCTACAAGACAAATGATGTAAGCTATGATAGCTATGTTTTATCACCATTGGAAATGAGGTAGTAGACCTAATAGCAGGGATGTCGACCTTCTGGACTATCGTGGTGTTGGGGGTTCACCACCCTGGTAAAAATGCCGTGCCACACAGAGGTACCCCCTGGATGGTTGGCTTTTCTACAAAAATGGCGATCATGTTTCGTTTCGAGGTTGGGTCCCCCCAGTTCATTTGGAGACATGTGGGCAGACACACTGTGGGTCAAAACTCTGTACCCTTAGTGAACATGCCCTAAATGACCAAACTATGTAGTTTTTTTGTGTCCGGCTGCCATTTTTTTCACTGGTTGGTGTTAGCCCAGGGCCAAATCCGTCCCACCATTGCGTACTTTCTTTTGTTGGCTATAAACCCTGCTGATAGACAAGCCATCCTGTGCGGGGCAACGACATCCCGATGTTTTGATGTGTCCGCCTTGAAGTCCCACCCATTGGTTAGTAATTCTTCCAAGATCAATCTGTATACTGACCATCATCTAGAATCTAGAGGTCGACCGTATTGCATGATATCAAGAAATATGCTGTTCGATGAATAGACCCAAACAAACCTTGAAGAAACCTAAAGAAAAACACTATGAACACATTATCTGGCTGTTGGGAGGAAGCAATTCGGAGCCAGGGTATCCCTGACCCATCTAAGGGGGGAGCTACGGAGCTACCAGGGGTGCTTGTTCACCCAGTAGTTATGAATCGATTTCGAAATGGCAATGAATCGTTGCCATTTTCAGCACCACGGTGGCACCAGGAAGTCTCCGATCCTCCAATTACAGAGGCCTTGGTGCTGGGTCGAGTTGGGGGGGCCTCGGCGCCAGCTTTGGCATTCGATTTTCGGGGGTCCCTGACATTGCAACGGCCGGATCTACAACTCTTCTCTGCTTTTCTCTGAATTTTCTTTCTTAACGCAGGACTGCCAGATACTGCCAGTATCCTTCGTATCCTCTCAACTTGTCATTTTAACTTTCGTCATCCCGAGCCTCAAGTTCCAATTTGATCAGATGCATTCTTGGTCTTACCTCTCAAGACTTGTAGTCGATAAGAACAGGCGCCTACCATTTCTTGGCCGAGGTTTTGACGTCGTAGCTGGTCATGTTGCTTCCGGGAATCCAAGTTCTGTATAGCCTCCAAATGGTTTGAAGATGTGGCAGTGGGTCAGTTCACCCTTAGTCCCCCTGCTTCCCCTATCATTAACCATGTTTTTTCCTATTATTGTTGGTGAATATCCCCCATGATTGGTTGGTTAATATTGACCCATAGCCATGTTTGAAGTGCACGAAACATGTCTATTAACTCCGTGGGAATTTGATCACTCACGGTGCGTGGAGATTCCCAACTGAAACACCAACGATGTCCTGTGAATGCCAAGCGCCAAGCGTGGAACCCATGGGATTGACAAATTGAGTGGGTCAAAAACGGTGCACCGAACTACTATTGAAATTCACTGGACTATCATGATATATATATATATATATATGTATATATATATAGCGATCATAGGCCATCGCCAAGTATCAGCCACGAGTTTGTCTACTATCAGGATCCATCAGATCCACAGCCATCAGCCATTCTCAGCATTTACAACCGACCCATGCTTCAACATGACCCAGCAAAAGCCCCGAGCGGCTCCGCCTGACATTTCCCCCCAAACTTGGGGGTCACACCATGGCACCACCAACCCTTTTTAACCCTTCGTCTAAAGTTAACTAGTACCATCTATGTATTTATTTTCTTCATTGCCCTTTATAGTGTTGACAAATCATAATCTTATGAAATGGAATACAATTACCTTGCTGTGGCTGTCACTGGATCTTAATCGCAATGTTGAGAACCACCAGTGACCAACCATTGGCCTTGACCATTCGCCAAGCATTGCCAGAGGAGGATGAGACAGAGGAGTTTCATTGGCCCTCGCGTCCGTGGGTGGCTTTGCGCGCAAGAGCCTAAGAGGGTCCAGAGATGTGGTTACACTCTGGCCAACGGACCAGGAAGTGGAAAATCCACCGTGCTATGAATGGCCCTGAGGTTGACCGTTGAGAAGTGATGACCCAGGCAACCATAGCGAAAGTGATTGTCATAGCACCTCTTAGAGCAACTGAACCGACCATAATGATCAGTTCGAGGCATAATGATTGTTACAACAACCACTATATATTCTTATTCGTGACAGCATGGTTGTTGTAACAAACACGATGACTGTTAGTCAGGAAGCATCATGATTGTTCTTGCAGTCATCATGGTTAACGTTAAAGTGACTCGAAGGGTCAGCCGTGCTTATGAGCGATTGCAATTTGATTGACCATTGTGATTCTGACAGCATGAATGATGAATGCCCATTGATTGAAAGACAATATGAACACAACCAGATGATGATGATGATGATGATGATGATGATGATGATGATGATGCTGCTGATGAGTTAGAATTCTGACTAATGATGAGTAAGCATCAAAATGACAAAATTGACCATTGATCGTCAACCACGTTTTGAAAGAGTCACGATGGCTAACCAGAATTTAAGAGTGATCAGTGACACATAGTAGAACATAAGTATAGAAGACTAGTAGTGTTTGATCATCAGCTTACCGACAGAAAGTACTCGGATTTAATCCCGCTCAGGAATCGTTTGGAAACCAGAGTCAGCTCCAATCTATGCAACTCTACAACTTGGTGGAGGGTGGCACCAGGATGATGATACTGATGATACTGATGATGATACTGGTGATGATGGTGATCATCATCATCATCATCATCATCATCATCATCATCATCATCATCATCATCATCAGCAGTATCATCATCATGCTCCAAGTAGGATATCCAGGTATGTGAATGCCGGCTGTTGCAACAGGTGGTTGGAAAACGGCCCATGGGCTGAGAACACGAGAGTGTTCCGAATCATAGCCGCGCTGTAGCCTCCTTCATCCATGGAATCTCCAACCACTGCTGGGTGTGCCACAACGGTCTGGCCACCGGGGTACTATCAACTGCTGGATCGGATGAAAAACTGATGCCCGGCTAGATGAGGGCTTTGCATGGCCCGGCTAGGACCGGCTGAGCCTTGATTTCAATCGCCTGGAATCCATGGAGGCCAAGCCATTCCTGAGGTGGAAAAAGGCTTTTTCCCGGACAAATACATCTTGCAGTACAAGGCGCCAAGAACTCACAGCTGAAGGGCAGCCTTTCATTCTGAATTTCGGAGCCTTTCTGTGTACTGGGATGGTGGTCATGTTAAAACGATTGACCTCACAGTTTTGTGGTCATGGTGGTCATGGTGGTTTGTGGTTTCTTATGGTTTCTTGGTACGCTCATCCCAGTGCTGGATGCGGCACAGAAAGGTTCCTGTGTCGGATCTATGTCGGTCGGTTCATGTGCTAAGATCGATGGGTCTCAGAAATGGTTGGATCTGGGAAGCCCCAGGCAGCTTGGTGATCAAGGCTTTTCAACGAGTCGATTTTCCCATCGGTTGCCAGGATGCAGTTGCTGGAGGCGAAGAGAGAGGCAAAGAACATTTCGAAGGCGCCCGGCACTGGCAGTGATTTGTTTGGGTAACAAGATCTTGGAGTTTTGGGAGCCAGAATAAGTGGAGCACCAGCTGAACTCAAGTGATTTTTGGTGCTGCAATGATTTTGGAACTAGTCCGAACCACCACAGCCCTGCGGCGCTGGAAAATCCCAGGCGTTGGGGTCAGGCAAGGGTGATCTGGACGGAAACTGGTACTCAGGTGGAGCCTGGCTCAACTGAATGGATGTTTTTGAGGAGCTCTGGACGGCACCGCTGTGCTATTCTTGAATCCATTTCGTGGCAATGAAATCTTGGGTACTCACCCACATTGTTTCGACCAGAATGGTGCAGCAGAGATTAGCAGAGTTGACTCCCTTCGTAGTTAGTAGTGTTACTAGTAGTGAATCACTAGGTGTTTCAACATGTTTCGTTACATTTTTCATTATGTTTCAACTGTTCAGGGTGCCAATGTCCACTGGCCTGCCAAAAAAAGAGCTTGGAACATGCAAGGTTTTTTGTTTCCAGTTTTCTTAACACAAAAATCCTCATGCCTGGCCATGTCGAGTATAGGAGGCTAAGAACTGAACGTGTCAACAGAATATGTCAGAATCACAATATGAGTATGAATACCTATGAATAATAGATTGCGACAAGAAGACACACGCATGGCCATAGCCTATACTTCCAGTTGCCCTTATACGACACGGTAACCAGCTGGTTTCTACCATTGTTGTGACCGGGGTTGGTTACCTACTGGTATCTGGTTGTGCATAGGGAGGCTGAGCTGGTCGCTGAGCTTTGGAGGTTGGCAAGAACCCGTGGTGGTGGAACGCTTCGGAAAAGACAAGTGGTGCTCTCAGGGGGATGTGGTGCTGTTTCAAGCTCTTAAGCCATCGGGAATGCTGAAAAAAGGTTAGTTTATGTTAGTTTATTACTATCAACGATGAACAGTGGATGATTGGGGCTACCCCTATTTTCAGAAGCGCCGATGTGAATTCATCTTCAACAGTGGGAGTATGAAGTGTGAGCGGAAACACTTGTGGTTTGCCAAGTGGATGATCATACAATGGCATCATTATAAGAAACCCAAGTGGTTGGTCGGCGGAGGCTCCTTTTTTTGGAAGTCTTGTATGGCTCGCAAGGGTGTTTCTCAAACTAGAGGTACCCCCAAATCATCCAGTCATTACCAATTTGTAGTAATAAACCAATCATAACTTTGGGGTACTCCTATGGCTTGAGATTCACCCAAATAATCAGCCCTAGCGAAAGAACACGTGGGCGACAACAGCATCACAAACACCTAGGAATGACATGTATCATCTCAAAGGTTCGCTGGGTAGAAACCTCTGGGATCATGTCTTGGAATCACTTCTGGAGGTGTGGGAGGGAGACTGCTGCCGCCTGGTTTCACGGTTGGTGAGCTTTGTAAAGCCTCCTGCCATGAGACCCCAGGGATCTTCAGAAGGTTCCAGAGATCACCAGCGTAAGTTTCTGTGAATGCTTAATTTATGTGAACCCAGGATTGGTAAATCAGGAACGGAAAACCAGGGCTTACTTGTATGTTGTTCTTTGGAGTTTAGAGTTCGTCAGCTATGAGTCGCGTCAACGATTACTGAGTCACCTTCCATGTCACCTGATTCGTGAAGCAGACTAAACGACCTGACGAAGAATCCTGTGGAGTGCTCCATGTATGCCATTCTCCATCACCACGCAACAAGAAAGAGTCCAATCTGGGGGACTGTTGGTTGATCTTGATTTTGCGATCGTTATATAGTCTAGCCGCTAGCCGATATGGTGAGATGTGGGGGGAATCATCGTTATCTATGATTTTGTTTGCACGCCTTCAAACCATGCTCAGCCGATTCTGTTGCCAAAAAGTGCCGCCGACAGAGTGGTGGCAATCTGCTTGCTGAGGCGAAACAGCGAGCAGTGGGAGATTCTACGCGTCGGCTTGGCAACAGGATGGGTCTGTGCAGGGCCCGTCATTCTCTCGCGGACCAAGTGAATCACATTACCGTGTATCATGGATAACTCACAGTGAGGCATCATCAGAGCAGGTTATCATGTCTGATCTCTGATGGCAGGGTGTGAAGAACCATCAGACTCAGCCATACAGATGAAGAGCGCTAGGGGTTGCACCCTGCATATCACCGGTTGATGATGCTCGACAGACGCTGTTGATATCCGTTGAGGTTGACAGAAGTTGTATGGCAGTTAGCCAGACTTATTGTTTATCAGCTCTGTTTGGGTCGAGGTGATTGGTTCAAATGATGATACGCTTTGGGGGCATGACGTGCTCATTTCGCTTTGTCTATATGCAATGGTGCGCTGAATTTCTTTTTGCTTTGTCGGTTTTTCGCACGAACAATCCAGTTGAGCCCGCTGAATATACTCCCAGGTGCTTCCTCAAAAATCTGAAGGTTTTTTACACATCAGATTTCTACTCTCCATCAGTTTTAGATGTGTAAAAAAGAAAACCTAAATTTCTATGATCAGCAACATCAATCACCATCCCCTGCCGCTTCGTTGTGGGTTCCCTATGGCTTCCCTCCGAGTTCCTCCCGGGTTTGGTATGGCTTGCCCCTCAGACGCTCCTGCGGTGGTGGTTCTTCGCATGATGACTTTGACTCCTAAGACGTCGGGACCATTGCGGGGCGGCCCAGGAGCCAGGGTGAGATCCATGTTGCCATTGGAGGTTACGTTGTCGCCATGTGTTGATTTTTTCTTAGTTGTGTAGTCCGATCTTATATATATATATATATATATACATATATACATATAAATATATGAATATAAATACCAAAAAATATATACATATATGTATAATGTATATGCATATTTCCATAGAAATGAGATTGCCATGTACCACTACATTGTATATATCATGTATATATTGCTAGTCGGAATGTTGAAGGAGATGTTGCCAAAGTGGTGGTCAGGACGATGACTCGTGGCAGTCCATGGCTGACCCCTGTCGGAGGTGAACTGACCGTTGGGTTCTGCTGGATTGTACTGGTGAAGACTTTAGGTTGTACGAGGTGGGCCTCCAGCAGTTTCAAGTTGGTTTAGTTCACCCACTACAACTGATAGTTAACCCCAGCCAAGTTAGTTATAAACCAACTTATGAATGGTTGGGGGCCCATCTTGTACTGGTCAACCTGGTAGATTGCTTTTTGAAGACCATTGTTTGCTGGGTGACCCTTGGGCATGCTGCCACCAGATCAACTCACAACACCCTAAAGCTATGTATTCCCCAATTATGATGTATGAATTCTATCTATCTAGTCTATCTAATGTAGAACATCTATTTCATTTTTTTTGTCTCTCTCTCTCTCTCTATACTCCAAGTGCAATCATTCACTATCATTAAACAAATTATACAAGATAACATGTGTTTATAGATGTAGAATATGAAGCTATGTGACATCCATAGGGGAATGATCATATGAATCTAAGCATGGAGACTGAGGCAGTGGAGCTCCGCCAGCCAACCTATGGTGAGCTCTGTGGCTCCACCCCTACTGGCAGAGGTGCATGGCACTGCGCAGGGGAACCCAGGGAGATGCAGGGGAGGGGGCAGGTGTCGCCATGCTCTCCGAAAGAATGGACACATGTTGACACCTCCGCGCTTGCTGACTTTCTTGTGACAAAAGGCAGTCATTTAAGGGGAAGTCCCCACCTGCTTATCTTCGCACAACTCTGAAAAATGGATCTCTCCGAATTTCGGTGTTTCCGGAAAAAAAGCAACCAGAACTGAGCGTAGCCACCCATCGGCTTGCGCCAACGGCCAGAAACATCTGCGCAACCCATCAGCAGCAACAATGCTCACTGTCGTCCCCGACATACTGGCTGCGTGCTTCATTGTCCAGTGGTTTCACATCTACCTGTTTCCGAAATCACATTTGTTGCCCGGACTTCGAGCTTGGAATCTAGCGAGGGATCCCGGGTTTCCACCACCAGTTCTGGGGCTCCGTGACGAAGTCAAGATGTCTGAAACCTGAATATAGAGCAGTCATACTGTGATCGTGATATTTTGAACCCTTAGCTGCAGCCTTCATTAAATCTACGATTTTGACATCTTTGTAGCAGTTGAAGCTGCAGCCATTTAGATTCTTCCAATCACCACCCGAATATTAGTGTAACGTGAGCTGGAGATTCGAGGCAACGCTTCGAGCTCCTGAATCTTTTCGGGGCTATGTTCGGATACAATCCTTTGAAATCTGACAGTGATCTTCCTTCACTAGGGATTCTTGAACCATGTTGATCAATTTGAACCTTGGGTACATGTTTGCTGAAGAGCTTCGAACCAACCCTGCCCAAAAAAGCTCGTGCTTTCCCTTCAAAGCATAGCATATATGACTGGGGATCCAGCCTACCACAGGGTAGGTCCAGGGAGCAGTTGAGCCCCCGCACCGGTGTCTCCCGAAGCCTTGGCGCACGATCGTTGGGAGCTGTTTGGATAAGATGGATAAGCAGCAACTCTCCCAACCATGGGGGCTGGTCAATGGTCGATACTTGTTGGCCCGATAAGCAGCTGCTGGATTTTCGATGCCAAGCACCAAGTATCGACCATTGATCAGCCCCCATGATTATCATGATTCGACCATCAGCCCTCACATGCAACCGGGAGCGAGGCCAGCCAGGGGTATCGCGATATCCCTTCAATGGAGCTACAGGCAGTGGTGTAAGCAAATGGTAGCAACATTAGCGGCTATTGATCTGTGATGAATTCATGGTATATGGCTATGGGTCAGAACTTTGGTATCCTGGTTCCCATACATGCCCCAACTAGTCCGACTGTTGGGATGTTCACCTACTCACATTTGGTCTGGCTGTATTATTGATCCATCCCGATATGTACAGTAGTTGGCATATTCTCTATTCTTGCTGGTCATTAACTAAATGTTATATCATTCCCTAGTATTGACCATAAACCAGCTAATCAACTATATGTTCACCTATTTGGGCTGGATCAACCATATTCTCAGCTAATCAACCATATGTTCACCTAGTATTCCCAGCTAATCAACTATATTCTCAACCATATGTTCACCTATTTGGGCTGGATGATATTGATCCACCCATATCCATCCCAACTGGTTGGTGGTTTCAAACATTCTTCATTTTCACTAGTAATTCTTAACAAATGGCTGGTCGACAAGCATATTTTTCATAGAGGTGGTTCAACCACCAACCAGTTAATGATCATAATCAACCATGATTACCATATATAACCACTATTAACGACTAGTTAACCACTAGTTAACCACCAGTTAACCACTATCAACCAGTCAACCTATCACGGTAACTCGATATTTCTATCCATGAGCGATCCATCCGAGGATGAGACTGCTGCCCACCTTGGGTGGCCTTCGCCTCTCCCTGCGTTTCTTTTTGCAGCCGGGCGTTGTCACCAAGGAGGCGCGGGGCCCGGCCTGGAAGTGTCGGTGCAGGTGGCCATGAGGTATTGACGGTTGAGAATGCTCTAAGGCGGTTACCAAGCTGGTGGATCGTGTCAGGTGATGTTTGATGATTGATGATGATTGATGATGTTTGATGATGTTTGATGATGTTTGATGATGATTGATGATGGTTGGTGTTGGTAGCAGGGGGCGATGACCAGCAGGTGTGATTATGACCCATGACGAACATCCTGTGATGAAATTACACCTTGCCCCAACTGCTTTGGTGAGACATTCTCATCGCGATCGAGGTTTGAGAGCTTAGCATTTGATGTGCCACATTAAGGGACGGAGATGTTCTCCCTTCTGGCTGTACATACATCTACATACATCTACTCATCTACATACATCTACCTACATACATCTACATACATCTACTCATCTACATACATCTACATACATCTACATACACCTACATACATCTACATACATCTACATACATCTACATACATCTACATACATCTACATACATCTACATACTTCTACATACATCTACATACTTCTACATACTTCTACATACATCTACATACAGACAGGAAACGACAGGAACGCGAGGGACCTATGCAAAATCACACGCACGTGCTGCAGATATATACAGACAAACGTGTACACGCACTTGCATCTAGACATATGTAGATGCTTAGCATGCTCCCTGCTGGATTCCGAATAATGCTTCACTTGCTTGCAGGCGTTAATATTTCTATTCCCTGGTTTATTACCCAAGAATTGCTGGGAGGTACAGGCATTTTGTGATGCTTGGAAAAAGATCAAATTTTCTCCGAGACTTCCAGGGAGGTGCAAGATTGCCAGGCTATGTGCTTGATTTATGCTCGCATATCCAAGCAAACATATAATTTGGAATGTCAGAGCTACAAGGTTTGTGTCTGGCATTCAAGGCAGCAGTTCATCTTTTCAGGCTGGCTTAGGCTGATGTTCTTGAGTCGAGCTCAACTGAGATTTTGCTCCTGTGTCCGGTGGCGGGTCAGCTTGTTGCTTGGTCGTTTGGTTGGCGGACTGCCACGGGATCGCATTCATTGGCGAGAGTCTCATAGTGACTTCAATTCAATGTGTATTACCAATCAAGATCGCAGCACGTCTAATGTTCAATGGTCAAGTTGGATCATTCCAGCAGGGGGGCGTCCTAGATCATGAAACCTCTGTCAGGAATGATACATGCACTAATCATCCAGCCATATCACAAGTCATATGCTTTTTAAGGTACAACTGAGGGGTCAACTGGAAGCAGGATCTCTTGTATATTTGATTGTTGTGAAATGTTGTGAGTCACCCAGATGAACAGTCTCACCGCCAACCTGTGTGGGCCATGATTTAGGTGGATCAAAAACCCGTTTCCAGCGATGATCGGAACTCATGCTTTGGAAGAACTGTGGCCTGTGAGAGATCGCCATCAAAACCGATGGTTTTTTTGCCTTCAGTTTCTTTGACATATCTAAAACAGCTGTTTTTCAGATATGTAAGAAATATCTAAACAAAAACTGGATGCAGACCCTTGTTGAAGGCCAGGTTTTTGCCAGGGCGGCAAGCGCACTGTGTCCCTGTCAGGGCCACCTACCTCAGATGCAGCAAGCTGCAACCGGCACGGAATCAGCCACTGGGCTTGAAGCCACCGCTGGTTGGGTGGGTTACGGTTGGTGAATGTTGGTTGAGGTTGGCTGAGGTTGCTTAAGGTTGGGTGGTTCAGGTTGGTTGGTTGGTGACTGAGCCACTGGGGGCAGCCATGACGCAAGCATTACGAAGGGAATGATCCCAACGGATTATCCCTTGGAAGTTGGCTCTTTATGAATACTGGTACTGTTGATATGGGGCTATCATAACCCTTGATGGGAAGCCTGGAATTTCTATTTAAACCATGAAATCTGGGTATTGCACCAGCTGGTTTTCAGAATCACTTGAGAGGGTCTTCCGGAATCCTGTGAGGGGCCAAAACTACTGGAACTGACCAATCTTCAGTAGCAAAAAGTTTCCCTCAGATTTGCTGAAGCTAACTGGTCTCTTGCCAAGTACTCCTCTACCCTTGGCAAAGTTGGGGTGGTGTTTCCACCCCGCTGAAAATCCATAGGGATTTCGGTGGGACGATTTATACCCAATGGCTCGGGGAAATGCGAGCGTTGATTTTTGTGTGATTTCTGCCAGCATTCCAGTTTTTTGAGCTGAGACGCTTGCGCAGTGCAGAGTGTTGCATGCATCATTTCGGTCGGGTGGAACAAGAAATATTGCCATTGTCATAATTTGATTTCATACCTTTTACTTGATCATCCCCCAAGAAATAGATGGTCTAGAAGCCCTTGTGAATGGTTGATGAGTGCTTTCAACCCCTGAATGAACCCTTATTGTTGGGGGGTGCACCTTTGGGGGGGAATCACCTACATCCACCATGGTCTATACCTTTAAACACACTGCATGCCGACATGTCCCCAGATGACCAATCTACAGTTGGTAGTGGGTCGGACACGTAGATATGTACGTACGATGTGCGTATGGTGGTTTCTCAGACTAAGAACCCTCAGAGTGGTTGGTTTCTTGCTACAAGGATGATTTGGGGGTGCCCCATTATTGTAAGAAATCATCATATCCACACATTGTCACTTTCCATATCAGGGATGAGACAATTTGACCCGCACATTGTTGTGGTAGTGGAACACCACAATGTGATATTCATTTGATTATTCTAGGTACTATGATATACCAAAAGAAAGGGTCATATGATATCAGCATACCTGTATATTTACACCAATACATTTTCCATTGCACTGTTAGTGAATTGCGCACTTCCTGCCAGATCGGCAGCAGGTGGGACATCGCTATGTGACGCAGTACCAGCTCAGAGTGCGCATGAAAGGTGAAACTCACAAGGCCAACAAACTGCTGGCGGGCATATCATCATTTCAAGGTAAAGCTGTCTCTCGAAACCCTTGGAGTGTTAGACATTGGCGAAAAACAATCTGAGGGGTAAAACAATTTTCAAAACATTTTCCCCTTTGGCCCAAAGTTCGGAGTGTCTTCCAACGTCAGTGACTTTGTGAAGCATCATTTTTTCGTCAAACGCCGGCCAGACAGGATAGCATGCATAGCTGATATATCATTGTGAGCGACATTAGACAGGCATATACCATATTAAAAAACAATATGAAAAAACTTTTGATATAAGCAACTTTTTTGATATATACCATATACATATATACAGGCATACACATGACTCTTGACTGATTCATATGTAATAATCGCGGCACATCACTGCACTCGACACATATTTGATTCAGAAATGCACACACATCAAATTTCAAATGATGGCTCAAAGATGCTGTCTCAAGTCAAACTCTGAAAGGCTGATTCCATGTTTGTTCCTAGCACCAATGATCAAATTCAGATACTAAATGTCCAATGAACACTCAGCGGTCTTGTGCTCATCATCATGATGATGATGATGATGATGATGATGATGATGATGACGATGACGACGACGACGACGACGACGACGACGACGACGACGACGACGACGACGACGATGATGATGATGATGATGTTGATGATGTCGATGCTGATGACTATCACATAGCTCTATGTATACGCAGATCGGTAGTCAGATACATCGGACACGCAGAGTTGGCGGCTGCTCCAGGAGCTACCTGCTGGAGTGAAGGGCCCTCGCAGTCGGAGCTCCAAGGGCAGTCAAGTTGATGGTTGGGCGCCAGCGTTGGTAGATGATGACGATGATGATGATGGTCGTTATATGTCGTTATTGCTTGGACACACACCATCATCATGACCTGCAAGAGTTGACCCTGATAGGCAATGGGAAGCTGACAAATGTCAGCTGGTCCCCCCAAATCTCCAGCAAGCAGCATACAGCAGGGTACACTGAGAATGATAGGAATCTGCACAGGGGCAACACCAAGCTGTGTTTCGCTGTGTTTCACCAGTGCGATGGACGTTTCCTAGAGACGGTATGGTGTATACTTCTTGGGCCTCCCCATGTTTGCCGAAACTGATGAATTGCATCGAATTGCGACAAACTTGTGGGCAGAAAATACTTTCTTGATCTTTTTTTGATTTGTGCAAAAAATGTGTGCCCCCCAAAAGGTGGTTTCTCTACTAGTAATGCTTGTTATTGGATGGTCAGTAGGTACCACCATGAACGAACAGCCATGCCATGCTGCTTCAGCACTTCAATGGCTCTCAGGATACATGGAGCTGCCTGCCACTCCACTACCTGTGCCGCACCATGCGCCGGAGGCACAGCGGACGAAATTTGCATCACAGGACCATAGCTTTATAGAACCATCATTCGAAGCATCAGTAGACGGAGTGATCATGAAATGTTGATTAATCATGCTTAATCTTGATCAATTAGTAGAAGTAGGGATCATATCCTCTACGAAATAATTACTGGTTAATTGCTGGAAAAACCTGATGATTCATTGTGCTTCACAAGGCTTAATAGTGGTGGTGAACTGCTGATGATAGTGGTTGAGTGTGTGTGTGTGTGTGAGTGTGCTAAGGCTGGCGAATTGATGAGGAGTAGTGGTTAAGACTTCAGAATGGTGAAGCAAGCGATAAATTCTGGTGGTGAATCAAGCCGAATGAAGGTCGATGGTGGTAAATGATGGTTTTGGTTCATGTTTTAGATGATGGTGGTGAATGGTGGCTAATAATGGTGAATGGTGGTCAATCATGGCGGTATCAAACAACAATAATCATCAATAGTGAAGGCTCAGTGCTGATAACAATGGAGAATGGTGAATGGAACAAAGTTCTTCAATGGCAATTGGGGCCAGTCTTTAATCATGGTGGTTTATCACGATCAATCACTGTACAACTATGAAATGAGCATTCGTTTTTAATGGAAAATTGCACAGCAAGTGATGCGTCGTTTGTGTTGTTGGTGACAGTGATAATGCCTGTGGCTTTGATGATGATTATTTGCAAAACGCCAGGGTAGGTACTTATGTTTGTCCCAAGATGGTGTACCCCAACTGGTAGTTTCCCTGTGAACAATCATCATTTGGGTGTTTCTGAAAATAGGGGTACCCCCAAATCATCTAGTTTGTTAACCATTTCTAGTAGTAAACCAGAGATAACTTTGCAGGTTCCCAAACTGGTTTGATGAACCACCAAGTTAATGTTGGGGATAAACTCTATTAATAACCACTATATAGTGGTTATATAGGGGATAAACTAGAATCCACCCATATAGTTGGTATATTCCCTTCATAGTTGGTATAACCTATTGACCAAACTATTGAATTACTGGTTTATCCCCAACTATTGACCATTGTTAATGTTCCCATGGCTTGATCAACCGCTGAACCAACTTCCAGTCGCAGGTGGACCGAGCAGTTCTCGGAGAGCCCGAGACAGCAGAGGAGGCCACACCTGAGAGACGACTGTGAGAGCTGACCTGTGATGACCCGTATCAAGTGGTCATGGGTCAGTTCACCCTTAGTCCCCCTGGTTCCCCTGTCATCAACCAGGCTGTTTCCCTTGTTGTTGGTCATTATCCCCCATGAAGTTGTTGGTTAAAGCCTTGACCCGTGGCCAAGTGGGGCACCGTTGTGGGGACGGAGACATGATATGACCAGTCTACATGCGCGCTGGCGCCAGTAAATGCACACGCTTGGGCGTCTCCAAGAGCTACCCGAGCAGCGAGCTCACTGCTTGAACTTCTGCAATGGATGTGGTGGTTTCTCACCATAGGGTACCCCCAAAATGCTTGGTTTATTATTATAAAATAGTTAAACATGGATGATTTGGGGGTACCCCTATTCTGAGAAACACCCATGTAGGATGATCAACGAGTAGCACAGGACTAAGCAGCTATCGTTACATGTTTTGACACATTTTTTGGTGGATCATGACATTTGTGATAATGATGGTTGACGGTACTTAATGTTGCTTGATCGCGTTGCACTTGGAGGGTTCCTTTGATTATCTTGCCGTGACACTGGCCGTGGGAGGGTTCGCTTTGGTCACTTTTTCGCTATCATGCTTCATTAATCCCTTCCCCTGGGCAGGTCCACCCCGTGCTTTGGGAACCTATGAATGCGGGCAATAGACAATAGCCACCACTTGTTCAATATTCGTTCGAAGAGTTCCCAGTGACAACAATTCTTCAATGATTCATGGTTGCTATTATCATGTCTTGGTGGGTTATTATCCATTTATGGTTGCTATTGGTTAATTATCCATTATAACCACCGTAAATTGTAGACCAATACTGTACATACCTTTGAATTTGACGATTAGTAGTCACCACAACGGTTGAGAATCCAACTATAGATTTTATGGTCAGTTTTTCCCGAGAGCGCCTGCGAAGGGTTCTTCGTAAAAAATCAGCTGTATATCTACATCTGTACATCATCACATCAGCATCATCAACATCTGTACATCATCACATCAGCATCATCAACATCTGCAGATCTAGATCTTCTCAACCTCACATCTGCAGATCTAGATCTCCACAACCTCACATCTGCAGATCTAGATCTTCACAACTCACATCTGCAGATCTAGATCTTCACAACTCACATCTGCAGATCTAGATCTTCACAACTCACATCTGCAGATCTAGATCTCCACAACCTCACATCTGCAGATCTAGATCTCCACAACCTCACATCTGCAGATCTAGATCTCCACAACCTCACATCTGCAGATCTAGACCTTCACAACT